>CM050412.1:1834767-1849767 GCA_027564155.1 Gymnocypris eckloni scoliostomus
GTGTGTGTGTGTGTGTGTGTGTGTGTGTGTGTCTGTGTGTGTGTTTGTGTGTGTGTGTGTGTTTGTGCGTGTGCGTGTGTGTGTTTTACTGATGTGATAAGAGAAAGCGCTGTGATCCTGGGCCATCTTTAATTGGACTACCTTGTCATTCGTCTGATCCCGCTGTGCTCATCCTCTCTTCATTTCGCTCTCCTCCCTCCACATGAAGCACAGATGAGAGATTGTTGTCTGTCAGATGGACTTTCCTTTTTGTCCACATCCATCTTTGACCCCCATCAGTTCAGGGAGGGCAGAGGTGTTTGATTGACAGGAGCGGGAAGGGAGGTCTGCCCGTTGAATGTTGCTCCATCCCCGCTCACACTTGTTCTCTCTCTTATTGTAACTCTGATTCACGCTGGAAACATTCATTAGTTAATTGGCTTGTTCTCAAATACGTTTTCATTTGCATTCTCTGGGCTGCTCTTGTTAAACTCGATTAATTAGGAGATTCTCACTATACACCATACTATTGTGAACAAGAATATTGTTTTCATTGACCATAATACACCTACAAAGGGTTACTTCATCTAAAAATATGATCTATACTTCCTTTTACAGTTTTTTCTGAATGCTTAAACCCTAACTGTGATTCTTGTAGCACAATTTCTAAAACTATTAATACTTATAGCAAAACCACTCACTGAGTTTGCAAAACTAAAAGCACAAACACTCACTTTGCACTCAGTTTGCAATTTTGTAACACACACTTTGCAAAACCGTAGGTACAATCCACTGCACAGCACTCTTTTTGCGGATCTGTAAACACAACTCACTGCTTTACACTCAATTTCCAAATGATCAACACACTCCTAGCAAAACTATACACATTTATGGCTATTATTTACACTATTTTGCCAACTGTTTGGCACACTGTCACATGTGAAATCTGTTTTAGATAATTAGTTCACTTTGCAATCAGCCTAAGCACTATAAATAAGCTACAGGTAAGCTGTCCGTGTGAGTACAATGGAGGAGCAGGAAGAGTGAGAATTAGAGGAGGCCGAGGAAGAGGGGCGTGGAGGTGAAGTTAGAGGAAGAGGACAAGGAGGAGCAAGAGGAGGACGAGGAGGGGAAGAGGAAGGGTAAGAAGAGTAAGAAATAGAATTACTGATGACATCAGAGCTACAATAGTGGACCATGTAATCAACCATGGAATGACCCTGAGGAAGCTGGCCAGCAGGTTCAGCCTAACTTGAGCCGCTACACTGTAGCAAGCATCATAAGGACATTTCGAAATGAGAATCGGTTAGTACAGTCCCTTTGCACTAAGATTTGTAGCACTGCCATATTCTAATGAGAAACACAACAATACCATAGATGTAAAAATACTGAAATTGTTACTTTACAGAATTGCTAGATGACCAGATGCTGGGGGCAGAGGAAGAATGTTCACTGCAGAACAAGAAACCCATATAGTCAATATGGGGATTGCAAATAATTCCATAAGGCTACGAAATTCAGCGCATAATTGAGGATGACACCACCTTCAAAACATACACAATGTGAGCATTTCTGTATTAGGTCGTGTACTTGCCGCAACAGAATCCGAATGAAACAAATCTACAGAGTACCTTTTGAAAGAAACAGTGAGCGTGTAAAACAGCTGCGATATGACTATGTGCAGGTAAGCTATAGTATCATTGGTACTGAATCTGGAAGTGCATACTGTAGTGCTGTGCATGGGCCTGCTGTGCTGAATTTGTTTTCTTGTCTAGAGAGTGATGGAGCTAGAGGCAGATGTCATGGGTCATGAGCAGTTTTTTGTGGATGAGGCTGGTTTTAACCTCACTAAGACAAGGAGACGTGGCAGGACCATTATTGGACACCGTGCCATAATCAATGTCCCAGGACAACGTGGTGGTAACATAACTATGTGTGCAGCTATAAGTCAAAATGGTGTTGTTCACCATCATGCAACCCTGGGCCCATATAACACTGCACACATTATTACATTCCTGGACACCTTACATGACATGCTCACTAATGTTCAGAGACCAGAGCAGACCAGATACGTCATCATATGGGACAATGTTAGTTTCCATAGGGTTTACAGATCACCCACTCTTCACTGTACTCAACCTCCCCCCATACCCTCCATTCATGAATCCAATTGAAGAGTTCTTCTCTGCCTGGCGCTGGAAGGTCTATGACCGTCATCCCCATCAACGCATAGCCCTTTTACAGGCAATGGAGGAGGCATGTGGGGATATTGACCAGGCATCATGTCAGGCCTGGATCGCCATTCAGAAGATATTTTCCCGGTGCCTTGGACTGAGGACATTGCATGTGATGTAGACGAAATTTTGTGGCGGACCCAGAGGGCGACACGATGTAGACTGATTTCTTTTTTCCTCAGTGAAATTACTATTTTGTTTTGACTTGGAAAAAAACACTTGTTTGTTTTGATGTCTGTAAATAAACACCAGTACTTGAAGTTTGGATCCCTCTATGTTTACAGAACTATGACAAAAGTATGACCTCAAACTGACATGCACAGAGAAAGCAAAAGCCAGATGTGTTTTTTATTCATACCATCAGTGTGTAGTTGGTGCATTGTGTGCTTATTAATGTGATGGCTTGTGTTAACTGTTTGATACGAAAATACAATTTTTACGAAGGTTTGAAGAGTTAAGCAAGGTTTATTAGCTTTTGCAAGAAAACTACAATGTTTTGCTGATTTGGTGAAGGGTTTTCTTATTTGTGTGTAGAGTTTTGCAAAAATAGCCAATAGTTACAAAAAATGTGCTTAAGCCATCAGAAAAAACTGTAAAAAAGACACACAGGGGCCAATGATGAAACATGCCATTCATATCCAACCTTGATGTGACTTTTGAGAATGAGTATTTTCAGGAGAATTTTTTTTTTTTTGCTCTGATATTTTTCTTCCATGTTAAGTTATCACAGGCATGGAAATTCTTGAAATACAGTCCATAAGTTATATGAACTGTTGTAATGTGTGTGTGTGTGTGTGTGTGTGTGTGTGTGTGTTTGTGTGTGTGTGCGTGTGTGTGTGTGCGTGTGTGCGTGTGCGTGTGTGTGTGTGTGTGTGTGTGTGTATACGTGTACATGTACGTGCACACATGAGTAGGTGCTGTGTGCGTGCGTGCGTGCGTCCGTGTGTGTGTGTGTGTGTGTGTGTGTGTGTGTTCAATGAAAGAAAGTTATAGGTTTGGATCAATTCTTGCAGTGTAAGAAATGAAAGGCGGCTTGAGGCAAAAATGCCACCAAAACTCAAGATATGGGGCAAGAGTTGTTGTTTTTTTATATACACTCACCGGCCACTTTATTAGGTACACCTGTTCAATTGCTTGGTAACACAAATTTCTAATCAGCCAATCACATGGCAGCAACTCAATGCATTTAGGCATCTAGATGTGGTGAAGACGACTTGCTGAAGTTCAAACCAAGCATCAGAACGGGGAAGAAAGAGGATTTAAGTGACTCTGAATGTGGAATGGTTGTTGGTGCAGACGGACTGGTCTGAGTATTTCACAAACTGCTGATCTACTGGGATTTCCACGAACAACCATCTCTAGGGTTTACAGAGAATGGTCTGAAAAAGAGAAAATATCCAGTGAGCGGCAGTTGTGTGGATGAAAATGCCTTGTTGATGTCAGAGGTCAGAGGAGAATGGACAGACTGGTTAGAGATGATAGAAAGGCAACAGTAACTCGTTACAACCAAGATCTGCAGAATACATCTCTGAACACACAACACATCGAACCCTGAAGCAGATGGGCTCCAGCAGCAGAAGACCACACCGGGTGCCGCTCCGGTCAGATAAGAACAGCACACGGAGGATACAATTCACACAGACTCACCAAAACTGGACAATAGAAGATTGGAAATACGTTGCCTGGTCTGATGAGTCTTAATTTCTGCTGCATTCAGATGTAGGGTCAGAATTTGGTGTAAAGAACATGAAAGCATGGATCATCCTGCCTTGTCTCAATGGTTCAGGCTGCTGGTGGTGGTGTTATGGTGTGGGGGGTATTTTCTTGGCACACTTTGAGCATCGTTTTAAACACCACAGTCTACCTGAGTATTGTTGCTGACCATGTCCATCCCTTTATGACTACAGTGTACCATCTTCTGATGTACTTCCAGCAGGATAATGCACCATGTCACAAAGCTCAAATCATCTCAGACTGGTTTCTTGAACATGACAATGAGTTCACTTTACTCAAATGGCCTCCACAGTCACCAGATCTCAATCCAATAGAGCACCTTTGGGATGTGGTGGAGAGATTCACATCATGGATGTGCAGCGACAAATCTGCAGCAACTGTGTGATGCTATCATGACAATACGAACCAAAATCTCTGAGGAATGTTTCCAACACCTTATTGAATCTATGCCACGAAGAATTAAGACAGTTCTGAAGACAAAAGGGGTCCAACCCGGTACTAGCAAGTGTACCTAATAAAGTGACCAGTGTGTGTATATTAATATTAGCAGCAAAATAATATGTGTTATATAATTAAGAGTTAAACAACATGTCTGTTTTTGCTCTATGTTACCAACAAAAATAGTTCCAAACAAAACCACAGCAGAAGCGCAACACACACTGTAGTCTCAGCCTCGGCGTCATGTCCACGGACCGGTGGCTAAACGTCTGATCATGGTGCACAACGAAGTCGTCATTGGATTGTTTCATAGCAAATGAAACCTTCTCTGTCTTGTCTGTCAGCATGTTGTCAGTTTCCTCTTTGCTCCACAATGTATTATTCACTGAGTAAGAACATGATGAGAGTAAGGTGGGCGGGTTTTGCAAAGGGTCAATTACAGTCCTTAAGTCTCTTATTATTTTAATTCAAATTAAAAGCAAGAATATGACATAAAAAGTGACACATATATGTAATAAGGTAAAAAAAATCCATCATAAAGGTTTCCCCCTGGAAATCAATTTAAGAAATCAAATTTTGCCCCTAAGCGGAATATTAATTTCTGTCCCTACACTCTTGTGAAACTCTATTCTCTACTCTATTAAATGCTGTTATGTCCGTACTGTTAACATTATTTTGATTTGGACATAATCCTTAAATATTCTCAGAACTTTCAAAGATTTTCAAAGATTTTAGAAGTATGACATCTGCATCTATTTAAACGAGAAAGAGAGATACTGGAGTGAGACATTTGCTGGAGTTCAAGAGCCCAGTGGAAAGCATCCCCACTACAAACAGCACTGAAGAATAGAGTCCAAGCCTGTTCATTACGACTCTAGGATAGAACCCGATGGAATACAGATGCATCTCTCTCGCCGTCTCTGTTTCCAACGCTTTCTTGTGCCTCTTCGTTTCGACAGGGACCCCAATCGATGCTTCTCAACTAGGTTAATATGGCACTTTAGAAGCAGTCTATTCATCGGCCCAGGAGTACACACTCAGATAATTGCTTTTTGAATTGCGTTGTACTGGGAGTGCGTGTGTAGCGACTGAGGCCTACCGCCCTCTGTTGGATCTCTGATCGTTTTTCTCATTGGACATCACAGTGCATTCCCGAAGCAAAGAACTCGGAACAAGACAATGGAAATATGTTATACATGGCACGAGACTATCCGCTGCTGGATAACATCTATGATTCAAAGGCTTGATTCAAGGCTTGTCACAAACAAGAAAAAAAATTGTGAGGTGTCATTATGATTATTTAACTGCTCCCGATCGAGATGGAGCGTTCCCGAACTCAAATCGTAAATATCAAATATGGTTTTAAAACCGTTGAGTGTGTGGCCAGCCTAACCCCTTGTCCAAAAACCCACACTTGTGGTCTTTGCACTTGACTACTTATATGATGTATTTCCAGCATATGGCCCAAGTGTCCAAGTGAGGATGAAGACCACAAGTGTGTGTCGAACTTTTCATTACCTGATAGGACACACTTATAGTGTTGTAAAAACGCACAGCTTTATTTTTTATTTAAAATACTTTGCATTTTAAAATCAACCTCTAAATGTCTGCTCAGTAGTCTCTATAACCTCTATAACTCTATGACACAATTTCATTTGTGGTGATTGTAATTAAGTGACGAAAAGCAGTAGCAAATGTTGCACAAAATAAATATCACCACTACTCATCTTTGCACCAATAAAAACTGCAACACTTTGTTTTTCTACCAAATACTTTGTAATAATATGTATTTATTATATGAATATTTAACTTAGCTTGTGTGAACTCTCGCGAGATCTCGGTGAAAATCTCATTATTTATTCCAAAACATGATGCATGATGGGATACACTAAGCCTGTAATAGCGCTCCAGAGCGGTATTCGAGATAGTGGGGTTTAGTGTGCTTTAAGAGCACGTGTTTAATGCTGCATTCACATGCTATCGGGATTATCGTAAATACAAGCTTTCTAGTCGGAAATTGGACATGAACGGACTTACAGAGGCCTTATATGGCCAATGTACTGCTAGGGAACTTGTATTTACGATAATCCCGATAGCACTTGAACGTAGAGTAGCAAGGAGGTATAACCCTTATTGCTATTGGCTGGTGTCATGCTAAAACTTTAAACCAATCAGAGCCCATTTTATTGCTATTGGCTGGAGTCAGGTTAAAACTTTAAACCAATCAGAGCCCATTTTGGGGATTATAAAAACGAGAGTGTTTTGTGGCTCGGGATGCGCCATCATTGGTACCGCCCCTTTCTGTGGATCTTTCATAATCATAATCTAACATCTAATCATGTTTTCATAGACATGTTTTCATGTCATATTTTATTTTAAAATTCATTTTTATAACGGTCTTCAGATATATTTCATTATCTCCATCACGGCCATGTCCGTCCATCTGTCTGTCCATTGACATGGCCAATACTAGTTGACACACACACTGTGGATTGTCAGAATCAGAATGAGCTTTATTGCCAGGTATGTTTACACATACGAGGAATTTGTTTTCGTGACAGAAGCTCCACAGTGCAACAGAATGACAGAGACAGGACAAAAACACAGATAATAAAAAGAAGAATTAACAATAGAACAAGTAAATAAGGATTAACAATATATAAATTGACAATTGCATGTACAGGTACATTACAATAGACAGTTTTGCATGTACAGGTATATTGTGTGCAATTTAAAATGTAGACTAAGTATGTGTGTTAGATAAATAAGTGTATAAATAGTGTGTGTACCATAATTAATGTCAAGTGTTCATGAGATGGACTGCCTGAGGGAAGAAACTTTTCCTGTGTCTGGTCGTTCTGGTGCTCAGAGCTCTGTAGCGTCGATCAGACGGTAACAGTTCAAAGAGGGAGTGTGCTGGATGTGAGGGTCCAGAGTGATTTTGACAGCTCTTTTGCTCACTCTGGATGAGTACAGTTCTTGGAGAGTGGGGGGGGTTGTACCAATGATTCACTCAGCAGTCCGGACTACCCTCGTGGTCTTCTGAGGTCAGATTTGGTAGCTGAGCTGAACCAGACAGTTATTGACGTGCAGAGGACAGATTCAATGATGGCAGAGTTGGGCCGTTTATCAAAACCAATATGCAAAGTTTGAACTTGTGTCCTTGGTAGTTCGGACTTCGTAAGTTCGGCTCGGGAGTGTGAACTCCTGAGGATGGGAGGACGCAAGTCCGGTAATTGGCAAATAAAACAGCAGCGTACTTATCGTCAGTCAGCTCGTCTAAGTTATCTACACTGTTTTACAATATGACTATATACGATATCAAACGCCACTGCCTCTTTTTGTTTTCATGCAAACATATTAATAGCTGCAAAAATGTAGTTCAGGGAACGTACATAGATTAGAGTGAAATTAAATATTACATCAAACAGCGTTGCCTCTATTCGGTTTCATTAAAAATATTAATAGCCACAAAAATGTGGTTCATGCAACGTGTACACGCATTACAAATAAAACAAAATGATAACAAACGTAACTGCCTTTTCATTTTCTTCAAAATATAAAACACAACCCTCTTTTCGTTTTCATTTTTAAAATATAAAACATTAATATGTGGTTTAGGTAACATGTGCACATATACTCTGATTCACTGTATGTATAATAAAATGAAATATGACAAGCACAACTCTGCCTTTTTTGTTAAATGTCAGTTTTAACGAACAATAATAGCCATTATAAAAGTAAAGTATAAGAGACTTATGTAATAGGAAATAAAGATAAAAGCAAACAAATCAGTCACGTTAATAAAGTTAAGCTCCAGGTTGTTAAGACTGCACCAGACAGCGAGCTCCTTAACCTCCTGTCTGTAAGCAGACTCGTCACCGTCCTGAATGAAACCGGCCAGTGTGGTGTGGTCTGCAAACTTCAGGAGCTTGACAGAGGGGTCAGTAGATGTGCAGTCGTCCGTGGAGAGAGAGAAGAGCAGTGGGGAGAGAACACAGCCTTGAGGAGCTCCAGTGCTCAGCTTTTATGAGCAGCACCCAGTTACTGTGAGGTGACGGCAGTAACATCTGTCTTCAGTGTTTCAAAATCTGCTGTTAGAGCTGGATTTAGTGCTTAAAACACATTGATTTATTACTATTCTAAATATAACAGCAACAGGCAATCGTTGAGGTCCAAAAAATACATAAAATAGGGTACAATGTACTGTATTAATATGATGAAATTTGTTTTTGTGCAGTTTTGTGCTTCATTGCATTGTGTTTTAGGTTAATGGAAATGTATGTAAAGTTAATGGATTAGCATTAAATTACAGATATATTTTCCAAGTTTTATTTATAAATAAAAATGTATATCAATTTGTATTAATATTTGATTTTAACAGCTTTGCTGTGCAGATGATAGGTGATACAATTGCCCTTTATATTTGCACATTTTGTGTGTTTTTACTGCAAAGGCAACAATCTTGAATCTCCACTGATATTGTAAATCTCGATGACAGAGCTTGGAAAAATACATGCCAGACCCAAAAGAGACACCTAAAAAGGAAATTAGGAAATATTCAGCTATTCACATTGACAGATAATGATTATACGTACAATTATATCTAGTGGAAAATATTGTTATTACAGATGTCATTCACAGTTACAAATAAATAGCTGCCCCTGAGAATCAGAAATTCATGAAAAAATTCAAAGTTTTGTAAAGACTGGATGTTGTTCACAATATATGGGCCATTTAGTTATTATGGGCCACAATCAAAAATATAAAAAACCTGTTTGAATATATATATATATAAAGATTCATTTTTAATGGCTTTGTTATCAATTGCCAAATAAAAGTAAATGCAAGTCAAAATAAAATATCCCTTGATCAAACTAGAGTACTTAAATGTGCAATGCTATTAAATGTTCTAGAGACTATTTGACTTGCTTATATCTTACAAAAGCTTTGAATTTTACTATTATAATTTTTTCTGTTTCTGATGTTCTTGGGATTGTTTCTGTCAAGTTTTGTGCAAATCGGGTTGATGATCTTTTGACTTACGGATTCAGAGGGGAAACATTACTGTAGCCCTTATGGTCCCATTATTAACTAAAATGAAAATGTATATTCATTACAGTGTCAGAAAAAGTGTTTGGGAGCACATGAATAGTGGGAGGAATTTCTCTACAACCTGTCATCCAGACACGTTTGGCAGAAACAATATAAGCAGCAAATTGTAGAAATACAACACCAGGTCTACCTTCGGCATTTATATTTCAAATGGCATTTGACCACTTTCGCTGTGAGTGTATCTGAATCTAACGTGTAGTAAATTGACACATTATGTATCATTTTAGTATTTTGGAAATAAAGTTGGCATCTTTCGGGCTGTAATCGTGCATTTATGAGCACAAAACTATGGATGCTATGGGAAGGATTACACAGTGGTTAGAGCAATCGTGTCTTACCTTGAACACTGGTAAAACAAAAGGGATGTTTTTTCTAAAATGAAGGCGTGTTCTTCTAATGCAGATATTTGTATAAATGGTGAGAAGATAGAAATTGTCACTGATTTTAATTATCTAGGTTTAACGTTTGACTCAAACCTTAGTTTGAAAAAACATGTAAAGAAATTGGTGAGGACTAAAAAAATATAGTTTGATACATTTCAGACAAATTGACAATGTCTACTTACTGATATAGCTAAGATCTTTATGCATGCTACAATGTTTTCTCATCTATCATATTGTCTTGTTGGGGTCAAGCAGGAGAAACTGTTACTAAACCTTTCAAATCTCTTTACAAACAGACTCTAAAAACTTTGGACAACAAGTCTAACCAATACCACCATTGTAGGGTTTTTGGAGAAATACAATTTTCTGAGCTTTGACAATTTTATCGAATTTATGTATGGTTTACACAATGTTTAAATGGCTTGGCCCCTTCTATACTTCGTGATATTGTGCACTTTCGTTCTACTGTCTCTGTAAGATTTACTAGATCATCATCCACTAGTGATGGTGTTATTCCCTTTCGTTACTCTGCTTTTGGATTATGGTCTTTCTCAGTGAAAGCTATCACATGTTGGGACACTCTATCAGAAGACATAAGGATGTGCATATCCTATTGACATTTAAATTGAAACTAAAATCTTATTTAAAATCAACTCAACTCTGTAAACACTGACATGGTTATGGAGTGGCTCTGATATAATGTGTATAAGTATCATTGTATTGTATGTTTTTGTGTTTTACTGTGATTGCGATTATCTGCGGATGGAAACTAGCCATTGGCTAAATTCGGTACAATGCATGAAATGGAAACATTTATGCTAAAATTGTGCATGGTCCCTTTTCAAATAAATTGTAATAAAGAAATAAAAGAAAGAAAACCAGTCATAAGTGTCAATTTTTCCAAATTAAGATTTATGCATCATCTGAAAGCTGAGTAAATAATATTTCCATTAATGTATTGTTTGTTATGATTGGACAATATTTGGGCGAGATACAAATATTTGTAAATCTGGAATTTGAGGATGCAAACAAATCTACATATTGAGAAAATCATCTTTAAAGTTGTTAAAATGAAGTTCTTAGCAATGCATATTAATAATCATAAATTACGTTTTAATATATTTTAGTGGTGGGCCGTTATCGGCGTTAACGTGCTGCGTTAACGCGAGACTCTTATCGGCGATAAAAAAAATATCGCCGTTAATCTATTCTCAAAGTTGGGTTGGGAGCTGGGTCTATACTCGCACTATGATGACTTTCACCCTGATATTTTAGCGGATGTATACCTGGCCGAATTGCACTGTGGGGGCGAGCAGGTCTTGAACTAGAGGCTGCAGTCCGTGATGGACAGATTGTTAGCGGCTGGTCTATGTGGTAATACAATCGGGCAGGACATCCAAAGCGCTCACCTATCATTCATCAACCTCAAATATGGCTTTTCATCTGAAAGATGTATGTAGTAACAACTTTACATGGCGGCTCAATATGATGTTAACCTAGAAATATGCGCTATTGAAGTGTTTGTGTGAGCGTTTGCTGCAGGACAGGCTCGGTGCGCTCACTTGCTCCTAAAATCTCCGTCATTTTGGTCATACAGATAAAAGTAGCCTAATACATCTTTACATCAGAATAATTAAGCAAACAGGATGCGCTTTAGGTCTCATGTGAACTTGAGAATTCACTCCCGTGTCACCCTCTGCTTGAACCTGTGTGTATGCCTAACGTTACTGTGAAATTACCACATCAGGCGTGGCGTGCTAACATGGATGCAGCTATGAAGCCGCGGGTTTGCTTCAGGAAAATGTATTTTAAAGCTTCCCAATGGAAACTGTAAACAGTTCATCACGACCTCTTATGTAGGCCTACAGTTCAAAATTCATGTTTAACTGAATAAACAGTTAGTAAACACAAGTACATCTTATTGAACATAGTTTATTTTCATCACCAATTATCATAGTAGAACAGCTTTCTCAAGCAGTTTGTGATGCATTTTGGAAACAGGAGATGCGCCCCTGGTCTAATCGCCACCTGGCTTGAGAAACCCGTTCTCAAAGACTTACTTTTAGTCATTATTTGGGTAGCACAGATATTCTGAATGCCTTGACAGAATTCAAATGAGCCATTTTAATCTAGATTAATCTAGATTAATTCCAAAATTAATCTAGATTAATCTAGATTAAAAAAATTAATCTATGCCCACCCCTAATATATTTACAGTAGGACATTTATGAAAAATCTTCATGGAACATGATCTTAATGTCATTGGCATAAAAGAAAAATCAATAAGTTGGATCAAAACAATGCATATTTGGCTATTGCTACAAATATACCCAGCGACTCAAGACTGGTTTTGTGCTCCAGGGACACATATGCAGTATTATGTGCACTTGCTCTACGTTTATCTTACGTCACACACTGTTGGCTGTGCTGGCATTCGGCAATGCTTTGATAAATCAATCAGTGTCTTCCTCTAAGCTAGGTCCTAGAGTTACATCAGTTTAAGATTCGGCCACTGAGAGATTCAGACTTATTCAAAGCTGTCCTACAAATCCCAGAACTGGCAGCACAGCTCTGAAATGAAGGCCCTCAGAGGAGCACTTGTGTTTGCACATTTCATGAGACACGTCTGAGTGAAGTTTTCCAGAGCTTCACCTTTAATAATCTCCCGTATAGGGACCCAATATGTTATCAAGACTTTCTTCATAAAGCTTCTGCTGCGTTAGCTGAACATATGTGCTTTGTCCTCGATTAAAGACATCAGAGAGAAGGGAAAACTCTTCACCTCCACAGTTTCCTCATTATTCTCAGCGCCCAGTAAATTGATTTGTAATTACGGCCTGTCTGCCGCGGATCTTGAGTAATTGTCCTTCAAGTCGCTCAAAGAGTTTGCTGTACACTCGCTGACCGTGTCCGAATTATTCCACCTATTGATAGCGCACGATGAAGGGCCATTACGTCTCATTATTGGCCACGCCACCAGATTCGAGCCCGTGACCCCGTGCGCCTCGAGCTCATGCTGCGATCCGCTTCAAACCAGCGGCTGACATTTCCTCCCGCTTCACACGGGTCTCTAATCTCGGTCCCCGTGCAGCGCAAGGTTCCTCAAATCAGAGCACGTCACATTGCCGCACGTGGGCTGCCGGAGTTACACGGAGCTGGGAAGTTGCAAAACAAAGACCCTGCGAACGAAAGAAAGACAGAAAATAGAGAGAATGCACTCAAAACATGGGGGTTTTGCCATGAAAAAACGAAAGCGTATTGAATCTCATGCCTGCGGATTTGGCTGCGTCGAGAGGCTCGCCTGCCCGTGCCAAGTTCACAAATCCACACATCTGTTTGCTCGTTTGAGTCTGCGCTGGCTTAATGAGATCCCCTCACACACCCGCTCCAGTCCCAGCAGCTTTAGCCCGGACCTGCGGTGATAGTGTTAGTCTAATTAGAAGAACACATAGCAGCAGCCAGAACCTCATCGACATTATTACAGCACTTCTCGCAGACTTAGACCCTTCGCAAGGCTTTTTCGTCTTCATCTAGACATTAGAAACACAGAAGGGAAATTGTATAAGTCTTGTCTTGCATTTATTTTTTTCTGACCCCACTGGCAACCCCCAATTTAAAAAACAAAACAAACATAAAACTCACCAGATTTATCTATACTTGCATTTTACAGACGGGTCAAAATCCCTATAAAGTACCTTTGGTGTCCTCTTCAGAATCACTCAGTCACCATGAACATAATACAATATAATGATAAATGAATATATGATAAATGATCAAACATTTGCACTCATAACTACAAATACAGTCTTTTTACACCATTTTCTTTGATTGGATGTATGTGATTTTGGCATGTCCCTCACGCAGCTCACCTAACTTCAATAACTGTAAAAAGTGGTTAAATAATACAACATTGAATAATTGTTAAATGTTCTTATTGCACTCAGCCAGTTGTTAATAAAACAAGTCAGATTGTTCATTTATATTCTATTTCATAATAATATTAAGCATTTTGCACGTGTCCCTGACATCGCTGTCCACCCTGTCATGATGTTGTAAATGCCCCTTTAAGAACCCCTCTGTTATACTCTGTGAAATACCCCCATTGTGCCTTTCTTCAGTGGAGGTTAAAACATCTAATGCAAGTATCTACACTTATATTTCCTCATTTTCATCATATTGTGTTTGTAGTCGCATGTTGCCAAGCTTAACATGTCCACCTTGTCTTAGTAAAATATTAATTTACATTAAAGTTTTTCAGAAATTCTAAATATATATTAAGCACTACACATTCAGCTTCAACAACGAACCAATTTGCTGGTACACCATGTGTTTATTAAATGCTAACTTTAACCAAAAATGTCCAGCCTGTCACCAAGGGGGGTCATGTGCATAGTTTTTGCCACATTCTGATAATGATTTAACAAGGGCTATTGATACATGTTAAATTGCTGTGATTAATTATGGGGAAAAGGTTGAATTGATAAATACTCCAGCCCAGAACTGAATGCAGTAGCGCAGTGATGAACATGATGAAAGGCAACGACTCAGAGTGATGTAGCCTGTTAGAATGTGTCTAAAATTCAAGATAAGTGAAGATGCTTTTATCCAAAGCGACTTACAGTACATTCAGGCTATACATGTTTTTATCAGTATGTGTGTTCCCTGGGAATCGAACCCACAACATTTTGTTCAATGCTCTGAGCCACAGGATTCAAATGATGCTCCAGAAGGAAAAACCATGCATTAAGAGCCGGAATTTTACCAAAGAACAGCAGGAAGTTTAACTGTTCAGGACAAACAAGAGACTGGTGAACAACTATCACTAAACAAAAAAACATTTTTTTTTGTCCGAGAGAGCCGGTGTTGTCATGCCACTGGGTTGAAATATAGATGTTGTCCCTAGACTGCCTGCATAGCAGCCCCACTCTTTTTATTTATTATTTTCTGGCAGCCAATATATTATTTTAACCAGACCATCAATAACAAATTTGCAATTGATAATGAATCATTCTTTTAGCACAAGTCATTGTTATTGTGAACGTGGTCGTTTGAGGAAGGCTTTAAGACCAAGTGGAATCCTCTGCGGAACTCGTGCTGACGCTAATTCACTTTCACTA
>CM050412.1:1854767-1887267 GCA_027564155.1 Gymnocypris eckloni scoliostomus
TTCTTTCTTTCTTTCTTTCTTTCTTTCTTTCTTTCTTTCTTTCTTTCTTTCATTCTGTTTTCTTTCTTTCTTTCTTTCTTTCTTTCTTTCTTTCTTTCTTTCTTTCTTTCTTTCTTTCTCTCTCTTTCTGTTTTCTTTCTTTCTTTCTTTCTTTCATTCTGTTTTCTTTCTTTCTTTCTTTCTTTCTTTCTTTCTTTCTTTCTTTCTTTCATTCTGTTTTCTTTCTTTCTTTCTTTCTTTCTTTCTTTCTTTCTTTCTTTCTTTCTTTCTTTCTTTCTTTCTCTCTCTTTCTGTTTTCTTTCTTTCTTTCTGTTTTTCTTTCTTTCTTTCTTTCTCTCTCTCTCTCTCTTTCTGTCTTTCTTTTTCTCTCTCTCTTCTCTTGTGTGTGTGTGTGTGTGTGTGTGTGTGTGTGTGACAAATATTTAAATAAATACAAATCTAGTATTTTATATTAAGCAATTTCCTCACCTTTGATAAGGGTAATTTCATTGAGTGAAATGTCACCGAATTGTTGTTTGAAAAAAATATTTTTAGACTCTTAAAATTCAAATATTGTAACAATATTTACTACATCAGACCCAAATTCACTGACATAAGCTCAGTTGTAACATTTCATAGAAATTTGAGGAAGTATTTACAACAGTCAATAGTGAAAAGGGCTTTAAAGGTGCATGACATCAGATTTTAATGAATAAATAATACAAAGAATACAATATTATTGTATACAATAATACAAATTTGCCTTTTCCCCACCACCTTAAAAAGCACCAGCTCTGCATTTGAAGATGCTCGGCTGTTTCTCCAGTTGGAAAGGATGGCATATAGAGTATGATTGGCCCCATCACATTCAGGCCATTTCACATTTTCCACTGAAATCCCATCACCTGTAGCCATGTTTTTCAGGGAATTGACTGCAGTTGGCAGCATCCAAGGACTATCAAGTGTGCATAAGGTTTCCCATCTTCATTTGAAGTCTCTGTGTCCATCCACAGCAACCATTAAAGACCTCTGTTCTGCCAGAAAGGTGCTTTTAGACTAGTGCCGCTGACACTTCACAAAAGTCTCCACTGCCGGGATCAGATTTATACTTTATCAGATTGGAGATTTCATCACACACCTTCTCCAGTATGTCCCATTTCATTGTTGTAGTCATTTTCCTTTTCCTTTTTCTATCAGTATCAAGAGAAAAGCAAGGAATATTAAATGATCTTATATATTTTCTGTGGTAAAAACATTGATTTATTTGACTGTCTGTTTGGCTGAACAATGGAAGACAGCGAGGGTGTTCAGAAAAGGTGGTATAGAATTGGCACACTTCCTCTTTTAAGTCTAATTTAAAGAATGCATCTTATCAAAGTTTTATTTTTAGTACCTCAATAGCAGACGTGAGGATTTTGTCAGTGCTGGAGTAACTGTCTAATGTATTAAACATAATAAATCACTATTACTCTCTGGTGTTGGGCTCAAATCACTTTCACACATTTAGATATTCTCATCATGGCATGTTTGACATGGTGCCAAACGTCACTGGTTCTGTTTATCCGTCACTATGCATATATGTGAATGAGATCGGAGAGTGTTTGCACTGTGTGGCTTTCCCTTCTCTGTGTGACCTTATCTTAGTATGAACAAAGGTGAAAGATTCCTTCAGAAACTTATTTTTACAGTTATGTCACAGTTTGGCTTGGTGGGTCAGATGTGTGGATTTTGCTTGGCTGCAGATTAAATAGTATGTAAAAACGGATGTATAATAGGATGTAAAAAACATGCACCACATAGTGAACTATACCCAGCTAACAGGAAACATTCACAAATTAACTTTATTAATATTTGACATACTACGTTCTCATTGCATTGAGGAAACATCATCAGAACAGCATTTTTGGAATAACCGTATGATGTTATTTGTACTTGAACATTCTATAAAACCTGTTTGTAACCTTTGAATATATGGACTTTTTAACATTCTTAAAATATTACAAATTAAATAATATTTGGGGTAAAAATACAATTAGCTGAACATTAAAGAAAATGATTTTGCAATCTTTAGGTAAAGTTTTAATCACATAAAAAAAACTGGACATTTCAACATTTTATCAAAACAATGTTCCCACACACTTTTATATAACTTAAATTTGTTACTCAGAAGTATCTGTTACTGAAAAATCAGATCACGTGAGGTCAGACATGTTTTGAAAGTTCATGCTGCATATATTATCAACTTTGTTTATATCACATGGGCTGCTGGGTAACAATCACCTGTAGCTCTACGGCTGTATGTAGTCATTACTTAAAGAGTTTGCATTGAGAACTGGTCACTGATAAAGACTTGAAGACTCTTGATCACGACAGACTGTTGATCTATTTTCATAATGATATTCTTATCAACGCATAGAGAAACACACAAACTGAGGCAGTTATGAAAAAGTGCTGTTTCAGAAGCTCATCATTTAATAGCCTATTAGTTGCTAGCAGTATGTTTATGATTAGTTTTTATATGAAGTTAACTGACTGTCAAAAGTTGTTTACTACGCTCCAGAGACAACGAGGGAATAATAAACAAACTGTAGAACAGGATCTCGTGTGCTTTTCATGCATGATTGGCCTGGTAAGTGCCTGAGCAATGAACATGGTGAATTATGACAACAACACGCGACGCTAGATAACATTTCACAGTCAGATTTGTGGAAAGAAGCAAAGCAGGCTCATTAACCTCCAGACACAGCTCTGTTTAACTTTATTAACAACCAAGCACCACCAACCAGAGCAAATAGAAACGCAGACTCACAGACAGAGAGGATAATTTGTTATCTATTTGTCGTCAAAGGCTGTTATCATTCCTTTAATGGAACATATAACCCCAGAGACGCTGCAGAAACAGCCCAGCATTAATATCAGCAGGTCCAGCACCCTGTGGCTCACATCCAGCTGAGTCCATTTCAGCTGCAGGTGGAAGAGTGCCGGGAGCAGAAGCGTCATGGCCGCCCCGGTCACGCTGCCCGTGAGGCCCATGAGGATGGAGAAGTGAGGCACGTACAGTGCCATGATGACAGTGAGGAGGAGGAGAGATCCACGCAGGAGCAGCGTCCACCGCTCGGACCCTTCTGCGGACGGGTTGAGCTTCAGGACGCCCGTCTGCAGTATTTCTGCCGCGGCATAGAACGGCAGAGGGTACGAGAGGAGAGCCTTTGCCAGCAGACACAGGTTCACCACCATCCGCAACGCGGTGGGCAGGTTATCGGTTATCACCTAAGAATAAAATAAATAAATACATGTAAGGTTCATGTAGCTCAAAAAGGTTTGATTCTTAGGGAACACAAGAACAAGTAAAATGTCAAATCTCGACCTTGAATGCAATGCAAGTCGCTTGCGATAAAAGCATCTGCCAAATGCACAAATGTAACCCAGAAAGAAATGACAGTGACATGGCCATAGCTACCATTCACTGCCATGCTGGATATGTTGCCGAATAAATATCTCCTTTTGTGTTCTACAGTAGAAAGAAGGGCGCTTATGTTCCCAGGGTCCTGTGTTCCTAAATTAGCCTAAGCCAAACCCTACACCTAACCATGAAAAATAGGACCCATAGTCATGTGTTCATCATTTTTCACATAAATCTAGGGTACATAGGAATAATATCAGGATTTGTATTTCTGTCTGAGTGGACTATGTCTCAAGTTTGGTTTAACACTGGATTACCTTCTTGACCCAACCCAGAACCGAAGGCATCCCCAGTGATGGGACAGATGCACACTCACAACTGTGGCCAATTTAGTGTGTCCAATCCACTGCATGCTTTTAGACTGTGGGGAAACAGCCTGGAAGAAACCCACGCTGACACTGGGAAAAATATGCAAGCTCCACACAGAAAAACTCCTGCCTTAGCCAGGACTCAAACCCGAGGACCTTCTTGCTGTAAGGAAACAGAGCTTCCCACTGAGCCATCTTGGGCCGCCCTGAGTACAAAGAAAACTTCCCAGAAATTGTATTCTCAATTTCAAATCTTAAATTCTCAATAAGTGAATCACTTTTGAAGTCACGTCAGTAATACAACTCTAGTGGTGTCCTACAAGATGTGCACTCACACTTTTAGTGTTGAATACTTAGCATGTATTAATTGTTTTACTACATGGAAACATTGCTTATTGTGAGTAGTATTAGTGATAAAGACTTTTGGACCCAGCAAAATGTTGTACAACATAACATGCTTTTTTTTCCTGCTGTATGTGGTTGTAAGCTGGTAAATTAGTGCATCCTACAACTGCAGTCTTATGTGTTCAGTGCACCTCTTTTGTTTCCTCTCCCCAAGTGAGGAAGGCCACCACGGAGAACGCTGTCTTCAGTATGCAGGCCAGACCATGAGTCCAGTCTATCATGCTGTTGAAGTCTAGCCTGTCAGTCATGCTCTCCTCCAGCGTCGGCAGGTAGATCTGTGATGTGTAGCTAAAGATTATCACCCCCACTGCAACCTGGAAGCCTTCGAAGTCCACCACTACTGCACTCAGCCTCCTACTGGCCCACTGCGGCGACTGACGGAGGCAGTAGCCAATCACAATGAAGGTGATGAGGAACTGAGCCAGCGAGCAGAAGAGGCTCAGACGCGACACCACCCGCAGGTCACGGATCAGCATGCAGGGCACCAGGATGAGAAAGCTGATGGCGGAGCAGGCCGCCGGGGTCAGAGGTAGGAAAAACAGGCTGTGGCACATCAGGTTACTGCTAACAACCAAGTAAAGGATGCACGTCATTAGCAGTTCCACCACCTGCGCGGCGTTCACCACCTTAGCCCCGATGTAAGGGCAGATGTGTCTGCAGCAGGCGGTAGCGATGTCCTCGTAGGTGCGTCTGACACGGACCGAGTGGCCATTCTCGTCCTCTTCATACAGGCAGGACACCAGGATCTTTCCGGTGTAGCTACAGATGAGTGCGGCTAACACCAGCAACAGCAGACCCATGTACCCGCTCTGCAGCAGGGCGTAGGGCAGTCCCAGCACAAAGATACCCTGAGAAAACAAAAGAACAAGACGCCTGAGATAAATAAATAGCTAAAATGACTCTTCTACACAACAATGAGATGAAATGAATACTTGCTGAAGTCTCCGCATATTTCCATTAGTTTTGAAATAGATACCAGAAATGTAAATATGAGATCTCAATAACTTAATTAAAAACTTATTTCCCATCTTATTTTCTCATCTCCCACATCCACATATGTTGTGTAGCTTTGTACTCATGCTGTAAGTCAAGAACTGAGTAAACTAAGTTAAGCATGAGTATTAATATTGCTGTTACTTGATGAAATCAAACCAACTCACTCTCACGGCAGTTCATAACTATTTAAAATTTTGACGACTTGAAGGCAAATTCATGTTAATTCATGGCTGTCAACCTTTTCAGTTCAACTTGGAGTGAGAATTCTCCTACGAGTACATTTACTGTCATTTTTACTGTACTTTTACAGCAATGAATGGCAAAACATGTTTTAAATAGACACGTTTGAAGCGAGAATTCTCCTACGGGTATTTTTACTGCAATTTTTACTGTACTTTTACAGCAATGAAAAGGAAAAAATGTTTTAAATAGACACTTTTGAAGCGAGAATTCTCCTACGGGTACTTTTACTGTAATGTTTACTGTACTTTTACAGCAATGAATGAGAAAACATGTTTTAAATAGAAACTTTTGAAGCGAGAATTCTCATATGGGTACTTTTACTGCAATTTTTACTGTACTTTTACAGCAATGAATGGGAAAACATGTTTTAAATAGACACTTTGAAGTGAGAATTCTCCTACGGGTACTTTTACTGTAATGTTTACTGTACTTTTACAGCAATGAATGGCAAAACATGTTTTAAATAGACACGTTTGAAGCGAGAATTCTCCTACGGGTACTTTTACTGTAATTTTTACTGTACTTTTACAGCAATGAATTTTACATTTATGTATTTAGCAGACGCTTTTATCCAAAGCGACTTACAGTGCATTCAAGTTATACATTTCGTACAATCAGCTTAGGCTTTACTAAAGTTATGTTTGGGGTGGACCTTCATGCTTCGTTTTCTTTACAAATAATTTTTATTTGAATCAAATTGTATGCATTGACATGAAATCCTCAACTCTGTGATGTGGCTCACACATTACACAACTTTTCACAAGGAAGAATCGCCAACAGCTCTCTGTCTTGTCTACAAACTTTGTTTCACAACCAATGATCTATAATGACTCCTCCCCCAAACTTTCCTGTGCCCTGTATCTGCTCTCTCATTGGCTGAGGGTCGTTGCCAGTGTCATTTCCAGTCAAAACAAATGTCACACTTGACTTCAGGACTGTAAGGATAGTATTAGCGCTTCTCTCAGATCGTGTCTTTGATAACACACTACACGATTGTCATTTGCATAAATGAGCACCAAATTGCCTCTGATTTTATGCATTTTGTGCACAACAATCATGGCAAGATCATGCTAAAATTGTGCGGTGTGCCTAGCACAACCTGCATGTCTTTGGACTTTGGGTGAAAACCCATGCTGATGTGAGGAGAACATGCAAACGCCACACAGAAAGGACTCCTTGGACTGAAAGTATGAGGTAAAAGTGTTTTAACAAAGATAAAATCTATCTAGTATTTATTTTATTGTTAGTTCTTCTAAATCCATCCATCTATTCTACAAACCGCTTGTTGGGCCGCATGGATTCTGGAGCCTATCCCAGCATCTCAGCCTGGATGGATGGGCAGTCCATCACAGGCTCCTACACACACACACACACACACACACACACACACACACACACACACACACTTCTCCAAAGTCATTTTATGAGAAATGTGAGGCAAAGTTGATACTTGAACCATAACTGATAACTCCATAAAATAATAAAGAGGAACCTCTGAGCACATAGAGGTTTGGCGCTAGTCTCACATGCATATAAAGGCGACTAGGATAGATGTTACACACACACACACACACACACACAGCTGTGTGAAACACACACTCACAGCCGCACAGCAGATGGGAGTAATGAAATCACACCCTCTCACACACCCTGTACTAATGAAGTCGCAGTCATCTCTAAAGAGGCTAAGTGACAGATATTTTATCCTGACTATAATTGTTGGTAAATTGCTTTGTGTTAGACACAATGAATAAAGATACAACACTGCATTAATTTCCTCTCAGGGTCCTAATGACTGTATCTCTCGTGAACAGACGACAGCTGATCATTCACACGGCAGAGAGAGAAAGAGAGTGCAGAGCCTAGTGAGAAGCATTTTAAGGCTTCATAGATGCTCTTCTGACATGACGGCCGTACCAAATGTTAGCTGCGTTCGCCAAACTCGAAGGCAACATGCTTGTGTCTTTCACACTTAAGACAATCCCAGAATGCACTGTGACAGCTCTGTGAAAAAAATGGCAGATGGGGTCAAAAGAAACATGGTCAAAATAAACATTTATTTAATTCAATAATTATGAACAATTTCACCCAATATTTGTGTGTTAGGTAATTTTAACGCTCATTATGGTTGTTAGCTTAGCAACATGTTAATGTCAATTACAACTCACAGTTCTACTATAAAGCAGCTCTGCAGTGTGCTCAGGTTTTTACTGCATCTGATCTCGACCTGAGATCCCCCCCCCATTGCATCAGATGTGTTTAATAGCCAGGTCAAACTCTTCCAGATAGTTTGCTTTGACAAGCTGTTTCGAACCCCAAACCTTGGATTTGCTCTGAATTTGTTCAAAATTACGGCACGCCAGTTTGTTCTTAGATTGTACTTGAAGTATAACTCATTCAAACTGACAAAAATGTGTGCAGAAATTTTAGCTTATATGCAATCAATTCTGGACTTTTTCTTTTTTTTAATCAAATCACCTGAACCCTAAATGTCATGTGACACTCAGCTATCCTAAAACAGAGCTGCAAATCATCTACTGATGAGGGTCACTGGAATGCTACCGATACAGACAGCAGAGAGCAAGACAACTCGCTCACAGATTCACAGAGAGTAAGACAGGAGCGTGAGAGACAGATGAAGAGGGAAAGAGAGGCACGTTACGCTATAAAGTAAAGCAGAAGGATGCACTAAACAAGCTCAAGCAGCAATAACGAGCTGTGTGATTATTAACAGCTCTAAATATTACCCTCAGCCTCAAATGGGAGCGAACAGATGAGGTAATGGGGTGTCATTCACATACACAAGGATTTATGCTGCCATAAGTCAATTCAAACACTTGTGCAGTCATTCTAAGCATGCAGAATCTGAGGTTAGGAAATCGGCTGATGATCTTTTACTTAACGTTTTAATTTAAGAGCATAACAGGCAGCACTTTCCAAACACCCCCGGGTGAATTAACTTTACACTACTGAGTGCAGTAATTCAGTGCTAAAACATGCATCATTAACCACCGTATAATCTAGATATGTTGGCTACACTCGATTTCAAGTCCACCTTAGACTTTGAAAGTAACTTTAAAAAACTACATGTCAACTAATTTTTATTAGAGTATTAGTGGACTGTTAGATTAGGGTTAGAGTTAGTAGAATCTGTAAAGTTATCTGTAGTCATTAGAAAGTGTGTGTTGGACTATCAAAATAAAGTTTTAGCAGATATATTAGGCAGACAGTCGACTACTACTGCTAGTTGCACGCTGTACAAAACTGCCAGGAATTACAGGATTAAAGAGTATAATTTTACACTAAATAACTGTAGTCAGAAATGTACCATGAAATCAATGCATGCTGGGCTATTTTCTTACAAATGACAGTGAATGGACTGCAGAATGATGCTAACATCACTCTTGTTTTACTGTGAATTCACATTACAGTGTTCCGCTGTGAGAAATGTCCTTGTTTACTGCTGTAATTGTTTTGAAGTCACCATAATGGTGATTCGTGTTTGTTTGGGATCTTGTATATTCATATTCAACTTTCTGATCTAGTCATGTCAGAGCAAAAAAAATCTCAAAATGATGACAAATATGATATGAATGGCAACATTCAACAAATAAAAACAACATACACCAACATTACAAAATAACAAACAACATAAATCTTCAAAATCAACAAAGTCTCTGCAGCATGATTTATTCATGCCGCATTGCATGCTGGGAGCCTTCATAGCACATACACACTGTAAAAGCACAGTATGACTCTGTTTGAGAGTGCTAGATACAAGAGAAGCCCCCGTGAATGCAATTATTAACCTGGAGTACACTGTAAACTCACACTACAAATGTTAGCAGTGTAGTTGCAGCTACTTAAAGTTAGTAGAATGTCTGAAGTTGACTATTGAAATAAAGTCTCCCTTAAAACACGTTGTGAGGTTTATGCTAAAAACTAAAAAAAAATGTGCGTATTTGGTACACAAGTTTTTTTCTCTGAAAATATTAAATATTCTTACTTTATATCACTGCTTGTTTTAATGTTGGTTAGATATTTTTATTGTAAAAGAAGTCAACAATACTGATTAATAAAAAGTGATATAATTGTTATATTTAGAAATGACATATATGAGAATTGTTATATGTTCAGATGTGGGATGCCACTGAGCAGATTCGCTGATTGGATGCTGGCCGTGCCGTCATGCAGAAAGTTTCATCCTAACTTTTTTGGCAGCTTAATTTTTAATCTGGTCTACATAACTCATTTTCTGAATCGGATGCAAAAACAACACCATGTGCAAATACGTGACACTACGAGCGAGTGTAATTCAGTTTTAGTGAATCCCCGAGTGCTGTGTTGTGTGTACAGTACCTGCGGTCAGCTGTACATTAGCTTTGCACTGAACTGAAAATGTGCTCACAGCACGTGTGTGATGCAGCGGTGTGTGTGTGTGTGTGTACTCACCTGTATGGCATTGGTGACGTTCCAACCCGCCTCCCAAGTTGTGATTCTCGGCCATGTGCTGTGAGCTCCGCCGTCCTCACAGGAACCATCTGAGCCATATACAGCCGGACTTTCAGGACTGTCACACCTGCAAACGTCTCCATACGTCTGAGCCAGCTCATCCCTCACCACCAGACCTCGGTTCTCCTCAGCGCCCGCATGCAAGTGCTTCATCCAGAGAGCCTCCGCACGGCTCTTCACCCAAGAACGTGACATTGCTCAGCCACTGAATGTGGAAAGAGTGCACAGAGCCGCTTGGCTTTCACAGCTTTACCTCACATGAAGTGTCTCAATCCAGCCAAGCTCACTAACATCCATCAGATATGTCGTACTGTCCGGCCAGATGTCAGTCTGAGCACTGCAGACGCATAACGGAGATCCGGGCCATCGCACCGGTGAGGAAAAACTGTCTGTGCATCCATTTTAAATTGGGCAACAGCAACACAAAAGTGTGGAGGACTGACAGGCCGATGAACTGTAACTTTATAATCACTTAAAAATATGTGCTTTCCATTTTGTCAGAATGAGGACGGTCTGCTTTTGGTGAATGCAGATGAGACCAAACGTGTGAGTCCAACACTAGAGGGTGCAGAAGAAGTCCAGAAACTCAGAGCATAAGGACATTTAATCCAGCGTGTTTAACTCTCACACACACTGAGAACAGTACATTGAATATACATACAACACGCGTTACAGCATGTTGTTCCTCCAAACAACTCAACAAGGTTGACTAACAAACTGAGCGTGAATACATCATGCAATAATATGATTTTAACTGATTGCTGATTTTATTTATACTTTCTTTCTGTTTTCTCATCTCTGTTAGTTATAGTTTGTGTGGTATGTTTACAGATTTAACTTTAATTTACCCGTCTGTCATTCTAAACCTCTGTGACTTTCGTTCATCTGCGGAGCACAAAAGAAGATATTCTGAAGTACATGAAACTCTTCTCCATAAACGTACAAGGAGTTGGCCCTGGACCCTTTAAGCTTATCTTGAAATTATTATAAAAATGGTCTTTATTCTCACTTCATTTCGAGTCATTGGTCTATGGTAAATCTACTTCATTTTTATTCTTGAATAGAAAAACTATTTTGTAACACAAAACTACAAAACTAAAACAGTTTTTTCAACAAAAAGTAACTTTTTCTATTTATTTTTAATTAGGTTTTACAGACATGTTGCCTAAAAAAAAAAGTATATTGCATATACTTCTTTTGAATTAATTATAAAAAAATTCTATGCTACTTTATTCCCACCACATTTCAAGTCATTGGTCTCAAGGGTAAATCCATTACATTTTTATAATTTAATAGAAAAACTATTTTTTTGTAACAAAGCTACAAAAGTAAATTGACAAATACCAAACAAACGTTTCAACATAATGTAGCATGTTCTGTTTATTTTATATGAGGTGTAACAGACGTTATTTGGAACTTTTTTATGTGAAAAAAGTCTATGGAGTTTTAATTCGAGACACGTTTTTCTGCTTAAAAGTTTCCCAGCAGAGAAAATGCAGAGGAATGTGATCTCGGACGCCCCCTCCTAAAGCGCCCGGGACAGGAGGGCTGAGCTTGTGCCAGAGGAACCCAAACTTCCCAAAGTCACTCGTGGACTTTCTGGAGGCTCCTGGACTGTCTGCTGTTCGACCGAAGAGGCAGATCAGGACATGGACAGAGCGTGTTTAGTCGTGCTCCTCGGGCTGCTGTGGCGATGTTGTGGAGCTCAGCAGAGAGGTGAGTGTGTGTGTGTGTGTGTGTGTGTGTGTGTGCGCACTCTCCGTATTCATGTGGTGATTTACTCGCCTGAAATATAGGCTGCATGTCCTTTTTGTTTCTTTGTGAAATAGCTGGCTTTGTATTATGCCAGAATTTAAACAATGCTAAATGATTTGTGACTTACTAATGATATAACTAATTAACAATATAGTTATTGAACTTACATTGCTTCATCGACCTGACTCTGTTCGGTGTTTATTTTAATTTTATTTATTTCAATCTCTGTTTTTCGTTGAAATCAATCACGTGCATTTATCACCATAATATTACAAATAGTTTTTGTCTCTGCATTTTCTGCTCAACCCTATTATTCTGTCTACAGAGATTTCATTACATTTCATCTTATATTGGTTCAGTTGTTGAACTCTGTTATAGAAAACAAATCATGTTGACATTTCTAAAGCACAAGTCAGAATAATAATGACGGTGAATAATGTTCTGTTGTGCAATGAAACCATTAATCATGTGCACTGATCTTCAGCCCGGTTACATTGAAGCCACACGTCATGTGATGTATTTTACTTTTATAATCTACTTTCATCATTATGTGTGATTACAAACAGTGAAACCGAGTGATTCTACCAGAATTTGTGCTATAAAAATCTCTTTAATATATATTTTTTCATTGTTTTCACAAACAAGATGCAATATCCTTCAGTGAAAATGATGGTCAATATGTTGATGAAAGTTCTCATGCTCTCTAACCGCTTACCCCTATTCTGACACACGATCAGTGGTCTACTTTCAGCTTTCTAGCACAAGCTTTCTTCACTGAGTACCTTTGAATGAAATCAATTTGTGAGCATCAATGCAGGGACCATGGAGTGACCTTTTAATATCACGCTGCCTTAAATGCTTTGTTAAGATCCATATTGTTTCATTTCTGCTGCCTCTGAAATGCTAGAATCTTCCAGAGCTGCTTGTGTCAATGACATTTCATTAGCGTTTAATGAAGCAGAAAAGATTAACCCAGAAAAAGCCTGCGTGAAGCATCTTTCATATTTTACATAGTTGCTGTTGAGTGTGTACATCGACTCGTCATCGTCCTCTATGTTCAAACACACACTGGAGACTGTGTGTGATCACCAGGTGTGTGTGTGTGTGTGTGTGTGTATGTGTGTGTGTGTGTAGCAGCTAAAACCGAATCTTGGGAGTATTTTTAGAAACTAGGAATAGTTTATATTCCTGATTTAGTAGACCAAGAACAGTGGACATGAAATGCAGAGTCAGTATTCTCTGAATACACTGATTGATGAGACAGAAAGAGTTCAGAAATGTTTAGAAATTGATGTGATGCTCCATCCATGCTGAAAGACCAGCACTACTCTGAGAAATTATCTATTGTTTTTTTCCCTACAGATCAATGGTAGTTTCTCGGCTGGAGTAGGACTCTGTGGAAACCTGCTCGCTGCCTCCAGAATAGTGTAGTTTTACAGCGGTTAACTTGACCATATTAGCTATAACAAAAACCTGCATGTGCTGATGACACCAGCCTTCATAGCTTCAACTATAAGACTTTCCTAGTAATCAGCTTTGCTGCACTAAACAGCACTGGACCTGCATGGGAACTCATGCTGGCCTAAGCTGGTCTTTTCAGAGGGTTTCTGCATAACATGAGCAGTTTGATGTGCTGTCAGAGAGCTTTGTAGTCTCACAAATATCCAGCATCTACAGAAATCCCCAGAGAAAGTGTGGGAAAGCAGCAGACAGAATATGCTTACATGTGTGATCCGTCATGAGGCTTTTCCTCTTATCAAAATCAATACTCGGTTAATGTGGCACTGAGCTCTAGATGTGATGCTGGATAGTGGCTTACGGATGCACGTGGGTTGTACAGTCACAAAGTCAAATGTATTTACGGTTTAAAGAAGCACGTCTCATAATAGATTTATGTTCAAATGTAATGTATTCCTGTGATGCGCAGATGAATTTTCAGCATCATTACTCCAGTTTTCAGTGTCACATGATCCTTCAGAAATCATAATAATATGCTTCTCAAGAAACATTTCTGATTATGATCAATGTTCAAAACTGTTGTGCTGCTGAATGTTTGAGTGGAAACTGTGATACATTATTTTTTCAAGATTCTTTAATGATTAGAAAGTTCTAAAGAACAGCATTTGAAATATACATATTTTACATCATTATAAAAGTCTACTGTCACCTTTCATCAATGTAATGCGTCCTTGCCGAATAAAAGCATTAGTTTGTTTAAACCCCAAATGAATGGTAATGTAGATAGAGCTAGAAAGAGAAAAGCATCTGTGTGGCCATTATCCACGTTCAGGCTTTGTCTCTGTAATACCTCTGTCAGAAAAAAAAACTGTTTTCCGAATGCTTGAGAAGGAAAATCAATAGGTAATTCCACAACGCCACCAATGAATAGCCCAGTCCGATCAGGTCTGACTTTATCCTGGTCACCGTTGATGAGCAGATGCATAAAGTACGCTCTGATGGATTGTTTTCAATGTTTTACCGATTGCTTGACATTGATTTGCTTGCACGCAACAAGAATGGCCTCTAGGCTTATTTATGTTTGAGCAGAGAATGGTTTGAGTATAATGACAGAGAGAGAGAGAGAGAGCAGAGAGATTAATTTAGTTTGATATTTCCAGCATTGTTCTGTTGAAGGTGTTGAGGTGCAGTGCTCTATATTTTACTCTAATGTTTCCATTGTTCCCTGCAGTCCCTCTGCAAAAACTACCTTTAGGGGTTCAAAAGCTTGTAGTAGTATGAAATAGTTAGAATATGGAGGTAAAATACAGCTTGGTTTCATTCAAAGGCCCAAACTGAGAACATATGCAATGTGCTTCAGATGCTGATAATTATTTGATGAAATTCTGATCTCAATAGATACTGACATAAAATGATCAAAATATCAATTGTCACTCTATGAAACGCTATGGGAACGCTTTTAGCGTGACTGCGCTCACGTGTAATCAGCCCAATGGAGTGGCGAGACGTAACAGGGCGGGGTGACGTAGAGACCAGGAAGCTTAAAAGCATGTGTGGTGGGAACAGCGGCAGCTTCTGTCATTCAGTCAGCGCTCTCTATTTGTTTCAGTCCTATTTATTGTTGCCTGTCTTATATATTATTACTATGGCTAAGAGAGATACTAAGAGTGGCGACAAGCAGCATTTTAGATTGTGTGTTATTCCCTGCCCTCGCTTCATCATGGGTGGGGATACTCACAGTCTATGCGTTGTTTGTTTGGGAGCGAAGCACACTCAGTCAGCCTTCAAGGGGGCTGGTTGTCTGCATTGTGAGCATCTCTCCAATGATGGTCCGATCCCAGAGGGCTCTCTTTGAGGAGGGAGTCCTCACCAGCATTCCCCATGGCTCGGGTCCTGCTGCTGCCGAGGCTTTGTTTGTGGAGATCGCAAGTGGATCTGGCAGAAGGAATGGAGACGGGCCAGTCCCTTTCTCCTTCCTCACCCTCCTGATCCAGTGCCCTTTCTCAGAGATTGGAAGCACTTACTACGGGCTCTTCCACTCAGAAAGAGGGCTCGATGCTCCGCCCATCGTCCTCCGAGGAGGTCGATGTGGATATCGTCGATGAGACTGCGGATTCGCCATCCCAGTCTCCCCAGTACGAGGAGTTAGTGGAGGTAATTTCTTGTGGGGTAGCAAAGTTACACATCATTGACCTGCCGAGAAACAGACTGAGCTGCCAAAGAGCAAATTAGACCATTTTTGCTTACATGTGATCCCACACCAATGTATCGAGATCGTGGGCGAAGCCATTCTCGGCCCGTATCTTCAGCACCTCTGCTAGTCACTATTCCAACGTGATGGGGCTGAATGAGCACGGTTACAGAGCGATGCCCCGGGATGAACAGACGCTCGCGAGCTATCTGTCTCCCAGCGTGGCATCGTCTCTGAAGGCCGCTGCATACTACATCAGCTTCAGTGGTTAGGCTGGTGCATGCTTGCATTTGATGGCTGTGTTACATACATTTACATTTAGTCATTTTGCAGATGCTTTTATCCAAAGCGACTTACAATTTGGGAATACATAAAGCAATTCATCTTGAAGAGGAAAACAGACAGAGGAAGTTCTTGTAACATCAAGTCTCAGACATTGTTTAAATAAGTACGGGCTAGCAAGGGAAGGAGAGAAAGATAAAGATAAATAATAAATAATAAATATTTTTTATTATTATTTATTTTTAGTTTAGGCTGAATTTAAGTAGTGTCGAAAGAGATGAGTTTTCAGTTGTTGCTTGAAGATTGACAGACATACCAAGCTGACCTGCTTAAGGAGTTAAATGAAGGCGAGGAAGTGAAAGCAGATGACATCACTGAGCTTAGGAGGACCGTTGATCTATCTCTCCGCACCACCAAAGAGACCTCCCGTGCTATTGGCAGGTCCATGGCAGCAATGGTGGCTGCGGGGAGGCATTTGTGGTTGACCCTGTCTGAGATCAGAGAGAAGGACAGGGTCTTCCTCCTGAATGCCCCGCTTGCGCCTTCTGGCCTGTTCGGCGAAGGATCAACTCGATCGTCGACAGGTTCCAGGAGGACCGTAAACAAGCGGCGGCATTTTAGCGGTTTCTCCCTTGTCACTCTCTAACTGCTGGGTGAGAGCAGCTCCACCCGTGTACCACCTCCTCGTACCGGGAACAACAAAAACAGAGCGTCACTTCTGAGTCAAAGCCAGATCTGCGGACCATCCTTCAGGCTAGGAAGGCTTCGGCTAAGAATTCCTGACGCCTATGGCTCAGGGCTTCCGAGGACAGGCCCCTCTGAGGAAGAGCAGTACACATCTCATCACGGTGCCCGTCTCTCCTCAGTGCTCTCAGGAGATCGGCCTGTCAACCCAGCCACCTCCGGTGCTTCAGGGCACAGCGTTCTCCAGCGAGCGGTTCTCTCAGCTTCTACCCAGAACCGTAGTGGTTCTGTGGGGCTCGCTACCTCCAAGGTGTCAAGAGCAGCTAGATCAGCCATCGCCTGCCGGTCCTCCACTTCAGGGCACCGAGCTAGCAGTTCTAAGCATACCAGAGGTCAGTTTTGAGAGACTGATTTCCTTAGTACACTATCTGGCAGCATGGAAACTTCTCCCAAATGTGTCTCAATGGGTAGAGAGAGGCTACAGAATTCAGTTCAAGTCTCATCCACCGCGATTCAGCAGAGTTTTTCCCACTCTCGTGGGCCCCGAGCAGGCTCTGGTAATGGAACAAGAAGTAGATACTCTCTTGAGGAAGGAGGCAATCGAGGTGGTCCCTACAGCTACAGCTGGTACTTCATCGTTCTGAAGCAGGATGGGGAATTGCATCCAATTTTAGATCTGCGTCGTTTGAACTAGGGGTCGACCGATTATCGGCCTGGCCGGTTATCGGCGCCGATATTAAGCATTTTACCGATTATCGATATCGGCCATTTGAAAAACAGATTTGCCGATAATTATTATTATTTTTTTTATGCAAACAAACATACTATTTACAGGTGACATTATTTATTGGTGAATAAATAATACAGGTGAAACTATTTAATGTTTAAATGCACTATTTGGCTCGATGCAGCCTGTCTGAGCTCAACACTCTGTGAGAGTGAGGCGATCTCTCAATCTCTGAGAGCAATCTCCGCCCACCGCTCATCTGATATGTAGGGAGTCACGAGTCCGACCAATCAACGCGGAAAACTGAAGGCAGTCTCACACCGAGAGCACTTGCTAACTGGAGCTGCGTCAGTGATCACGCATCAGTTGTCTCTCAAAGGTAAGGCAGCAGCAGACATTGCAATAAATCACAATCCACTAAGATGTCCGCGATGCGGAAAATGCGGGCGGAATCGCGGAATGCAGTCATATAATGGAATTTACCGTATAACGCGGAATGTCATGGAATGTGTCGAAGTTTGGATGAATTCATCAAAAGTAGGTCAGTACACTTAAATCGACTCACGCTATGGACTAGTGTCTATAAATATTAAGCCGCAAAAACACTTTAAATATGAATCCTGCATGTTCTGCATCTCTGTTAATGAATGCCACAGACGTGCGGTTTCATTTACTGCACACACACATACTGAAGCGCGTGTGATGCTCGCGGTGTTTTCAGCGTCTGCCGTCTCACTAAATGAGGATATAAATACATGAACAACATCCCCAGAACTGCTCGGAGAGTCACTTCATGAGCATTTGACCGTTTCATTTGAGTAAAACGATCGTCATATCATATATACATAGGCTACAGAAACTTAAAAGGTACTCATGGCAACCTGTCAAAATATAAGTTCGGTTTAGCCGAATATATTACTGTATCGTAATACAACTACAACAATTATTACAACTTTTGTTGAGAATAATCACTGTCCTTCATCGTTTACTTTAAGTTTTACAAAATGTTTACAAAATGCTTCTGGGTGATCTCTGTACTTATGTTATTATTAATATTACTGTTTATTTAATGTTGTTGTTATTAACAGTTTTCAGAATTAAAGACATGTTTAAAAGCATTTAAAGATTTTCGTTTTTTTTGTCAGAGCTCTTGTTATTATTAATTTTGGCATTAATTTTCATTTTACACCAACACGTATATCGGTTCAAAATATCGGTTATCGGTCTACTTGATCTGTAATAATCGGTATCGGTATCGGCCCTGAAAAACACATATCGGTCGACCCCTAGTTTGAACCACTCAGTCAAGGAACTGAAGTTCAAGATGCTCACTCTCAAGCAGGTCCTGTCTTAAAACAGGTCTGAGGACTCGTTTGTCACGATAAATCTGAAAGATGCATACTTCCATGTCTCCATGCTTCCTCAACACAGGAAGTTCCTGAGGATCACTTTGGGGGCCGAAGCTTACCAATATGGGTTCTTCCGTTCGGCCTTGCACTCTCACCCCGCACTTTCACAAAGTGTGTGGATGCTACTCTGGCTCCTCTGCGACTTCAGGGCATCCGCACACTGAATTACATCGACGATTGGTTGATACTAGCTCAATCAGAGCAGATAGCGGTTTGGCATCTTTCAGCTCACATGAAAGAGTTGGGGTTAAGACTAAACACCAAGAAAAGTGTGCTTTCTTCATTACAGAAGACCACTTATCTGGGGGCGTGGTGTGGGATTCGACCATGATGCAGGCACAGCTGTCTCCTGCTTGGATCGAGTTGATCCTCACTGCAGTCGCGAGATTCATAGAATGCCAATCACTCACTGTCAAGTGCTTTCAAAAACTGCTGGGTCTGATGGCAGCTGCATCCAACGTGATACATTTTGGCCTGCTGTACACGAGACCCCTACAGTGGTGGCTCAAGTCCAAGGGTTTTCGCAGAGGAACTGCCGCCATCTTGCCTGAAAATATTGGCCGTGTTTCGAGCTCTGAAACACTTCCTTCCAGACCTGAGAAGCCATCATGTAAGGCAAAAGGTAGTGGGTTCAATTCCCAGGGAACACACATACTGTTAAAAAAAATGATAGCCTGAATGTCGTTTTGTACAAAAGCATCTGCTAAATGCATAAATGTAAATGTGGTGTATGAGATTTGGAGAATGTTTGGCCAGGCTCAGGTGGATCTATTTGCGACTCAGGAAACATTGCACTGTCCACTCTGGTTCTCTCGGACTGGACGGCATGGTCGAGGCTTTATCTGTATGCCTTCCCCCCAATTGCTCTTGCTCTGAGTTAGGTTCTCGAACCTAATTTAACCTCTCGACGGCTCTCCATGGGAGATTGCCATCAGGAAGGATCTCCTCTCACAGACAGAGGGTACAATCTTTCTCCCCCGCCCGGAAGTGTGGAAGCTGTGTAGAAGTGTGGCCCCTGAGGGGGCACAACTCGTAGCTTCCGGCCTCTCAACCGAGGTTATTGAGATATCCTCCAATCCAGAGCTCCCTCAATGTTTAAAATGTATGCCCTGAAGTGGAAACTCTTCACTTCCGGTTGCTTCAATGCTGGAGTTTTGGAAGCTTGATTCTCTGCAGGGTTGACCCACTCCACCCTGAAGGTGTACGTGGTGGCCATAGCTGCTTACCATGCCCCTTTTTGTTGTCAGTCTTTGGGAAAGCACCCCCTGGTTACACGTTTCCAATGTATTGTGCTGAGGCTGAGGCCTCCTTTACAATCTTTTGTCCCGCTGCGGGACCTGGCCTTGGTCCTGTAGGCTCTCTGTAAACCTCCTTTTGAAACATTTGAGGAGGTTTCAGATCGAGTTCTGACACTTAAGTTTGTCTTCCTGTTAGCCATCACATCACTTAAGAGAGTCTGAGATTTGCAGGCCCTGTCAGTGGCCCCCTCCTTCCTGGAATTTAAGCCTGGCTTAGCCAAAGCTTTTCTGTATCCCAGGCCGGGGTACATCCCTAAAGTGCCCTCCTCAGTGCCACCGCCCATCGTACTACAGGCTTTGTGTCCTCTCTCCTTTCGGGAGCCTGACCAAAACAAGCTTAACTGTATGTGTCCAGTGTTACGCATACGTCCACAGACCTGCCATGTAGAGGAAGTCTGACCAATTATTTATCTGTTATGGTACTTCGAAGAGGGGTCTGCCTGCTACTAAGCAGACCCTCAGCCGGTGGATTGTTAATGCCATCTCCATGTCCTATGATTCCTCTGGTCTCCCCTCACCCTTGGGAGGTCAATGCTCACTCCACCCGAAGCGTGGCGGCCTCCAAGGCCTGTCGGGTGTGGCTATACAGGATATCTGTAACGCTGCGGGTTAGTCTATGCTGCTCACCTTTATCAAGTTCTACGACCTCGACGTTCGTACCGCTCCTGGTACCTCTGTCCTTCTGCCGTAGTTGTTCTGTGTGCATACACACTACGCAGGGACTTGAAAGTCTGTTACGTGGGCATTCTCATTTCCAAAGTGTTTCTACGCAGTTCTGGTTCCTGAAGGGGAATGCCTCAAGGTTACATATCCCTAGTACCCCAAGGGAACGAGACGCTGCATCTCCTTCCATACTTCCGGCATCCCTGCGAGCACTTCCCTCATTCTACCAGAAGCTGCCGCTGTTTCCACCACACATGCTTTTATAGCTTCCTGATCACTACGTCACCCCGTCCGTGATGTCGCGCCCATCCATTGGACTGATTACACAAGTGATTCAGAGCGTGGTCATGCTGAAGGCGTCCCAAAGCGTTTTAACGCAGCATGTCGTTCCTTTGGTGAACTAGGGTTATATACAGTACGTAACCTTGAGGCATTTTCCTACAGAGCAAAATAATAAAAAGCTTCTTCTATGACAGACTTTAAAAGCCTTTTGGTTGTTACCAAGTAGATTTAATAGAATAGTTTAAAAAGTCTTGTTCTGTCTTTATCTTATACCCATATGACTTTCTTTCCTCTGTTTTCATGTCTTTAAAAACTTGGAAGAGCATATGGCCCACTTTTATTTTACTTTTACAGAGAAGAAGAGCATTTGTCCAAACGTATTGTCCTTGTATTGAAAAGAGCAGCAAGAGGATTCTTCTGAATGTCTTGAGTGGAGTTCCACAGAAGAAACAAAATTACAACATTATGTCAGAGTGTTCATGTTTTGATGAAATATTCCTTTCAGAATGCACATTTGCTTGGCTTATTAAAGCACTCCTCAGCGAGGAAAGCAGTTAATTATCTCTACAGTATGAATGCATTGTAGACCTGTATGCAGAATCACAGAATTAAGTTCTGACCTTTGACCCGTATTAGAATCATATGGGGGGGAAGTGAAATCTCCTGACACACACGCACACACACACACGCACACACGCGCTCCATGAATGTTTTCATAGGTGGCTCATTGAACTCTCTAGGAAGTCACTCTTTTCATCTTCTGATGCTCCGTTCTGTTGTTTACCCTTCCCTGGGTGTCTCTCCCTCTCTCTTCACCGCTCAATCTTTGATGACAGATCCGGTTTCTTTCTCTCTCCTTTGTATCTGTCCATCTGCGTGCTGACCCTCACTCTCTCTGTGGAGTTTACAGCAGCAGTTCAGCACACGTGGCCAATGACTCCAGATCCTTTACTAACATCTGTGTGCACTCTGGTCTGGACTAACAGGAGCCAGTGGGAATCAGGCGGATTCACTTCTGATCTGATCTTCACAGTAAAGCAACAATATGATGTTTGTGACGGGGACGATATTAACATAAAGCTCTCTAATCCATGGTCTCTTCAAATACCTGTCAAGGTTGTGCAACGAAATTGCATTTCATTAAAACAGTTTATAAGCTTTGTTAAGAAGTACAGTTTAGCATAATTAAATAAAGAACATGTTAATGTTCATATTAACTGCAATTAAATGAAAATGCTTTATATTTATAATTTATATTAACTTTATATAAACTTAAAATTATATAAACTTTAGAGTGCTTTCCTGACCTGCTTAATTAAGACTTGTAATATATATAATTCATAATTAACACTGAATGTACTGACAAGCATTTCTGGTAAACTGAAATATAATGCAATTATACACACATTTGGACATTATGTGAAATTTCACATTTATAATGCTCAAGCTGCTTTTTAGTGCATTTAAATGGCCTTTATTTAATTAACATTATATTTTCCAGTTTTTAAATATTCTTACAATTATATTATAATTTTTTTGAAGTACACAACAAGTGCACATTCATTCGAATTAAGCACACTTCTTTTCACAAGAGATAAACGAATGTTGCTTCAGATCTGTTAATTGATCTAAATTGAGCTGGCACACGGTACTTTCTTCCAATTAAAGTTTGGCTTCGGTGATTATTACACATTTTCACAGCTACAATGAGCGTTAAACATGTTTTTCTATTGATGTGTTGACTAGTCATTGTAATACTTCCAGAACAAAATAATCAAATAAAATATAAATAAAATAATAAAAACAATTAAAATAAATGTGGATAGCAGCTTTAGATAATGTATTGAGAAAAGTTCTACAAAATAGATTTTGTAATTGAAGACCTCTGTTAGTTTATACTTTATTTTGATAGTAAATTAACTATAATATCAACTAATTGTCATTAATTCACAACTACATGTCTACTATCTCTCAGTAGGGTAGGTTCAGGGTTAGTAGAATATGTTGACATATACTTGCAAAGTTTCTCAGTATGTTGTATGTTGTGTACCTATCAAAATAAAGTGTTAGAAGATAATAAACAGACAGTCTTAATACTCTAATGACTGCTAGCTGACATGTAGTTACTGTCAGTAGACTGTCTAAAGTGGACTATCGAAATAAAGTGTAACCCTGTGTTTTGGCAAATCTGAGCTGCGTTTGAGACCTTGTTGAGATCTCTTCTGAAAGAGGAGGCATCATTTTGTCAGGTGAAATATCTTTCTGTGCTTCAGTTAATGTCACCGCTGGAGGAGAATGATGAAGATGTTGAGCACGTTATGTGTGATGCTTCTTCCACAGAATTGTGTGTGTGTGTGTGTGTGTGATCATAATGCAAGTGGTGTCAGTTCGCAGCATGTTCGTCCAGCTCAATAAACCCGTTTCTCAGCTCTGACACTGTCTGTGTGTGTGTGTGTGTCAGAGTGTTTGTGTGTGTGTGTGTGTGTATGTGTGTGTGTGCGTGTGTTAGTGTGTGTGTGTTTGTGTGCGTGCGTGTGTGTATGTGTGTGTGCGTGTGTTAGTATGTGTGTGTTAGTGTGTGTGTGTTTCTGTGTGTTTGTGTTAGTGTGTGTGTGTGTGTGTGTGTGTGTGTGTGTGTGTGTTGTGCCTGTCAAGCATGGTGGTGGGAGTGTCATGTGTGTGTGTGTGTGTGTGTGTGTGTGTGTGTGTGTGTGTGTGTGCGTGCGTGTGTGTGTCTGTGTGTGAGAGAGAAAATCAGAGCGCAACTAACATTGATATTACTCTCAATTTCATTTTTCAGAAAATGTGATTGAATTCATAATGCTTCACAAGATATATGAGACAGCAGTCAGGCTGTTAGCCGAGGAGAGAAAATGCTTATTATATTTGGCTTATGTATTTTGCCGCATATTACAAATGTAATGTGGGCGCACCGTGTCTGAGATCTACGACAGAGCAAATGTTAAGAGGCGCGGAGGTATGAAATATGAATGCTGTCTGCATGCATGGTTTTCTCATAGCACACTACACCATTTATCAGAGGTGATCTACTGCGGTGGAAATATCATGTGACGCGTGGTGCTTAAAGCCAATGTTTTGATTGGTCCATGCAGTCTTTAAGTTTGATATTTCAAGGGCTATTGACAGGAAGTGTAACTAGGAAACCAAACCTCGACTTCAGAATAAAATACACAGTCGGTGCACATCAGGGGCTCTGTTTCAAACCTAATAGAATCAGCGTTTTTTGGACACTTCAGATGCAGACGCGATTTCAAACTATAGTAAAATCTGGGTATGCCAAGATTATGAGGGGCCCAGGGTGTCTTCAGAGGCCCCTTCTTGTGTGTCTTGTAAGATGTTTAAATAATGAGAAATTACATTGAATTAGTAGTTGTGGAATATTGAGTTGAGTCCCCAAGCATTTTGATATAACCTATGTACATAATCTACCGTTAATATATATTAGAAGTCAGTTAATTTATTTAATCAGAAATACAATAAGAAATATGGTGGGATATTATTACCATTTAAAGTAACAGTTTTTTTGTTTTCTGTTCTGAATATCTGTTAAACTGTAATTTATTTCTGTGATGCGCAGCTGTATTTCAGCATCATCACTCCAGTCTTCAGAGTCACATGATCTTCAGAAATCATAATAATATGCTGCTCAAGACACATTTATGATTATCATCAATGCTGGAAACACTTGTGCTGCACAATATTTTTTTGTGGAAACCATGATGCATTTAGTTTTTCAAGATTCACAGATGAATAGAACAGAGTTGATTTAAAATAGAAATCCTTTGTGATATTATAAATGTTTTTGGCCAATTTAATGTGACATTGTAAGAGTGAGAAAATATTTTCATACGGTTAAAATATGCTGCTATACCTATTCAGTGTCAGTTTCAGAAAGTTAAATCAGTAAATGGACATTTTGTGTTCATTACATCTCATTCTTCTGATGCCTAATCACAGTTATGACGGTCGATGTTATGTTTTTCAGGAAGCCGAGTTACTTAACCTTGCCGTTGAGCTGAAGGTCTCTGTGCCATTGGCTGCATTTGCTGTGTAAAACATGAATGCAGTATTGCATCACATGATGATCTTCTTCTTTGCAAGGGCTTTTAGGCAAAGAAAGAGGAGTTTCTCGTGCTCTCAGTGACTTTGAGCGTTGTGTTGTGCTAAATGGATCGTGTCATTGTGGAGGACAGACGTGGGCTTTAATGTCCTGTGCTGTTCATTCTGCAGCTGTAAATGTTTTCAGCACTGACCTAACCAATATTCATCCTTATTCAGTTGAGACCCGTGAATGTTCAAGAAATACATTTCTGTCATTATTTACCCACACACATCCTTCCAGCTCTTTGCAAATGAATATCACACATGAAACATTGATTTAAATCACAAAATAGCCTATTAAACGATGGAATGTTTTTTTTTAATGCTTTACTGAAACACTTTACCTTAACATTTAGTTGAAAGATATTTCATAAGATTTCATATAGCATTCTTATTCTCTCTTCTGGAATCTGCACATAAAAACACTGTACAAATGAATATTGCATTGGCTGGCCAGACGTATAGCCGTATAGCTCTGCTTCGCCGTGTATTTCAGCATGAAGTTAGCCAGGCCGCCATGGGTGTATTACCCAGCAGCCTTCATTCACACACTCCTGTCCGGCCAGTCAGCACTTCCAAAGGCTTGATTCATGGTAATGAAAATGTACAAGCATCTGTCTATGCTGCACCGCCAGCGGTGGAACCATTGCGGAAAAATGTCCACCAATAAATTATTTCTTTAACAAATGTCCAGCGATATTTTGAACAAGACATTCATTGTTTCTTGTTGCGAACAACTGAGGTTTACAAGCTCAGATAACAATAAAAGATGATGAAAAGATTGAATCCAGGATTTGGTCATAATATATATATACATACAGAAGTGTACTCACAGTTTTGTAGATATTGTATTATATCTTTTCATTTGACAACACTGAAGAAATGACACTTGCTACAATGCTACAATGCTACAATGCTACAATGCTACAATGTAAAGTAGTGCGTGTACAGCTTGTATAACAGTGTAAATTAGACATCCCCCCCCAAAATAACTCAACACACAGCCATTCATGTCAAATACTAGTTAATACTAGACTTTACTCACATAGGACATACCAACAAATTTGATCTTTTTTGAACTTTTTTCACACTTTGTTAACTCGTTCCTGGTTAAAAATAACAGATTTAGAAAATACAATTTTGTAAGCATGTCATTTTTCAGAACTTAGGTTGAAAAAAGCCAATAGGTTTAAGATACCTTCGATTTGCTGTTTAGTGGTTGTGTCTTACAGCACATTACTCCTAATAATAAAGTCAACTATTTCTAACATGTGGAAGATGGTCAGAAGACCAAGTGAGTTTTCCAGGGATTTATGGTTTGTTATGATCGGACAATATTTTAAAATCTGGAATCTGAGCGTGCAAAAAAAATCAAAATATTGAGAAAATCATCTTTAAAGTTGTTCAAATGAAGTTCTTAGCAATGCATATTACTAATCAAAAATGTAGTTTTAATATATTTACGGTACAAAATATCTTCATGGAGCATGATCTTAATATCTTAATTTTTGTCATATTTAAAAATGGATTATTTTGACCCATACAATGTATTGTTAGTTATTGCTACAAATATACCTGCGCTACTTATGACTGCTTTTGTGACTGAGTATGTCGATGTGTCCAGTCCTCTGACTAGTTGTGTCGGTATGTTTGAATATAAATCGTGACTCACTTGTTGAGTGGTCTTTCATCCTCTCCTGGTTTTATGACAAACAAACGAGTGTCAAACTTCATGTGTCGTTGTGTACCTGTCCGTCAAAGCTGAAGGTGGATTGTTTAAGATGCATTCACAGAGCGGACAAGCTTGGAGCGTGATTCACCTCACAGTCACGCGGCTCAAGCTCCAGGGAGGCGAGAGGAGGAAATAACAGAGTATCTCTGGCCTGCTGTAATGGATTTAACAGATGGACGTGTGTTGTGTTCTTGGAGGAGGTGGGCTTGACAAGAACAGACTGTCCGAGATGTGCACAGCTCTGCTCTTCTCACAATGGCCTATTATATGCTGTGAAAGTGTGGGAGATACAACTACTGTACACCGGCCCAAAGCCTGTTATGATGCTGTGAATATAGAATCGTGTGTAGGTGGCTTTGTGTCTTTCTCGGTAAGAACGGGTTTCTGTAAAACATCCCCATGCTCAAGCACACATGCACACACCTGGGCAGTTTTATTTCATCTTTTAGTTTATGATTGCATAACCCATGTGAAATTAAATACATGATGTGTTGCTGAATATTGATGAGGTGGTGATATGTACAGTGCTTGTGAAAAGTTAGGAAAATATGATTTTTCATGTTTAAAATTAAGTCACCAAGGCTGCATTTATTTGATCAAAAATACAATAATTGAAAATAGCAGTTTTTATGTGTAGTTTAGTGTGTGATCAAAGCTAAATTTTCAGTCTTCAGTGTCACATGATCCTTAAAAAATCTTATTCAATAAATGCATTTTTGGTGAGTAGAAGATACTTAATCATAATCATAATATTTTCTAAATTTTTGCAAATAATGTAAATGTGGATGGTCATACAGTATGTTAATGAGCTCATTTATGTGTTGACACAATCATTGCAATTTCTAAAAAAATGTTTTTCAGTTTTCTAATTTTTTTGTGTATGTTTTGGATGAAGAAAATAATGTGGTTTAGCAGATTAAATAATAGCAGTATATACAAAAGGCCAGATTTACTAGCAGCTTGTGCCAGCGCAAACCCTCCTTTGGTGTTAAAAAACTATGCTGTCAAGATTTACTAAAGACACGCAGTGAAAATTAGTCATGAAAGGACATGGATATAGTTATGTTTGCAGCTGATTTTAATGCATTCATGTATTTGTAGGAGTTTCACTTTCAGATGCATTTAAATGAATAACTGTGATTTACTAAGGTTTTGGAGTCAGTCATGTTGCACCATTATTTAACTGCTCGTTATGGTAGCTGCTCATTTGAACGATGGTCCTGAGAAGCCTTCATGATATAGTAATAGAGAGTTTCTGAACATCTGGCACATGAACAAAATACCAGAAATTTCACAAAAACACACAATCGTGCTGGAGCAGCGTGGGCTTTCTCGAGGGCGCAGCGCTGGTCTCAGAAAGCCTTCGGTTCAAAACACCCCCTACCTTTAGTTTCTCAGCCCAAATCCAAACACGCTTCTACCACCAATCCTGTAAGAGCAGCACAACTCAACCGCTAGATCAAAGAGGACCGGAGAACCCAATGCACGGGCCAGGAGCCTTGAAAAAACACTATGTGGAAGTATTAGAAACCGCTGCTTTGTTTGAGCTCTGCAGAAATAACTGGGGACTTTCTGTCAGTTTTCATGGTAAGATGTAGCCTGGAGACACAACTCCATTCGGTCAAATCAGTGTAGCAGTTTCAAAGGGATCATTCAACCAAAAAACAATCCTGTCACCATTTCCCTTCTTCATGTCATTCCAAACCCATTTTTTTTTCTTTGTGGAGCACAAAAGAAGACATTTTGAGTCTTTGCACAACTCTTTTTTCATACATTGACACTTCACGGTGACTACACTATAAGTAACATGATAGCATGAACTGACTGTTATTCTCGGTTCGCTCTGAAATCTTCACCAGCACCTGATTGGATGTTATTTTGAATATCTGGATGGAGAATGATATTTGAGAATGAGGCTTACATTTAATCTATCCCCGACGCAAAGCATCATCACACGGCTTCAGAAGACTATTATAATATGCTGAAGAGTGTAGTGAAATCCTCAATGCAGGCTTGGGATGAAATGATGATAAGGATGACAATTGTAGCTTTTCTCTTTATTAGAGACAGAGTGTGTCTGCTGGGATAATATCTGCACCCAGAAAGCAAGGCTAGATCCTTTCACTTCCCCCAACACATGTCTTAATGCTTCATATGGACCCCATTAAGAAAATACATCTCTGAGAGAACAAACAGCTCTGAGGCTGTTTCACATGCTGTCGACAGGCTCTTATTCAATGAAGCACCAAGCTACAGGGTTACTGTGTTTCTCTCAGGTCAAGCGCTGTAACATGAATATCACAGTGTTCAAGCAATTGTGACTTTGCCCTCATTTGCCCTTGACCTTTAAAAGCACAGAAAACGATTACTGGACTACTGAGGTATCGGTTGGAGGTCCAGGGAGGCGTGGTAAAATGTCTCTTCTGTGATGATATCTACATGCAACACTCTTCATATGGAGGTCAAAGGGCTGCAGGAGAGATGCGGTGAAGTCCTGGCATGATCCACTCTCCAGCATTTTAAACTCTTTTCTTTTCAAAATGCAGCGTTTGATGTTAATCAATTCACCGCTCAACATCCTGCCATAATTGTCAGGCTTTCTTTTATGGAAGTGCTTTATAGGCTGATATGTGTTCGGCTCGTCTAAAGAGCCAAAAAGAAAAAAAGGAAACGGATGAAAGGAAAGTCTTTTTATAGAGTCTGATCCAATATCATCATGCTTTCTCTCGCTATTGTCCTCAGTTTGTTACTAAACGTTAACCAGGAGACATCCCAAGAAGGAATGTGTAATGGTCAGTTTAATAAAGCACTCTTGAGACCAATGCTTTTGACTTTCATCTCATGTTGGCATGATTGTGTTCAAGATGAGCGGGCACGTAGTAATTGTGAACTTGGACCACAAAACCAGTCATAAGTGTCCATTGAGATTTATGCATCATCTGAAAGCTGAATAAATAATATTTCCATTGATGTATGGTTTGGACAATATTTGTAAATCTGTAATCTGAGGATGCAAAAAAATCTAAATATTGAGAAAATCATCTTTAAAGTTGTTCAAATGAAGTTCATAGCAATGCATATTACTAATCAAAAATTACATTTTCATATATTTACGGTACAAAATATCTTCATGGAACATGATCTTAATATCCTAATGATCTTTGACATAAAATAAAATCTATAATTTTGACCCATACAATGTACTTTTGGCTATTGCTACAAATCTATATTTCCCATGATTCATTTGGCAGTTTAAGAGTAATGCAATATTAAACATTAACTGCTCACACAATTAATGTATTGCTCTCCATGTTTATGTATTAGAGTAAATAGAAAGCCATTGCGATGTCATGTGTGAATCTACACTAATTGTTTCAGTAGAGCTGTTATGTAAGCAGATTTGGTTTCTCGTTAACTCTAAAGAAATGCCCCAGTCTCCATACTAGTCCTTTTGAAATCTCCCTTTAAAGTTGCATGTGTGCCAAGCTCAGCACGGTACGTTAAAGGTTTGGAAACTCCTCCGAGGCTTACACTTTTATAGTTTCCATATTTTCTTTTTATGTCATATCCGAAGCCCGCTCCATCCTCTGTGAGTTAATGCGTCCAGAGAGAATACAGCTAAAACGGTCCCTCAGCAGAGGAAGTCGTACACGGTTTAAAACACTGCCTATCATATGCTCAATCAACCCCAACTCTATTCAAGCTTGCAGGAATGTGTTTGTGTTGGCCAGACAGCAATATGAGGAAACACACACACACGCACACACACACACACACACACACACATGTTGGTTTTATGGTTTACGGGACTCTCCATAGGCGTAATGGTTTTATACTGTACAAGCTGTATGTGCTATTGCCCCACACCTACCCTACACCTAAACTTAGCCCTCACAGGAGACGGTGCATTTATACTTTCCCTCAAAACTCACTCTGTATGATTTATAAGCATTTTAAATTATGGGGACACTGAAAATGTCCTCATAAATCACCTTTTCCTTGTAATACCTATGTCATACCCATGTCATTATACAAATTTGTGTCCTCATAAACCACATAAACACACACACACACACACACACACACACACACACACACACACACACACACACACACACACACACACACACACACACACACACACACACACACACACACACACACACACACACTCACACGCACACGCACACACTCTCTCTCTCTCTCACACACACATACACACACACACACACACACACACACACACACACACACACACACACACACACACACACACACACACACACACACACACACACACACACACGCACACACACACACACACACACACACACACACACACACACACACACACACACACACACACACACACACACACACTCCCTAATTTACTGCCATCAGCACCTGTGGAAATCTCAGATGAAAACTCACAGTACTAGCTGATTTATATCAGAGTAGGGATTCACTGGGCAGTGTGCCGTCATTTGTTTCAGCATTTTCTTGTTCTGAATGAAAATCATACCTAAAAATATAATGAGAAAATGATACCAAAATATATAATTTCACCATGAAAAAATTCCCAATTATGTCCGTGCAATAACATTCTCAGTGACCATGCTTCAGGTTTTGACACATTCTGAGAGAGATCGGGTTGTATTATATAAAAGCTTGAACAGTTATAAACATTTGTTATGCAACTCTTTACTGTGGTATTATATATCATAAAGCCTGTATATTTTTCTCCATATGTAACAGCCATATGTCCTCATTGAAATCTAAGCACCTTCACGTGGCTCTGTGGAGCTGCTGATAGACTCTTGGAGAGCGCTGCTGTTCGATTGGCTGAATTTGATCACATGGCTGTAGTTTCTGACCCATCACACCGAGCTTGACCCTCAGTAATTTTGATTAGGTCTGAGCAAACGGAGCGCATTTGCCCATCTCTATCAGCTGTGGGGTTTAGAGCCATGTCACAGTGATATATAATCGATTATATTTGTCAGGTGAGCAAATGCTGGCCCTGTTACTGGCAGGACCACACCGTGAGCATTTAAGAGGGGTAAAAAAGGTACAACCATGACCATTTCTGGGTATTACTCCAGTGATAAGCCAATGTATACATAAGGAACATGTATACACACACACTCATGCACAGTTGATTTTGAAAACATGTAGCTTTGCTTATCTCTGTTAAAAGGGACCTATTATGCCTCTTTTTACAAGATATAAAATAAGTCTCTGATGTCCCCAGAGCGTATGTGAAATTTTAGCTCAGAATACCCCACAGAGTATTTTGTATAGCTTGTTAAAATGGCCACTTTTAGGGTATGAGCCAAAACAGCAAAACAATTGAGTATGTTGCTTTAAATGCAAATGAGCTGTTGCTCCCGGAGAAGAGGGCGGAGCCTCAAGAGCTCAAGCCTTTGCAAATAAACATTCCACTATTAATACAATATTAATACTCTGTTTCAAAGTCAGTCATCTGATTGTACGGTGCATAATAAATTCGTGTTTATGAATTACACAGACGGGGAACACGGCGGGATACAAATAACAACAAAGCTGGTCTCATGCTATCACAAACTTTATAAGTCCCACTTCTGATTACGAGCTCGATAACTTCAAACGATCGACTCACATTGCTTTCATATGCAACTTTTAACTACCACCCTATTCATGATCGTTCTGGTAGCACGTGAAGGCAGCAGCAGTGAAAACAGGCAATGATAGCTTTAGCAATTAGCCTTACAGAGTGCCGAGAAGCTCTTTCAGGCAATTTGGAAAATAAAAGCATGATACTTACTTTGTCTGGAGCTGACGTTCAAGCACGAAGCTGGTATTGATTTCTAAACATTTTCCGGTTAAATTTCCCATGAAATTGAACCACAGTGTCCTCGGCTCAGATGGGGGAGATTAAGGCGACTCCTATGTTCATTAGTGCATCCCAAAACACAACACTTGTAAAGCCTCTTTGGCATTGTGACATCTGAC
>CM050412.1:1892267-1904767 GCA_027564155.1 Gymnocypris eckloni scoliostomus
GGGGATGACCACTGAGCCTGTCCGAGGTGGTAGCGGACTCGAGCACAGGCGGCAGCTCCAGAGGAAGGGTTAGCAGGACGACAGGGACCCTGTAGCATGAAGTGGATCTCAGAAGTCGCAGAAGTCTAGCTGCCAGGTATGGACTCACACAACCAGAGACTTGACTCGTGAGGTGGAGAGCTGCTTCCAGGTAGTAAGGGTCAGAGGCCAGGGAAACTGGGTAAAGGCAGGGCAAAACACGATAACAAACAAGACAACACAAAGACACAGACAGACAAGTAAACAAAAACAAATAATCAGAGCAAAATCAAAAAGCTAAGATCCAAAAAGGAACTGGAACTGCAAAAACAAGGGTAAAAGAAAATCGAAATAAAAAGAGAAAACAAAACTAGATAATGCACAAAATCAAAAAACAAGAACTAGAGAGAACAAAAAGGAAACGAGGATATAACATAACAAGAAAAAAATCACTTGAGCAAGATCAAAGTTTAACTCTAAGACCAAGAAACAGGTAAACATCCAAACGAACCAGCAAAGACACAAGGGAAAGGAACACAATATAAAGCAGCAGAGCACACGAGGATCAGGTGAACACAATCAAGCAAACGAGGACTAGACAAGGGGGCGTGACCAGGGGAAACAGGAGGTGGGACAAGGGGAGGACATGGCAAACACAAACAGAGACAGAGCCATGTGCTCAGACACAAAACACACAAGGAGACATTGAACAGGGACAATACAGACAAGACATGCTACATATATAGAAAATATCAAAATACCAATACCAGCGAGTCAACCTGACTTGCCTTAAAGTAACTTTGGTGCAACTATATGTGACCCTGCAGCACAAGTCGCCGGGGTATATTTGTAGCAATAGCCAAAAATACATTGTATGTGTCAAAATTATCCATTTATCTTTTATGCCAAAAATCATTAGTATATTAAGATCATGTTCCATGAAGATATTTAGTACATTTCTTAATTTAAATATAGCAAAACTTAATGTTTGATTAGTAATATGCATTGCTAAGAACTTCATTTGAACAACTTTAAAGATGATTTTCTCAATATTTAGATTATTTTGCACGCTCAGATTCCAGATTTACAAATATTGTCCAAACCATACATCAATGGAAATATTATTTATTCAGCTTTCAGATGATGCATAAATCTCAATTTTGTAAAATTGGCACTTAAGACTGGTTTTGTGCTCCAGGGTCACAGATGTCAAGATATATTTAAAATAAACAAGAAACTATAAGCAGTACACAACCTTCCAGAGAAAGTCCAAGCCAATCTGTGTCCATGTGTTTTCAGGTATAGCGTAGAAAGTCATAATACTGTAATGTTCAGTTTTAGAAAGGTGTGTATTACTATTATGCTTCACAGTAGAAAATACTAAGGCCTTCATACTAAGTTGCATTCAATGCTATATGTGTGTGTGTGTGTGTGTCTGTGTGTGTCTCTGTGTGTGTGTGTGTGTGTGTGTGTGTGTGTGTCTGTGTGTGTGTGTGTGTGTGTGTGTGTGTGTGTGTGTGTGTGTGTGTGTGTGTGTGTCTTTGTGTGTGTGTGTGTGTGTGTGTGTGTGTGTGTGTGTGTGTGTGTGTGTGTGTGTGGATGTTTATGTGGTTTATGAGGACACAAATTTGTATAATGACATGGGTATGACATAGGTATTACAAGGAGAAGGTGATTTATGAGGACATTTTCAGTGTCCCCATAATTTAAAAACGCTTATAAATCATACAGAGTGAGTTTTTGAGGGAAAATAGAAATGCACCGTCTCCTGTGAGGGCTAAGTTTAGGTGTAGGGTAGGTGCAATAGCACATACAGCTTGTACAGTATAAAAACCATTACGCCTATGGAGAGTCCCGTAAACCATAAAACCAACATGCGTGTGTATGTGTGTGTGTGTGTGTGTGTGTGTGTGTCTCAGACCAGTGCAAGTCTGCTTCATAATAATAAACAAGTTATGAAGAAAAAGAAGAAAGGAAGGAAAAGGAGAATAAAAAGCACGTCCAATGGCAAATTACAAGTGTCATTATCCCCTATTAAGGAAGTCGTTCATCTTTAAGTGCCGTTCCATGTTTTGTCACCATGGAAACATAGTGATGTATTGTACAGAATGACAGAAACAAAGGTGGAAGTCACACTGACTCACACACACACACACACACACACACACACACACACACACACACACACACACACACACACACACACACACACACACACACACACACACACACACATTCTCTCACACACACACACACACACACACACACACACACACACACACACACACACACACACACACACACACACACACACACACACACACACACACACACACACATTCTCACACACACACACACACACACACACACACACACACACACACACACACACACACAAACAAACACACAAACAAACAAACACACACACATACTTGTTATTAGGTGTTTTTATTAGGAAATGCTGATTTAAACAACAGCCCATGTCATCCGGGGGTCGTCTGCATTATTTCCTTCTGCAGGGATTGTTGGTATTGTACGTCTGAACCGACAGCCTGTGGTTCACAGCATCATCATCATAAATGGCGATGGAGAGATTCATCTGTCGAAAGGCACGTCTCTGGGCTGTGAGGCCTGGCATGAATCAATAATTAGTTTTGTCAAGCTGCATGAAGGATCAGCCGTGTCAGGATACGACTGAAGAAGGAATGAGATCGATCCGGCCCGGCTCAGAGAGAGAGAGAGAAAGACCCAGACATCAAGCAGTGTTGACCCACATCTGGCCCGCATGGATTTCACATGGGCCGGATCTGGGCCAACACTACTGCTGTCTGGGGAGCGATAAACCTGTGTCCAAGCGCTCTCGGAAACTCTTTCACAATCATTTGATCTGGATTCAGTGTGCGTTCAGCTATCTGGAGCGACACATGTCATGTGAACAATGTCTCCAGTGTGCTCATATGCAGCATTTGTCCTGTTCAGTGCATCAGTTCATCTTCAAGGCGAGACGATATCTGAAATCCAGATCACGAGAGGCTTTGGATCAAGTTCTCTCTGAGTGGGTAGATGTCCATGTGTTTTGCAAATGACAATTATATATTAGATGTTAGTTTTGGGCAAAATTCAGAATTCAAGATCCAATTTTCTTTCAGATCGTATTGTAAGTGTGAAAAAAAAATTGAATAGCTGCTGTGTTGTATTTGTTTTGCTATTAGAACAAAATGCCTTGCATAAAATATTGGCTTGTCTTAGATTTGTATTAATTTATTCTGCACATATGAGACATATTAAGGACAGTTATAATACAGAGAGAGTCATTTGAATCATTGAATCAATATTCATCATTTTTAAAGTGCCACTATTATGCTTTTTTGAATATTACCTTTCATGCAGTGTGTCATGCAGCAGTACGTGAACATAAACTTTCTTTATGATCATAAGTTGTGAAGCCGACAGTGCACGATAAATAAAGTTATTGTCTATAAAAATAAAAGAGTCGGAAATACGAATCTTATTCTGCTACGGCTGTATACGTCACAGAGTAACACATTTGTCTATGTCTTTTGAAATTAAAGTGCACAGTGAACTTGCCTTGAATCTTATGTTGGCGCCATTCATTTCATGTTCGCTCTCGGCTGTTATTGCCTGCCAGCATGACTGCAGGAGCTCTATATGTTTGTGTAACGGATGTATGCCAGTAAGGGCGGTGTGTAAACCTCACTCCCCTGACCTCAAAAGAGGCGCTCTAGCGACTGAGGTTAGAGGCTGTAGCCTTTGGCGTTCCTTGTTAGAGCGCCCGCCTCCCGCGCCGGAGTCCCGGGTTCACGACCCGCTCGGTGAGTTGGTGCGGACCCGTTTCGGGGGGTGTTACATTGGTGCCGTGACCCGGATGGGAGTGAGGTTTAGGGGGTGAGTGTAACAGATGTATGCCAGTAAGGGCTGTGTGTAAACCTCACTCCCCTGACCTCAAAAAGAGGCGCTCTAGCGACTGAGTTTAGAGGCTTTGGCGTTCCTTGTTAGAGCGCCTGCCTCCCGCGCCGGAGTCCCGTGTTCGTGACCCGCTCAGTGAGTTGGTGCGGACCCGTTTCGGGGGGAATGTTACATTGGTGCCGTGACCCGGATGGGAGTGAGGTTTAGGGGGGTGAGTGTAACAGATGTATGCCAGTAAGGGCTGTGTGTAAACCTCACTCCCCTGACCTCAAAAAGAGGCGCTCTAGCGACTGAGTTTAGAGGCTTTGGCGTTCCTTGTTAGAGCGCCTGCCTCCCGCGTCGGAGTCCCGGGTTCGCGACCCGCTCGGTGAGTTGGTGCGGACCCGTGTCGGGGGGGTTACATTGGTGCCGTGACCCGGATGGGAGTGAGGTTTAGGGGGTGAGTGTAACAGATGTATGCCAGTAAGGGCTGTGTGTAAACCTCACTTCCCTGACCTCAAAAGAGGCGTTCTAGCGACTGACGCTAGAGGCTGTAGCCTTTGGCGTTCCTTGTTAGAGCGCCCGCCTCCCGCGCCAGAATCCCGGGTTCGCGACCCGCTCGGTGAGTTGGTGCGGACCCGTGTCGGGGGGGTTACATTTGCCTAGCAGCAAGACGTATGCATGATGCTTTAGGAGAGCTTAAATGCGGCTCAACTTTTACCAGACAACACAATTTTTTCAAGACGATTGGGAGCTTGTGAGATGCTCGGCTCGCCCGATATGAGTCTAATCACCAGTGACGCAATCCCCCGTCACCTTTATTTTTACTCAATATTTCATTCAGTTTTTTCTGCTGTCATGTCTTGCGCTCTGTCATTTCTTTTGCCAGTTATGAAGAAGGTGTTTGTTAAGATCAGCATATGTAGATTGTGAAGAAAAAAACATTACAAAACCATTAAACGTAAAAAAATTTGAGACGTTGCTATTTTGGCTAGCTACATTTTTGAGTGGTTTTTTAAATAATCGCTTTGAAACTAAGATTCAATGTGTGGCAATTGTGTAAGGAATGCAACCTAGTCTCATGAAAATACACAGCTCTGTGCACTTTCTGTGCGACACCGGTTTATGTACCTTACTGCACGTTTCACCGCAGCTTCAAAGAGTGGTGCTAAAACACAGGTTCAATACGTGAACCCTGGCACATTTTATTACGTCGATATAGGTACGTATTGCTGTGTTTTTATTACGTTGCTACAGGTACATATAGCGGAGGTTCAGAATTCAAATATATCCGGGGTCTGTCCCTAAAAGTTAATGCTCTATCGTGCCCTACCACACCACACCAAACCCAACCCTAAACCTACCCCATGGTGTTAACAAATGCACAACTGATAAAACTTATTTGTTGACATTTCAACTTCCGTATATGCAGATTTAAACTGTTTTCACAGATTCGAACCGGAGCTCATCACCTCTTAAGTACGAGCTACCGAACAAACTTACCATCTATAAAAACCCATCGATACGAGGCTGGATATGTGCGATGCTAACGTTCAAAAGCATCAGTGTTCAAATCTCCCAGCTTTTTAATATTGCTTTGTAGTCGTAACATGATATTCTGTAAATTTGTGTGAAAAGGAGTAAAAGGTGTCCGAGTTTTACTGCCTCTAGCATTTGTTTCTTTTGGAAACTGCAGTAATATGTAGTTATTGGTATATATTAAAAAAATTGCACCCAGGTACGTAAATTCATTAAACCAAGTAGAATCTAATGTAATGATAATGCAAGTGATGACATTTAGAACACTCGTGACATATACACGACACGCACACACACACACACACACACACACACACACACACACACACACACACACACACACACACACACACACACACAACACACACACACACACACACACACACACACACACACACAGACACACACACACACACACACACACACACACACACACACACACACACACACACACATACACACACACACACAGGACACACACACACACACACACACACACACACACACACACACACACACACACACACACACACACACACACACACACACACACACACACACACACACACACACACACACAGGCACGCACGCACATGCACACGCCACACGCACACTCTCTCTCTCTCTCACACACACGCACACACACACTCTCTCTCACACACACACACACACACACACACACACACACACATACACACTCACACTCACTCTCTCTCTCACACACACACACACACACAAATAGATGATGGTTTGTAAAGCTCCAGTTTCAAAAACATCCGAGCTGGAAGTTGTTCATGTTTCCTGGGAAAATGTCCTTGTTATGCTTTACAAATGTGTCCCATATTGAGCATAATATCCATTTGATTGTGAACATTCAGAGGCAGCTGCTAAGCTGTGACGTGTTTGCATGAAGGAGGGTGTGAAAGACTTTATCCCTGCAACTAAACAGCAGAACTAACCCTAGCATTCAGAGAATTCACTGTGAAGAGCACAGAGAGGAGAACCTTGTCTTTGTCCTGCTCGCATGTCTCCGAGAACATCTGTCTGTACAGCTGCGACTGATTTCATGAGATCAAGCACGCTTTGATTCTGACCAACTATGCACGCTCGTTTTTTATTGCTGTTTTTTATTGCTAACATCCAGATTTAAACCATGCACTCGTGTCTTTATAAAACCCTCATCTTTCTATTTTATTTCAGGTTGTTGACATACTAATGTACTGCTTATTGCACAATTTTTAATGCTTTACGTAAAATTTAGAATAGCATACTGTACTAGTCCTGTTAAAGCTGTATGATTATGCCAGAAATCATAATTTCCTTTGATATTGTGATTTCAGTGATAAATGATGATTGATGTCAGTCGTCACAATTGTGTCAGTGACTCACAAAATGAACTTTAATTAAGATTGTCTGCTGTATTTTTAATAAAGCTGTCAGTAACAACATTGTGCAGTCTTCTTTAAGCAGCATGATGAATAAAACGTGTAATCAACTTGTGAATAGATTAGATCATTGTACTATATTTTTCTGAATATAAAGCACATTTTAATCACATGAAACATGATGTGACTAATATTTCAAAGCAACTAACATCAAGCATGCAAACAATTTGCACATTTGGACACAGTTTTATGCTTATATTTTTCATCCCTGTTCTGTACTGAAAAGGGGTTTGTTATGGTGCGAGTGAAACTAAAATATGCACTTTTGTTTATTATGACTGGTCCAAAAGCTTTTATATATATAATTTACATTAATTCTGAATGTAATAATAAATATGACATGCATAATGTAACAGGGTGAACGAGAAAAGAAACATGGCAACACGAAACTAGACTCAGTAAAGCAGCTATCACTAGGTGAGTGATAAACACAGAACAATACTCGGCGGTCTGAAAGAGGAAGTCCAAGGCTTATAAAGCGTGTCTGAATGGATTCAGCTGTGTGTGTGTGTGTGTGTGTGTGTGTGTGTGTGTGTGTGTGTGTGTGTGTGTGTGTGTGTGTGTGTGCAATCAGTGCCTTCAGCTGTGTGTGTGTGTGTGTGTGTGTGTGTGTGTGTGTGTGCACTCAAAAAAAAAGTTGTTGAACGAACTTAAAAAATTAGAGTAAACTTTTCCACAGAAATTTAATTACATTTGTCCACCAAAATCTAATTTGTTTGAAATGAGTTGTTGTAATCTTGTTGTATAAACTTAAATTCCTTCAGTGAAGACTACAAAAAAAAATTGGGTCATTCCTACTAGATAAAGTTTTGCCATGCCATGCCTGTGCACAAAACAACAGCAGGGCACAGTAAAATATAAAATATGATAAGCAAATAAAGAAACATACAACAGATAAATTAGGTATATACATACAAAATAGACAATGTAAATAGGCAAATTATATATGTAATAGTTGCAATCCAGCCGCTACATTGTGATTTTAACATCAGTAGCCTACACTCAAAAAAATAATTCATTGGATGAATTGTAATTGAGTTGGGCCAACTCAATTTGATCAAATATAGTTTAAATGAAATTGATATATTGATGAAATGATGTTTTTATGCTTGCTAAAACATTTAACTGCATAATAAATTGTTTCTACACTCAAAATAAATTATTTGTTGGATTTACTTAACTTAAGGCATTAGCCAATTTGTTAGGCATAGCATATGATGATATTGTTACATCCATGGCATGCCCATAATTGTTTCTTTGTTATTAAAACAAATGTTTTAAGTTAGCTGGTCCTCAACCCAAGCACATGCTCTACACTTTACCACAATGGTAACCCCCCAAAACACTAACATACCAGAAACTCTTTAAATACAAACATAAAAGAATATTAAACATTAACAAGTCTCCCAATTTTATAATCTAAATAAAAATGCCTAAAATAACATTTTATTTCAAGATTTTCTCTCCTTATCCAGCCCTGCAAAGCATGATGGGAAGGAAATCCACTTCCTAGTTACACAAGTAAAATCGAACGAAAAATATTCTTGTTGACTCAATTAAAAAACGTGTAAACCTAATTTTTTAAATTACATTGTTTATATTTAATAAAATTAAGTTGGGACCATTTTTACCAAGAGTTATGTTGTATGAGCTCATTTTAATTAATGAAATTGAACAAAGAGCAAAAATCATTTTTGAGTGTGTGTGTGTGTGTGTGTGTGTGTGTGTGCAATCAGTGCCTTCAGCTGTGTGTGTGTGTGTGTGTGTGTGTGTGTGTGTGTGTGTGTGTGTGCGTGTATGTGCAATCAGTGCCTTCAGCTGTGTGTGTGCAATCAGTGCAATGGCTCATGGGAACTGTAGTCCGGAGTGACATGTCAAAGTCCGTGTGGTGTGAGAGTCGATGTAAAGAGTAGACAACATCTGGTGGTGAGCAGACAGAAGGCTATTTGTGACACATACTGACTTTACGCATGCCCTGATTTTGCTGAGTTTGACGTGTTCAACATATATTGTTGACCCTGGAACAACATTTTAATCCAAAAAATGAATCTTGAGCATTTCCCTACACCTAAACCTAACCTTATCCACGAGTAATCCCTAAAATCAGAGGAAATGATAGATGAATTTACAAGCACCAAACACTGATTATAAGCCTAAGCTTCACAAAAACTATAAATTATTCTTCAAATCTGATTGTTAATAACAATGTTGTTCCAGGGTCAACAAAGATGTTGATTCAGGAACATGTTGCACTTGGTAAAATCAGGTGACATGACATACCTGTGTTTTTTAACAATAAGAGACTTATGATGTGACATATTTCCCAGAAGATATAGTAATCACTGACGCTGACAGTTATTTCAGCACAAGTTTGTGAGTTCAGTACTCTTGCATAAGTTCTTGTTTCCATTACAGATTTGGTGCAAAACTTTTGAGATATTTTATAAACGTCGATAAAAACGATTTTGAAATGGCATAGTAACATTAACCGATGTTATGCGACTGAAACGTAATTTTGTCCTCTCGTGACAGATGTTGGTATATTTACATGTATGCAGACACCACACTGGTCATAATGCACCACAGACGCGAGCTGTGTAAATAACAGGGTTAATCATCCAAGCATCAATGGCAAGGAAAGCTCACATAACAAGTGTTTATTGGACGTTGTAGTGCATTAAAAAATGATCACGTGATAATGCCAAAATGCCAAAAAACTTTTCCTTTTTTTGAGTTGCCCACCTCATGTGAGCGTAAAAACTTGTTTGCAACACATAGGAGTTTTGCTAAATTTACATGTCCATTAATTAGGCGTATTTTCAATTTGAAGGGTAATGCAAGCTCAGCTTATGAAGCAGTCTACACCGCACTGTGAATCTGATTTACATTACATTTACACTGTGTTGGTTACAGTGAGAGGATTCAACAAAGCATACTCAGATCACAATGAACACAAATGTAGTCTTGAGTCGATTTCTTCTCATAGTGATTTAATGAAACGCATCTGTGTTTAACGCTGCCAAAATACATTGTACATTTAACCTCTGATGCAAGAGGAGTAAATATAAAGACTATGCTGTAATCTGCACTTTTTCACGACTCAAATTGTGGTTGTTTTATCATTTATTGAACAGCTTCAACCATGTGTTTATATTTCTGAGTCATGCTATTATGTACAATAAATGACCAAAACCTAAATTCATACTTGAGAGGATTTTAATGTGAATGCATCTGAATGCTGGACAATCTGGGAAAGTGGATTCTAAGAGTTTTAATTACATAAACGAGGACGAGCAAAGCACGATCAGCTTTCATAATGCATCTGTTGCTGCGTATACTTTAATGAAGGATGTGTTTTATTCAGACATTGCATTTGATTTCACGCAGCTTTGAAGTCTCTCGTTACTGATATGATCCTTTTGTTTCAAAACATCCACAAGTTTGTTCTAATTAGACTTTCCCGTGATTCATTTGGGCAAAGAACTGATTTAACTCAAGTTCGGCTGTCACTGGGATACTGAGCTGAAGTTTTCTCTGTAATCAGGAGAGATTTTTTTACTTCGTTTTAACAAAATCATTTTTAATGAGAAATATTTCCAGTGTCACTTTAATATAAGGACCAAATGCTTCTCTAGTAAATGATGAGCTCCTGGAAGAAGGACCGGTGACAGGGAGAGGATACTATACTGCAAACAAACAGACAATACAGCAGCTGAACTAGATGACACCCTTTTAAATCAACGAGGTGCAAGAAGTGCCCATTTAACTGCATCCTTGATGCTCAAATATATCTGTGCATTCTGATTAAAGACTGTTTTATCACCATAAACAAACATGGCAAATTGCACAGTGTACATTTGGGGAAGATTAATGGATTGGAAAGCTATGTGAAAACTGTTTGGTGCTGTTGGTGTCGAACCATCTGTTGAAGCGATCGTCTGTATCGGTAACAGCTAACGGTGTGTGTGTGTGTGTGTGTGTGTGTGTGTGCAGGTCTCTTCCCAGCTGTGCTGAACCTGGCCTCCATGGCAGAGATCAAGACCAATGCCACATGTGGAGAAACGGGACCAGAAATGTACTGCAAACTAGTGGAGCATGTACCAGGACGGCCCGTGAAAAACCCTCAGTGTCGGACCTGCAACCTGAAGAGTGATTATGCTAATGGTACAGGACACACACACACACACACACACACGCTCACACACTCTCTCTCTCTCACACACACACACACACAGCACACACACACACACACACATGCTCACACGCGCTCACACGCACATACTCTCTCTCTCTCTCACACACACACACACACACACACACACACACACACACACACACACACACACACACACACTCACACACACACTCACACACACACACACACACACACACTCACACTCACACTCACTCTCTCACACTCTCACACACACACACACACACACACACACACACTCACACTCACTCTCACACACACACACACACACACACACACACACACACACACACACACACACACACACACACACACACACACACACACACACACACACACACACACACACACACACACACACACACACACACACAGGCACACACATGTGAAAACTGTTTGGTGCTGTTGGTGTCGAACCATCTGTAGAAGCGATCGTCTGTATCGGTAAGAGCTAACGGTGTGTGTGTGTGTGTGTCTCTCACACACACACACACACACACACACACACACACACACACACACACACACACACACACACACACACACATAATCCATGTGATATGCTCTAATCAAAGACTGTTTCTGCTCATAAATCACTGCATTCCAAAATCACAATAACACAGTCACGCATATAATACACATGTGCACCGGATGCCTCACCTCACGGGCCTCGTAGAGAAGAAAGTTATGCTTTTTAATAGTAATGTTTGATTCATTAGCAAACATATACTGGAATCATCTGTCTCTGGCCCAATGTGAAACTATCCTCAGCAAAATAAATATGTTTTTGTGCTCCAGGGGGATCTTGCAGCAAATAATACTCATTTTCAATAATAAAAAATAATTTAAATTTAATATTTATAAAATCCATTTACATCAATGAATACATCTTTCTCCACACCACAGTATTCAGCAATTAAGCACAGCTAGAAACGGTTCATATTTATATATTAAATATAAGCCCAAATTCATTTTTAATAAGTAGGCATGGTAGCCTTTTGTCCTCTATTATAATAGCTTTACCTTATTACCGTGCTTCTTTAATTGCTTTTTCAAAGATTGCTGGAAGTGATCCCATACCCAGACTTTTTAATTAATAAATAGATATACATTCTGCTTTGCACATTTTTCAAAGGACTCTTATGTTTGGTTTTATATGTGTAACAAACGCCCACTGTGCTCGTTACTGCCATCATTATCATCACATATTAAATCCGGATCCACACCATCACACATTATAGAAATCATTTTAAACAAACATTTTCAGAGAGGCGTGCATGAAGTTTACTATTATAACGCCAAAAGATGTTTGAGTTATAGATTCAAAACAATGAATACAAACTTCAAAGCTGCAAACCGGAGCAGATGGTATATTTTAA
>CM050412.1:1909767-1914767 GCA_027564155.1 Gymnocypris eckloni scoliostomus
AATCAACAGGCTGGTCTGCACTTCACTATAATGTAAATGTCACGCAGCTTTGCCACACAGATTTTGATAAATAAAATATGTGGTGCGCCAAAGAAATAGACTAAAAGGGTAATGTGGCATATCCGAGGCACATGTGTATCCGAGGCACATGCCAGTAAGGGCTGTGGCCTGACCAAAAGAGCGACTGCTAGAGGCTCAGCCTTTGGCCTTGTTAGAGCGCCCGCCTCAATCCGGTTCCTGCACAGAGTGCGCCTGCACCGAATCCCGGGTTACAGGTTGCCGTGACCCGGAGTGAGGTTTAGTGGTTTGGGGGAGTGAGTGTAGCTATGTAACTATGCCAGGCTGTGTGTAAACCTCACCTCCTGACCTCAAAAGGCGCTCGTAGCCTTTGGCGTTCCTTGTTAGGCGCCCGCCTCCCTTTTGGAATCCCGGGTTCGAGACCCGCTCCGACGAGTTGTGGCAGAGTGGACCCGGGGGTTACATGCATACCTAATATTTGCCATATATAATCAATGCCTGCACAGAAGTAAGCGCTGCACCGGCGTGGGTTGTGTGCCATGTGTTTGATGAGAGGGAGATGAACGCAGGAGGAGGACTCTTATTCTGTTACACGAAACCGAAGACGACATCGGCACCGTTTCAATTTTGCTTGCTTTTAACCAATCAGTGAAAGGGGGTTAACTTCCTCCCAACATTCAAGCTATTTATCAATTTTCTACCCATAAATGTAAAAAGGAAAAATTAAGGCGAAATCTTGTCTTTTCGTGGTTTTGAAAAACCAAAAATAAAAATGGTGGCGTTTTCTTATGTTTCTGTTTTCAGTATTAAAATAAAAAATGTACACGGACCGTTTTGTATTCTAATGAATAATTATTTTCCGTGTAAATATCTTCTTGTATGCCTTTATTAAAGAAAAACACATTATCTGATCAATTTTCATTGCACCCCTAATTTTATTTTTTTTGCGCTCTTGAAGAAACACATGATAAATATTTTTTTACTGAATGCTTATGAGGTCTGAAATGGTCACGAGAAGCTACAGTCTTGTAATTCCTCTCCAGAAGCGCCTCTCTCTTCCCCTCAGCTCCCGCTCGCGTGTGTGCAGGTTAGCTCGGGCTGAACAGTGAAAAGCAGTGGAGATGAATCAGTGTGTGGGCAGAGTGCTCCCATCAGCCCTTATTAGATGATGATCTGAGGCCAGTGCTGGAAATTACACAAACACCTACAGACACGCAATTAATGCAGTCAACAGATGACACCAGACTGCAGGGTGCTCAGAAGGAAAAGTGACGTGCAAATGAATAGATGAGAGCCAACACGATAACAAAAATAGACGCGAAGGGAAGTACAGCGTACAGAGAATGATGAAAAGAAAAGAAGACATTAGCATGATTCTGTGGGATTGATGTTAAAGAGGATCATAGATGCATCATGCACACACACACGTACATACTTTATATAGCACGTGTGAAAAAAAACATACAATATGTTTTGTGTTGGCTTGGGATCTGCACAGTGTTGTAAGACTAAACAGATTTGCTAAAATGTGCATTATCAAAAAAAATTTTTTTTGAAAGAAATTATTACTTTTATTAAGCAAGAATGCAATAAGTTGATGAAAAGTGAAAGCTAAGACATTTTTAGTGTTGCAAATGTATTCATTTCAAATAAATGCTGTTTTTTGAATGTTTTATTCATCAACGAACACTGAAAAATAAAATGCATCACGGTTTCCACACAAATATCGACAGTACACCGCTTTTTCAACATTAATGCAGCAAATCAGCATATTATTATGATTTCTGAAGATCATGTGACACTGGAGTAATGGAGTGATGAAAGGATTAAGGATTAAATTACATTTGAACAGATTTGCATAAAAACAGCTGTGTTAAATTGTGATATTTGACACTTTTTCTGTATTTTGATCAAATAAATGCAGCCTTGGTGGACTTTTTTGAGCTTTGTGATTGATGAGGCTTGACGGCCCGATTCTCAGTCATTTTCATTATATGGCCATAATATTCACCTAAAAATGGTTATGAAAGAAAGTCATGCACCATTTTGAATGGCATGAGGATGATAAATAACGACAGAATGTTATTTTGTAGGTGAACTATCCCTTTAATTCCTGCATTGCTCCTCTGTGCCTTACCTGAACTGAAGAATACGACAATGAGTGCAGCACGTGCATTACACAGAGAGAGGCAAGATAGAAGACAAATGAGTGTGACAGGGTTTGAGTATTCATTAGAGGGGCTGTAGAGGACATTTAGAGTTAATAAATCAGACGAGAGGGTGTGTAATTACTGACAGCAATCACACATACAGCATGGAGCCATGACTGCCATCTTACCATCACTCACTCCCTGACAACCTGTCGTCACAATGACAAACGCGCGCTAACACATTACAGGCACGCGGAGCGCTAGAGCAAAACACGTCTCAACTGAGGAAATTGATTCAATTGAATTAAGCGGTTATTTATGCGCACACTGTTCCCAGTGCTTTATGTGTAATGTGTTTTAGATGGCTAACAGGCCTCCTTCAGTGACTGCTGCTGGGTGTGGATGATGTTTAGTGTTAGTCTTAAAGGAACAGTTCACCCAAAAATGAAAATTCGCTGAAAACTTACTGACCCTCAGGTAATCCCATACGTGGATGAGTTTGTTTCTTCATCAGGTTTGGAGAAATGCAGCATTGCATCAGTGTCTCAGCAATGGAAGTGAATGGGTGCCGTCAGAATAAGAGTCTGATAAAAACATCACAAGTAATCCACACCACTCCAGTCCATCGGTCAACATCAGGGAATCCTTTAAGTTAAGATAACAATGCTTGAAATTAGGTGTTTGTTGGTGTTAAGATGATCAAATACTTCAGTTTACACACAGTGCACATACATTTCATTAGAAGCAGAGTCTGCATGACTGTGCATGTGCAATTTGTTCATGTTTTCTAGCCTTGCACATATATGTGCATTTTAATTTTCAGGTTCCAGCAGTCTAACGATTGTGCATGTGATTCATTGTAGGAGATTGTGTGTGTGGGTGTGCGTGCGTGCGTGCGTGCATGCGCGTGTGTGTGTGTGTGTGTGTGTGTGTGTGTGTGTGTGTGTGTGTGTGTGTGTGTGTGTGTGTGTGTGTGCGCGTGCGTGCGTGAGTGTGTATGTGTGTGTGCGTGCGTGCGTGCGTGTGTGTGTGTGTGTGTGTGTGTGTGTGTGTGTGTGTGTGTGTGTGTGTGTGTGTGTGTGTGTGTGTGTGTGTGTGTGTGTGTGTGTGTGTGTGTGTGTGTGTGTGTGTGTGTGTGTGTGTGTGTGTGTGTGATGTTCCAGTCTGCAGATGTTCCCCTGACCTTAGTACTGTTTTGAAATGACTAATCATACTAAAGTCTTCCATAAACACACACGTGCAAACACATACACAAACACATTTTACAGAAAATCACACATCTCCAGTTCATCCATATGTGACGTGCGTGTCTCAGTGAGGCATTGCAGACCAAAATAATTACTTAAAAATTGCCAGCAAATAAAATCATATGCATTTAAAAAAAATGCTGTTTACAGAAGTATTTGCCTGTGAGTCATTAAAACACCCCCTGGATCAAATTCCCACGGTTAAAGGAACAAATGGTGAGAATAAAATCCCCAAGTTAAACAAAAGCTGAAATGGAAAAATAATACAAAACAATATCCAGATGTTTGGATGTCTCGTTTGGTCCAATTACCAGGAAGTGGAAATCAAACCACCTACACTGCTTAGAAATCACATTCACCCAGAATGATCTACAACAAGACTTGAGAGAAAAGCCACAGAGAAGCCAACGATCACTGTACAGTAAATCCAGAGTTTAGCATCTGACTGTGAAGGTGGCCAATAGAGATGCATTACTCAAAAACACCCATATAAAGCAGAAGGCACGACGGTGACCATTGCAGTGAGGCTAGATGTGGTTAGACAATGATGCACAAATGCCCAAAAAGCCCCCAAAACATGTGGATATCCCATAATGACCCAGACAAACATCTGATCTATGTCTACTTGAGAGTCTATAACTATACAATTAGTACCAGCTAAACTATAGTAAAAGCCTAGTACATGCACGCCTATAAAAACAGCACAGGGCCTGAATACTGCAGCATACTGTACAACATCATAAAGACGGTTTGATCGAGCGCACGCGCCCGGACCGAAGTTATCTGTGTTTGTATATCGGGCTGTTAGTGGCGCCGGCTATAAACACAGTTAAAGTGATGAGTAATGAAGCTGGGCTCAGGTTGTTGTATTATGGGATGTGTTTCACATACATACATTTATTTGTGGCGACCCGCCACAATATCAACACTTTTCCAAAAGGCACGTAATGCACGTTTAATAATCAAAACGTGATATATTACTGTATTTCTGAAGGAACACTGTCTTTAGAAAATGTCTGATGTCATTTTCACTTCATCTTGTATGTTATATGTCTGATAAAGCAGCGTTTGTAAACTCAGTTTACAGCAAACCTCTAACATTAACGTTATTTCTCCCGCTTTTAAGCGCCTCCTGCTGGCAGAGAATGAAATTGCATTTTTAATAAGTCCGTCCAAGTAGTTATCGCTGCATCTCAGTCCGTCTGATTTACGAAGCAAACATATAAAACAATAATCTCCTCCAGAGGGACTTAGCTGTTCTCTATTTGGACGTCTACCGGAAGTTAAGTTAGGGCCAGAAACACGCGCATGCGCAGGAACGATTGTTTATGTTGTTGCCGGTGAAACCGTCTATAAAACCAATCTTCGTGTCAGATGGTACTATACCCTTTTTTTGAAGAAAGATTAAAAATAAATGTTGGAACTATAATATCTGCAGCATCTCCTGAAAATCTCGCTGGAGTACCATCCAGAACAGTAGACTTAGACAATAGACTGTAAACAAACAAAGATGGATGACATGTCTGTGTTTCCTTTCACTGTAGAAAAGCAAAGCCAAAATATCCCAGGTATGGCTGCTGTCATC
>CM050412.1:1922267-1937267 GCA_027564155.1 Gymnocypris eckloni scoliostomus
AATACAAAACACTGTAGCTACAAATGAGCAAAGTAGCATTTGGTAATGTCTTTATATATATATCCAAATGCAAAACATAATAAAAATAAGTAATTGTGTCTAAAAATATTTGTACAAGCAACTAGGCAATACATAGCCCTGTATACAGGCATCTAGTTGTTAAACCATAGTATTAAATATGATTTTATATATGTGATCTGCCTTTGTGATATGTATTGAAATACATTTGTCATATTTTATTTACTTTACTGTATTATTGTTTAACTGTTTTAGTTTATATAGACAAAAATGCAGCAACATTTTAAGGTGAATATTGTCTATTGCCATTTAATACCATCAAAATAAAATATAAAAAAATAAATATTACTGAAACAAAATATAGTACATTTATTTAATAAAAAAATCAGCTTATTGTCCTCCTTATATCAGGAAAACCAGAGGATTAATTTTGGTTAGCAAGATTTTTCACATTTTCAAATAATGCACTATATTTTAAATATACCCCAATAAAAATCAGGATCATGCATGATTGAGTAACTGATTCAATGACTCACTCATCACGTCTCATTCTCTTTCAGATTCACACCTCACTGATAAACGGCCGTCCCAGTGCGGACGATCCATCGCCCACATTACTCAACTTCACCTCGGCACGCTTTATCCGCCTGTGGTTCCAAAGAATCCGCACCCTAAACGCTGACCTCATGACCCTCGCCCTCAATGACCCCCGAGACATCGACCCCATCGTCACCAGACGGGTGAGTGCTTCAGCTGGAGAGCTAGTGTGGTGTTGTCATCGCTCAGTGCACCATCTGTGTGTGTGGATGGTTGGAGCTAACACCGCCCGCCTCATCCATTACCAGCCTCTCCTCCTCAGACAGATGGGTTTTAATTAAGCTCATACAGTAATTAACAAATCAGCCCTCTCTTTCCCTCAAAGACGCCTCCACCCGCCCACTTCCACCAACAAACTCATTAACTCACTGATTGACCTGTTTCCATCAAAGACTAGCTGCATTGAAATGCAGGATTATGTTTCTCGCGTGCATTGAGCAATTTGGATAAATGCACCCAAAGTATTTAGTTCAAAGAGTCATTTTGAAATCAGTCACATGTGAATTTGAGGCTAATTTAAAGGAGATGTGTATATCATTCTCATATCGTTGTGAGTTTGGTACATTGACTTACACGGGATTGACTTTAACATTGTGGCTTTGTGCCACTTTCAAATCATTGATCTGTTTAAGCACCACAACCAACTTAACAAACGCTGTATGCATTAAAAGTATAGTATAAAAGTGTGCTTGTTTATTCAGCTCAGTTGGTACCTTTAAGCTTGTGTAAGACAGTAGTAATGGAATATATGCTTATTATAATATTACATGCTTATTGGGGATGTTTGACTTATTGCAGACACTTTCACGAGTTCATAATTACATATAATAAATCGAATAGATATTATGCGTATTTGGCGTGCTGTCCGAGGGGAGGGCTTCGAGCTCGGACCTTTGTCCCGAACCCAGAGTAACACCCCCATATGTTAGGACAGTAATAGTGGTAAGAAGGGGTTGCAGAGGGATGCTGGGAAACTGTCAAGAAACAGAGGTGATATATTAGTGATATATATATATATATATACACCTCTTACCTTGTTAACTGGGTTGATTACTGATTGTGCTCCCCTCGTGTTAATTCAGTTAATTATCTGAACGTGCTCCTCCCGAACTTTGTTAATGAAACATCCTATATCGGAAGAGACCTGAACTGGATGATGACATCACCGAATCATCAATGAATTGACTTTGATTGACGGTCTATTGAAGAGACAAATAATAAGCATTAGTAGCATGCAAAAAATCAGCACTTGCATGTGTCAAAATCCAACTGACAGCTACTGACAACAAGAAAGTTCAATGAAACGTAACAAGCATATAGTAAAAAAAGTATTTAAGTGCAGTCAGGGGCATAACCTATTGCAGGCAATAGTGACAATGGCTGAAAGTGTAATAAATGTACGGAAATCAAGGGCAAAGTGCTCATTAAGGGTGAACACTAATCACCATAATAGTGACATCAAACTCCAACAACGTGCACACGTCCTATTTATGTATTATACAACATTAATCCGTCAGCAAACATGCATTGTGAATATTTAAAACCATAATAATGAACCTTGATCTCTCACTTCGGAGGGTAATAGACAAGCACGTTTTGCTCCTTGTTTCTCGTCTAGCGGATGCAATAATTAACTTATGTATTACAGTAGAGTTTGAGGTTAATGTGATTGTATTGCTTTTGTTTTCAGTATTACTACTCCATTAAGGATATATCCGTAGGAGGCATGTGCATCTGTTACGGTCACGCTAAGGCCTGCCCTCTCAACACATACAACAAGGTTTGTCATCTGAAGAATCGTTCTCATCAAATCATTTCATATGTGCACTGTAATTAGGGTTATTCCTTGAGCTTTATCATTAAGTTGTTAATTATAGACTTATCACTTTTGGCCTTTATAAAGCATGCACTCACAACAGTTGTAAACTAAATTAAATAGTTGCATTGTGTCTTATATGATCAAAATGCTGTATTTTGTGGTGCATATATTTTTTGTTATTATCAAAACATCCAACGTTTTTATTTCTTCTTTGCAGTACCACAAAATGTCTAGCACATTTTCAGATAACTTTATGAAAATAATTTAAAATTGGATTCAAAATACACAATTTCAATAGATGAATAGGTTTCATTTGAACTATCCCTTTATATTTTGAGCACAGACCAGCCATGAATATATCAATATACAAAGGTTGCAGACACTTGGAGAAAATTAAAGAAGGATTTAAATAGGATTTAATATGACTCTCCTAACCTCAGCCTATAAATACATTCATCAAAATCACACATTTGACCATTTTCTAGTTTAGCTTTGACAATAAAGTGCATGCACTGAAAGGCTGTAACCAAATTCATAAAATTAATTCACATTATGTACACATCCATTCTTAATCGTATGGCTGAAAATAAGTTGTTTGCATTTCTGTTGGTTCTTTAACATTTCTTTCGTAAATGTTTAAAAAGTCAAATATTAAATGCTAAGCTGCTTACTTACTCTTTCATCTCACATTTTGGTTATTAAAAAGGAAGTTTCATGTTGAAATTCATATTCCCCGTAAGTGCTCGCTGCCTTTTTTGATTTGATTGTCCATCATTATGACATTGACAAGTGCTGTTAGACCACTGATCCACTCAGCACCAAAACACAGCTATTATTAGGCAATTGTTTCACCATTTGTATTACACACAGTGTAGAAAGCCTCAGAGGTGCTTACAGCACTTAGTATGTTCTGTTCATTATGTTTGCCAGATTGAGTTTTATTTAGGAAGGCATTCTCAAAACATTGATTGACTGTTTGGTTTTGACATCAGAAATTCAGCTGTGAGTGTGAACACAACACTTGCGGTGAGAGCTGTGACCGCTGTTGCCCTGGTTACAACCAGAAACCCTGGATGGCGGGAACCTTCCTCACACGCCACGTCTGTGAAAGTAAGCGGTCTCGACAATGTCCCACAGAACTGAGCATGCTGACCAATTGTGTCCTATTTAGCTGTGGTCTATAAACATCAGTTCATGATATATCACATCCGAGTGACTATATTAACAGTATATCACAATCACACTATGTAACAGATAAAGTCCCCCTGTAGTGAAAATCAAGTTGGTGTTTTTAATTTGCTTTTAGTCAAACTAAGTGCCAATCCATTAATCAACACCATTGCTGAGTATTTTCTCCTTAAAAGTAGTTTCCCATTGACCCAGAAACATGGTTTGAAACCGCCTTTGGTTTGCTACATCACAAAATTCAATAACCAATCGCGTCTGATTCTAGTGAAGAAAGTTAATCCAGTAAAAATGAGTGCATGCAAAATATACCAATAGGATTACCAGCACAAAAATAGAGCAAGAAACCCATGAAACAGTGGTTCAACGTGAATTTAGACCCGCTAACTTTAATAATAACCCACAGCAACAGTGTAAAAGTAGCCCAGAGTTAGACCCAGCTCTCCCGCATCGGCGAATCGGAATCACAAACTTGGCTGCATTCGAGTCTTCAAGGTATTTCGAGGACAAAACATCAACTTTAATGAATGTTACACTCTAGCTGTCCACTAGTACAAACATAGTTTCATCAGTCATTAGGTTACCCGTGGATCAGGAGGCGTGGCTGAGTGACTGAGTGGAGGCGGGGCTAATTTACATATTCATAGATCCGCGTATAGTAAATGAGGCAAGGGTGTCGAGTTGCATTCAAGCTATTTTAAGGCATGAGAAAGTTATTTTCACCAGAAAAAAATGTATATGTAATTTTGACAATCAAAGGTGAGATTTAAGTGATACAGTTTTTGACTACAGGGGGACTTTAATACATCTTAATATGAATTAGGCCTTGTTAATTAGCATTTCAAGATTGGCTGATTAACAGTTCAACAGTACTGGACTCTCCACTGTTTGTATTACTTTGCTTACCTGTGTAAATTCTTCACCTATTCAGTGAGTAAACACTGAGTCATTGAATTATTCACTCAGCCAATTTCTTTAAAAATGTACATTAACCAGATGACTGGCTTAATGAGTGAATCACTGAATTGTTTGTAAAATGAGCTGTTCAAAAATACAGAAGTGTTCAGGAAGAAAATGCCCCTGTGTCTTTATATGGATCTGTTTTTATTGGCGAAGCAAAACACGCAAAGTAACTGTGTTCTTGTTACTCCATTCTAGAACGACCCAAGCTGCGTGGCTAGCTTTAATGGGGCAATCTTGAGTTAGTAACAGAGATTTAGAAATCTCTTTTTGGACTAGCAATGGAAGATCCTGAATTCATTGTGTTGTTGTTCATAGTATCAGCACACCTGTTATTACCTGTGACTGAATCATAGCTGTGCCAGTATTCAGATCAACTTTTCCTCGTGTGGTGTTGCCATATTATCAGTGCCTTGTGCCAGGAGCTGCACTGCTTCTCTTACTGTTGTATAATCATGATATGTCTTTATTTGCCAGAGTGCAACTGTCACGACAAATCAGAGGAATGCTATTACAACCAGACTGTGGCCGATGCTAAGCTGAGTTTGAATATTCATGGTGAATATGAAGGAGGCGGAGTCTGCCTTGGTTGCTCTGAAAACACAGGAGGAATTAACTGTCAGTCATGTGTAGATGGCTACTACAGATCAAGTGAGGTGAGTGTCTTTATATAAGTGACCCTGGAGCACAAAACCAGTCTTAAGTGTCAATGTTTCTAAATTGAGGTTTATGCATCGCCTAAAAGCTGAATAAAGAATCTTTCCATTGATGTATGGTTTGGACAATATTTGTAAATCTGGAATCTGAGTGTGCAAAAAAATCTAAATATTGAGAAAATCACCTTTAAAGTTGTCCAAATGAAGTTCTTTGCAATGCATATTACTAATCAAAAAATATGTTTTGCTATATTTACAGTAAGAAATGTACTAAATATATTCATGGAACATGATTTTAATATCCTAATGATTTTTGGCATCAAAGAAAAATCGATAATTTTGACCCATACAATGTATTTTTGGCTATTGCTACAAATATATCCCAGCGACTTAAGACTGGTTTCCAGGGTCATATATATATATATATGTGTATATGGGTCAATGGCCATGGGCCAACTTTATTTTTAAGGCAGGCCTCAGTGAAGGGAGAATGAAATGGGTTTTGTTGTGTAATTGAGCCTTATGTGAATATTTTCCCAGGTGAGTCCACACGAGCCCTGGCCCTGCAGACCCTGCTCATGTGATCTGAGAGGTTCACTGCACTCTTCATGTGTCCCAGACGAGAGTCAGGCCACCACAGGTACAACACAAGATCTGTCGGTAGCCCTGCTAAGTGTTTTTGGTGATTGGGTCACTGAAATAACACGCAGAGGTCACTAGAAGCAGATGATGTAAACACTCATCCTTCCTGAATGCATTCCATGGATTTTAGATTGTCTTTGAATGGATTGCATTCATGGTAATTCTGGTACAAACGTCTTATTTTGCATTGATAGTTTTTGTGTGTGTTTGAGTGAAAGTGTTCTGTGTGTGTGTTGAGCAGGAGATCAGGCTATAATGGTGTGTTTTCTTGTCTCTGCAGGTTTGGCAGTGGGCTCGTGCATCTGTAAGCAGGGATACGCAGGTGAGAAGTGTGACAGGTGTGCGTCTGGATACACAGGATTCCCTCTGTGTGAGCGATGCGACTGCAGCAGTGAAGGCAGCGTTAACCAGGATCCCTGCCAGCCGCCCTGCGTGTGTAAGGTACGACACATTAACACTGGCCTCCCTCTGCGTATACAGCCATGATCACTGCACTCACAGCTACGACAATACCACAAAATATTACCATTCTTTGTCTAATTTGATTATTTGATGTTTACTTGGAATAGATACTTGTGCACCTATTATATTGTTATCTTTTTCTCTGTGCCTGTGGTAGCCCATGCGGGTAAAAGTTCAAAATTGCACTTATGTAAAACATTATAATAGCTTTAGCATCATGTGTTCTAGAAATGTGTTATTCCCCCCCTTTGGTCATTTTAAAGAAGCATTTCTTATATTAATTCTCTTACAAAATTTGCCTCACAAAATGTATTGATTGGATTTTTGTTTTTCTGAGAAATGGCTTCATGGAGGTCAGTGCGATTCCTCGTGTAGGTTGGGGTCATGTTGTTTAGATATTTATGAATGCCAATCTGTGTTTCTGAAATCTGCTGTTCACATGATGCTCTTAGAGTTTATCCCACATCGGCCAATTACAAAGAGTGGTTTCTAGAGCAACCGTGAGCTTTGACACTGGTTAGGTTAATTATTGAGATGCAGAAGATCACGCATACACAGTTTGTGGGAAGTACAGAGAACCTGCAGCATTAATGATTTAACGAGAAACTCGTCTTTAAGTTCAGCACAGAGATAACTACACTCGCTGATCAATTACCTCAGTGACGAGGATCTTCATTTAGCTGACAAACGCCCGATATTTGATTCTCCTGAACTGCTGCATTGAAAACTCTTCAGATTTTAATAACGCTTAAATAGTCAAATGACAACATTTTGGATATGGCCTGTTGCCTAGTCATTTGGATGGCATCAGGGTTTCTCACATGTAGTGATCACTATGTCTACAAGGCACTGTTCACAGACCTAAGACAGGTTAGATGCAGTATTGAATTTAAAGTGGGTGACAATGAGGCTGTGAGGCAAAGACTTAGTCACAACCGTTTTTGTCAGATTTTTTCTTTCAGAAAGACGTATTTTCATAACTATTGTTATGCTGGACTATTGTTAATAGTTGTCAGCCATTGCCAGCGTTTTTGCATATTTTCACGAAAATGTCATGGCCCCCAGAATATTTTGTTGTATTAACATCTGAACATGCAGTACATCAAAATAAAGATCAGACCATCTACTTTCAAACAAAAAAATATTTTAATATAGCTTCAAGCATTGTTTTTTAACACGTGAATGTAAGTAGGTTTCATAAAAAAAGCTACATTTTGAGCAAAAGCTGAGAAAATCACATTTTTATTAAATACTACATCTGGATCATATTCAGTAATGTTCTCAAAGCAAAGATGCAGTAGACTGACAGCTTCACATGCCTTTGCCACTTTCTGGATTGACATTTCACTCTGAAACATTAGGCAGTTTTCATGTTAGTGTTGATGATCGTATTATGTTTCATATGCATATGCTTACATATGAGATCACTCGTTTCTGCGTCTTCCTCGTCTGTGTTTTTGATCGGCACATTCAACACTCATTCAGGAGATGCTAATAGCGCCCCTAGCGTTTAACAGGGAAAGCACGGAAATCACATGTTTGGCAGGGAAGGAGTTAAAGACTTGAGTCCCTCACAGCCTCATTTCCATTCCAGTCAAAAATGTAATCTGGCACAAAGGTCTGTGGCAGCATTAGCTTCCTACAGACTGCTAATCCTGAATAAGACAACCAATTAAGCAAGAAGGCACTGAATCAGAAAGGCCACTGTGGTAGCTTGAGGTAAAATATCCTCAATAAATGGAAATTAAAACAGTCTTCTTCATGATCCAGAATAAATTGTTCTAGATATTCTAAGAAAGCTGTCGGCTTTGTTATCTCTGGTCGGATCGGGTGTGCCATAATCATATTCAGTGGATATTAGCACGGTACACTAGGACCTATTTTACAGACTTTTTTAGAGTTTACTGGAAAAGGGATCCAGTGATAAAATGGCTTAAAAGGTTCTTCACAGCGATGCCACAGAAGAACCATTTTTGGTTCCACTAAGAACCATTCATTCATTAAAGAACATCTCTTTCTTACCTTTTCATGATCTGAAAAACCTTCTTTCACCACAAAGAACATTTTGTGAAACAGAAAGTTTCTTCGGATGTTAAAGGTTCCTTATGGAACCATTTAGACAAAAAGGTTCTTCTATGGCATCATATGAAGCACCTTTATTTTTAAGAGTGTGGTTGATTCTCCAAAGTCCAGGCCTTCCCCGCTGTTGTATGAACCCGGGAGTCCACATAGACAGTAAATCAGACACAAACTGCCAGAAAAGACAGTGGGATTGGAATCCTGATTGATTTCAATCTCATCGAGGGATTTTAACATTTTCCAACAGTCGAGAGGGGAGTGAGCCTTTTGCAATAAAACATGCAACAGACCCAGTGATTCAGCCTTTCCAAAGTACTTTGTACTTCCCATGGCACTTCTCGAAAAAGAGTAGGGGTGTAACCCCGGTGTCCTGGCCAAAATTCCCTCCACTGGCCCTTGTCAATCATGGCTTCCTAATAATCCCCATCCACTTGATTGTCTCTATGACTCTCTCTCTCCACCTGTATCTGGTGTGTGGTGCATCCACTTGATTGTCTCTATGACTCTCTCTCTCCACCTGTAGCTGGTGTGTGGTGAGCGCATACACTGATCGTCTCTATGTCTCTCTCTCTCTCCACCTGTAGCTGGTGTGTGGTGAGCGCATACACTTGATTGTCTCTATGACTCTCTCCTCTCCACCTGTAGCTGGTGTGTGGTGAGCGCATACACTTGATTGTCTCTATGACTCTCTCCTCTCCACCTGTAGCTGGTGTGTGGTGAGCGACACTTGATTGTCTCTATGACTCTCTCTCCTCTCCACCTGTATCTGGTGTGTGGTGAGCGCATCCACTTGATTGTCTCTATGACTCTCTCCTCTCCACCTGTAGCTGGTGTGTGGTGAGCACACCCTTGATTGGCTCTATGACTCTCTCTCCTCTCCACCTGTAGCTGGTGTGTGGTGAGCGCATACACTTGATTGTCTCTATGACTCTCTCTCTCTCCACCTGTAGCTGGTGTGTGGTGAGCGCATCCACTTGATTGTCTCTATGACTCTCTCTCTCCACCTGTAGCTGGTGTGTGGTGAGCGCATACACTTGATTGTCTCTATGACTCTCTCTCTCCACCTGTAGCTGGTGTGTGGTGAGCACACACTTGATTGTCTCTATGACTCTCTCTCCTCTCCACCTGTAGCTGGTGTGTGGTGATCGTATACACTTGATTGGCTCTATGACTCTCTCTCCTCTCCACCTGTAGCTGGTGTGTGGTGAGAGCATACATGATTGGCTCTATGACTCTCTCTCCTCTCCACCTGTAGCTGGTGTGTGGTGAGCGCACACACTTGATTGTCTCTATGTCTCTCTCCTCTCCACCTGTAGCTGGTGTGTGGTGAGAGCACACACTTGATTGTCTCTATGTCTCTCTCTCCTCTCCACCTGTAGCTGGTGTGCGGTGAGTGCACTGGTGCCGTTGTCCTGTGGCAGCCGTTGCATTATCCAAGTGGATGCTGCACACTAGTGGTGGTTGAGGAGAGACCCCCTCCCACATGATTGTAAAGTGCTTTTGGTGTAAAACAATACACAATAAAGCATTATATAAATGCATCCATTCATTCATTCATTCAAAGTAGGTGGATGTTTGCGTTAGGGATCTAACAACCAGACAGTAGTTCCAAACAAGCAACAACAGCCATTGATTTTCTATTTCTGGATCAAAACATACAATATAAGGTTAAAGTGTTTCTCTGGCATCTCCAAATTCAGCGTAAGAGTGCAATACTTCCTTTGAAAGCTACAGTACAGTTATCTGCTCTGATCTGATCTCTCAGTATCAGACGCACTTCTGATGTCGCCTCTGTTCTGTATAAATGAAATACTGCTTGAGAGCTGCTTTACACTTTGATGTTATCCTGACAACTAACTTACGTCTTTTTTTCCTTGGCTGTCGAATCATTACAGTCTGGATCCGTTTTCCCATTCTAAAAAATATTTCAATGCACAAAACAAACTGATAAAACTGAAATAAACAAGCCAGTTTTAATGCAGGACTACAGATGATGGAGAAGGGTTTCATAGGATTTCTCCCAGCGGGTGGATGGATGAACAGATGAAGAGTGAGCGGAGGTGAAGCATGTTTGGAGTTAGGCTGTGATGGCCAGATTATAGAGGCGATCGTTCAGCTCTGTTCAGTAATGGCTGGGCTCAGGCAGAGCGCCAGTGTAAATGGGACATTAAGAAACATCAGTAAATGACACCCACAGACGGGATGGACTCGCTCCATGTGCTGTAGTCTGATGCCAAAATTGCAGATAAATTACAGTAAATGAAAGTGTCAGAAGCACAGTCTGGTGACTGGAACGGAAGAGTTCATCTGAGAGAGTTCCTCATGCTGTAGTTAGTGCTGTATTGACACAGCAGGGTCGACTGACGATCAGAATTTAAGAACGGACTCCTTGAAGGTCATGAGTATGAATCTCCCGTACAAAAAAACACGTTTTTTCAAGTGTGCTATTAGCAGGGGCGGACTGGGACAAAATTCCAGGCTGGGAAATCTCACATTTATCCAGGCCATCCCATCCCATAACACCCACAACAAATTTTGAAACATAGACAACCCTATTAGCTTACTTGTATGACCATCACATAAAAAGGTCTAAATCTTTAGTTGGGGCCGTGGGAAATAAATAAAGGTTCTCTTTTGAACTGCACCTTTTCCTTTTCTTCGTTTTCTCCAATATAATAATAATAATTTGTTACATTTATATAGCGCTTTTCTGGGTACTCAAAGCGCTTTACATAGTATGGGGGGATCTCCTCATCCACCACCAGTGAGCAGCATCCACCTGGATGATGCGACGGCAGCCATAGTGCGCCCACCACACACCAGCTTATTGGTGGAGAGGAGAGAGTGATGCAGCCAATCAGTGTATGGGGATTATTAGGAGGCCATGATGGTCAGAGGCCAGTGGGTGAATTTTTATGGATTTGGATTTGTATTTTTAATAACCACAGAGAGTCAGGACCCCGGTTTAACGTCTCATCCGAAAGACGGTGCTTGTTGACAGTATAGTGTCTCCGTCACTACACTGGGGTGTTAGGACCCACACAGACCACATGGTGAGCACCCCCTGCTCGCCTCACTAACACCTCTTCCAACAGCAACCTAGTTTCCCAGGAGTCTTCCATCCAGGTACTGACCAGCTCAACCCTGCTTAGCTTCAGTGTTACCTGGTCTTGGGCTACAGGGCGATATGGCTGCTGAATTGAAAGGTTGAAATATCTCTGTCACTCCCTTGTTTCTTGTACCTGTCACTTCTTCACCAGCAGGTCTACTGTTATTAACAGAACTGTGTTCACCTTGTTGCAAAACAACCACCTCATTTTAATTTGTTTGCACATAATGTTGTTATTTCTCTTAAAATGACTTAAATACCCAATATTTAACAAATCTATAACTCATACAAATATATTCAAACTAATTTTCTAAAGTGCCTAAATGCCACAATTAGTACATTTGAAAATCCCAATACTGAAAACACTGTTTTTTTTTGGGCTGACTGATATTCTTGTGTTGCATTTTGCTCTAGATCCCTCCCTTTCTATTCAATAAAATGTGAATATCTGCCTGCTAAATTTATTAATGAGACTTTCCAATCGATAATGATGTCCTTTAGCACAGTATTCTGACTGATGATAACAAACTGCCGGCCTAACAGTTGCTAGCAGTTTAATACTAGGTTAATAAAGACAAAGCTATAATGTATCACAGAAGAAACTGACCTGCACTTGAAGCCCTGAACAGGTTAGTCATTTCGTTACATTTCACTGATTCTTCTGTCCGTTTCCTCTCCTTCCTTGAGTCCCGCGCATCGACTCTGTTCAAAACCGTTTGACGGAGACAAGGAACAGACGTGAAGCGTGGCGCTGCCAGTCAAGACTAACCAATTTATGATTTATTTTCCATTTATTAGGGAATTTCACAATTGGAAATGATCACTTTGGCACATTGGGAAGGCAAAAAAAAAAAACTAATAGAGGGCAGCGGGCCAAATCAGTGTTTTCATTGTTATATGGTAAGGGGCGTACATTGTACAGAATTCCCCAAAACACAAGTGAAGAAGAAACCAAAACAAAGATGCTTCCACGTGTAATCTAACACGATCATCAGACATAAACCAGCATCAAAACTGTGTAACGTTATGAATAAAATATCACCAATAAAGAGGTAATAATGACTGTCAAGCTTTGATTGACTCCATCTACATTTTGATTATCATTCTAAATCCAATTAATATTCTTTTTCAGATTTTGGTTAAAAATATTATTTATTTTTTTATTTATGAAACTTACCCACAAGTGTTTAAAAAAAATTATGCATGAAGCTAGAATAAAATATATTTTTTTACAAGCAGGTACTCTGTTCTTTCTTTTGATGCTTTGTATGTTCAAATATTCATATAACAAAATATACACAAATGAATACCTAAATAGGGACATAAAGTATGATTTAAAATTCACTTACAGAAAAGTATACTTGCAGTATAAAACTACTAAACTAATAGTTTACTGAGATTATACTTCAAAGTGTACTAAATAGCTACTACAAGTATTTAATTACTAAACTATCAGTATACATATAAGTTCACTTTTAGTATAGTTGCAGTACAAGCTAAAAACATTGATGTAAACTAGTTGAGTACTCAAAGTTTACTACTGATGTACTTAAAGTATACTTTTATATACTAGAAATTAGGCCAATTTAGTCCCAATGAGTATTGAAATAATACACTTAAGAGTATACTACTAGTACTGATGTGTGTATAATTACTACATAAAGTATACTTACAAATATACCTGAATTTGACTTGAGTATACTTAATAAAATAAACTTGAAGTATACTAGTTTTTGGTAAGGGCTGAATTGAGCTGGTCACAATACTCAGGAGGTTGAATTAAGTTAACACAGAGTTACAATTCAACAATTCTACACAGAGCAATTTCACTAGTTCATCACAAGTTTTGTGATAAATTGGGTAACATATTTTCCATATTGGAATAAATAAACACAATTACACTGAACAAAATTATAAATGCAACACTTTTGTTTTTGCCCCATTTTTCATGAGCTGAACTCAAAGATCGAAGACTTTTCTACGTATACAAAAGGCCGATTTCTCTCAAATATTGTTCACAAATCTGTCTAAATCTGTGTTAGTGAACGAGATAATCATCCACCTCACAGGTGTGGCATATCAAGATGCTGATTAGACAGCATGATTATTGTACAGGTGTGTCTTAGGCTGGACACAATAAAAGGCCACTCTAAAATGTGCAGTTTTATCACACAGCACAATGCCACAGATGTCGCAAGTTTTGAGGGAGCATGCAATTGGCATGCTGACTGCAGCAATGTCCACCAGAGCTGTTGCCCGTGAATTGAATGTTCATTTCTCTACCATAAGCCGTCTCCAAAGGCGTTTCAGTGCATCCAAACGGCCTCACAACCGCACACCACGTGTAACCACACCAGCCCAGGACCTCCACATTCAGCATCTTCACCTCCAAGATCGTCTGAGACCAGCCACCCGGACATCTGCTGCAACAATCGGTTTACATAACCAAAGAATATCTGCACAAACTGTCAGAAACCGTCTCAGGGAAGCTCATCTGCATACTCGTCGTCCTCATCGGGGTCTCGACCTGACTGCAGTTCGTCGTCGTAACAGACTTGAGTGGGCAAATGCTCTTTGGAGAGGTGTTCTCTTCACGGATGAATCCCAGTTTTCACTGTACAGGGCAGATGGCAGACAGCGTGTATGGTGTCATGTGAGTGAGCGGTTTGCTGATGTCAACTTTGTGGATCGAGTGGCCCATGGTGGCGGTGGGGTTATGGTATGGGTAGGTGTATGTTATGGACAACGAACACAGGTGCATTTTATTGATGGCATTTTGAATGCACAGAGATACCGTGATGAGATACTGAGGCCCATTGTTGTTCCATTCATCCACGACCATCACCTCATGTTGCAGCATGATAATGCACGGCCCCATGTTGCAAGGATCTGTACACAATTCCTGGAAGCTGAAAACATGGCCAGCATACTCCGCATACTTGCATGGCCAGCATACTCACCGGACATGTCACCCATTGAGCATGTTTGGGATGCTCTGGATCGGCGTATACGACAGCGTGTTCCAGTTCCTGCCAATATCCAGCAACTTCCATTGAAGAGGAGTGGACCAACATCCCACAGACCACAATCAACAACCTGATCAACTCTATGTGAAGGAGATGTGTTGCACTGCATGAGGAAAATGGTGGTCACTCCAGATACTGACTGGTTTTCAGACCCTCCAATACAGTAAAACTGCACATGTTAGAGTGGTCTTTTATTGTGTCCAGCCTAAGGCACACCTGTGCAATAATCATGCTGTCTAATCAGCATCTTGATATGTCACACCTGTGAGGTGATGGATTATCTCGTTCACTAACACAGATTTAGACGGATTTGTGAACAATATTTGAGAGAAATAGGCCTTTTGTGTACATATGAAAAGTCTTCGATCTTTGAGTTCAGCTCATGAAAATGGGGCAAAACAAAAGTGTTGTGTTTATAATTTTGTTCAGTGTAAGTGTCATTGTGTG
>CM050412.1:1942267-1949767 GCA_027564155.1 Gymnocypris eckloni scoliostomus
ATTAAGTCATTTTCTAATCACAGTCGACGTAGCTTTTTCCAATTAAAACAGAAAACATATGACTTTCATAGTGGCTTATATAGCAGTACAGGCACAATTATATTCACACGTTGACCTGTAGAAAGTCTTTCCACTCACTATGTTTATATTGATACTGATGCATACTTACTATATTATTAGTAATATGATATGATATAGGTAATAAGCACTGTCTGAAATTAAAGGAAGGCGAGTCTCAGAAAATTTGTTTAATTTTTATAATCGCACTATTCTTGTGGTTGTGTCTCTCCCCCTGCAGACACTGGAGTTAAATCAAGGGCAAATGAAAGGCTAAATGAGCCTGTAACATAATGATGATAAATGATGTCTGTATTGTGGTCATGTGACGATGCACACATACACACACACATGCTACGCACGCCACACACTCACACACATGCGTGCGCACAGACGCATGCACACATACACACACATGCTCACACGCACGCACGCAACACACTCACACACATGCGTGCGCACAGACGCATGCACACATACACACACATGCTCACACGCACGCACGCAACACACTCGCACACATGCGTGCGCACAGACGCATGCACACATACACACACATGCTCACACGCACGCACGCAACACACGCGCACATGCGTGCTGAGACGCATGCACACATACACACATGCTCACACGCGCACGCACGCAACACACTGCACACATGCGTGCGCACAGACGCATGCACACATACACACATATGCTCACACGCATGCACGCAACACACTCGCACATGCGTGCGCAGCAGACGCATGCACACATACACACACATGCTCACCACGCACGCATACACACACTCACACACATGCGTGCGCACAACGCATGCACACATACACACATGCTGCGCACACGCACAACACTGCACACATGCATGCGCACAGACGCATGCACACATACACACATGCTCACACGCACGCACGCGCACATGCGTGCGCAGCACACATACACACACATGCTCACACGCACGCACACAACACACTCGCACACATGCGTGCGCACAGACGCATGCACACATACACATATGCTCACACACACGCACGCAACACACTGCACACATGCGTGCGCACAGACACATGCACACATACACACATGCTCACACGCACGCACGCAACACACTCGCACACATGCGTGCGCACAGACGCATGCACACATACACACACATGCTCACACGCACGCACGCAACACACTCGCACACATGCGTGCGCACAGACGCATGCACACATACACACACATGCTCACACGCACGCACGCAACACACCGCACACATGCGTGCGCACAGACGCACATACACACACATGCTCACACGCACGCACGCCACACTCGCACACATGCGTGCGCACAGACGCATGCACACATACACACACATGCTCACACGCACGCACGCAACACACTCACACACATGCGTGCGCACAGACGCATGCACACATACACACACGCACGCATGCTCGCACGCACAGACGCATGCACACATACACACACGCACGCACGCACACAGTGAACGAGATGGAGATGCATGTGATCGTCTTGCACATTCAGATGTGGGAATAAACCCTGAGCTGTTAAAGTGGGTCGCCGATGTGCTTTGACCTCTGAACTCTCTCCTCTGCTAATGATGCCATTACTTTGCATTTAAAGGCACTGTCAGCATTCATCTAAAAGGCTTTTTTTCACATTCTCGTAGATTAAGCTGTACGTTTAATTGACTTTTAAATGAAGGATTCATCCTGATTGAATGCACTGACCAGGTACTTGCATAAAAAAGGTGTTTCTGGGTGAATCTCCTGAAGCCTGTCAAGAACACGACTAGGTCAACAATCCCAGTCCCAGTCAGAGACGAGGATATAACTAAAAATGAACAGTCTTTAATGTAGACATCAGGGCAAGACTGACACGGACAGGAACACCGGAGAGTAACGAGTCAAACACACAGGACTATAAATACACAGAATAATCATAGATAATTAGACAAACACAGCTGGACGATAATGAACTCATAAAGACACTTAACAAGGACAAACCAAATAAGGACACAAGACACACACGACAGAAGGCTGACAATTCAAGTTTTCTTAAAGAAATGAAAGTCTATTTTTAGGATTATTTGCTGTGATATTAGTTTCATGAAAATGAAGCACATTGTCCACCAAATCCACTTTACCTTATAACGATGGTCCTAAAAATAGACTTCATTTTTTTTACATCTTGCATTTGTGCATCTATATTCACACATTCACTGTTATATACATATGCAGTAATACACACAGTTTTAGAAGACTGATCAATTTTGAGGATGTTTTTCTGGCACAGTTTAACACTGGAGAATTTACTTCGGTCCCTAGAAAAGACAATGACAGTATTGACATGCACTTTAGACACATTAGCAGCCCTTTTTATTGGGTTTGTGACTAAAAGGTTTACGAGTTCGTACAGATTCACTCTTTCCACTGACTAGCTGCATATTTGGCAGGGTGTCTGGTAATAGTTTATCTCTATGGCAACAGCCTCCTTCGGTAAGATGAGGTTAAATAAGAGACCCGTTCATACTTCCACGGAGACTTTCAGACACTTTTACATTACGAGTTTAAATTGCTGTGGACAAAGCGCACATTACCTGGAAATTGAGGGTCTTTACCACGCTCGCTCCTGGATGTGGAGATTATGTGCAATCATGATTACGTGCAATTTGATACCTCTTCCTGAAAACAGGGACTTTTACATCAAATATTCCCCAAATCACTTTTTATTGTGGACATGCCACAAAACCATTTTCAAATGATTCCCATGCGATTAAATGATAACACACAAAGTTGAATGTTTGACATAACCTGCAAACGAATCGTATTAAGTCTTGTGTCCTGGACTGATCAGTGCATCGTTATGTCCTGCTGAGACCCATCTGTGGAGTTTGTGCCTCTGTAGTGGACATTATATTTGAGTGTATATCTCCGAGACTTCACACGTCACAGTTATAAGTCCTGAGACAGTTATAGAGATACACTCCCTCTCATAGCTCTTTAAAGATGGATACATTTAATCTACTGAAAAAATGTACATCCTTATGGAAATAGGATTATATTTTGTACTTGTCATTTAAATCTGAATAATTTTCAGATTGTTTATAATAAAGCAACGTCTCAGGAAAATGTTATGGGTTTTCAAATTAAAATATGACTTTGTGTTCTGAAACAGGGCATAATTTCATTCATGTCCACTGTAGACACCGGGACCAAAAGCATGATTATTACGCATTTTGGGAGACATAACAATTGAAAAGGAAAATGTATTATTGTTTTATAATGTCTTATGGAATATTAGATATTATTATGAAAATCTGACCATTTATTACTCCCATTATGACAATTATTTTTTTCAACATGCTGTCTCAACAGCAACACATTAATATGCTAATTACATAGTGTATAGATACACTGTGTTTTAATGGGAAAACCAGTTTATGGACATTTTTACACATAAAACAAAATGGTATATCAAATAATTTTGTTATAAAATATATAACATAGCTGAGAATCATCGTTAAACAAAGTTCCCTTTCGAAGGGAACTCTACGCTGCGTCCTCTACAGGGCGCTTTGGGATAGCCTTCAGCGTGACCGGTCTCTGAAGCATGAATGAAAACACACAATGCACTTGACATTGGCAGGTGGAAGCCTATGACGTAAGCAAATGAGCGTCTGCGGGAATAAAAGGGCGCCTGTGGAACACGTCATCCTCTTTTTTGTCTTCAGGGGACTTTGTTTCTGAAGTGTGAGTATTATGAGACGCTTTAGGAGGTGTGCCGATCCGTGTCAGCGTTTCTGACACCAGATGACACGCACGACTTATGCGTTGGACGAAGAGCACGCACGCTCTGTTCTCGAGGGAATGGAGTGCGTTCATTGTGAGCTTTTTTCTTTGGGAAAGCTCCGCTCTCGTTGGTCCCTTTCCTCTCGTTTAAGAGAGTCATTCTGCTGAAGCCTCCGCTCTCCAGAGCTCCGCTTAGACACCACTATTAGTATGTAGGCTCTATTGTGAGCCTCACTAGCTGTCTCTAGCGCTGACTGTAGTCAGGTCTCCTCTCGCTTTAGAGAGTCATTATGCTGAGACCTCCACTCTTAAGAGTTCCCCTACTTGGATCGAGTGTTGCTAGGTTTTCTCTCGTTTTAGAGAGTCATTCTGCCTAAGCCTCCACTCTCCAGAGCTCCGCTTAGGCAGTACTATGTGCATGCTCTTTCCTGAGCCTCACTAGCTGTTTATAGCGTCGAGTGTAGAAGTCTCCTCTCAATCTAGAGAGTCCCTTTTCTGAGACCTCCACTCTGAGAGCCATACTCTGGTGAGCTAGTCTATGATGGCGAGCTTTTGAGCTGGCCTAAAGAGGGGTTCTTGACCCTAGTTCTGCTGGGCAGGGATGGTGTTCCTCGAGTCTGTGACTCTTTCCCTCAGCATGGTGGCGTTGGCATAGCGTTCCCATAGCGCCCTCTAGAGGACGCAGCGTAGAATTCCCTTCGAAAGGGAACGTCTCAGGTTACACATGTAACCATGGTTCCCTGAGAATAGGGAACGAGACGCTGCGTCTTTTGGCCATGCTTCGGGCTTCCTGTCGACGCCCCCTTTGAAAAAAAGAGGATCACAGGCGCACTTTTATTCCCGCATAGGCTTCCACCTGCCAATTTCAAATGCATTGTGTGTTTTCATTCATGCTTCAGAGACCGGTCACGCTGAAGGCGTTCCCATAGCGCCCTCTAGAGGACACAGCATCTCGTTCCCTATTCTCAGGGAACCATGGTTACATGTGTAACCTGAGACATTTAGTGTTAAAAAAAAATCATGAAACCTAAATATTGATTGGTGATTTAAAAAAAAAAATCATGGTTTTTGCCTTTTTGATGTCTATTCATGCCATTTTATTTGTAGAAAAACTAAGTCCTAGTGTCCTCTACAGAGGGCATAGAATAAAGTATGAATAAAATATAATTTTTCACAAAAACAATGTAATGACATGAAAACATATTCAATTCACAAACAATTTTTTGGAGGATATTGAAGCAATACCACTGAAATCAATAGCTGTAAACCCAATATCAGCTGTCAATCATCCGTAGGTCATGCTAATATCCAGAGCCCCAGACTGTGAGTGTGATATTTCTTGCATGTGGATATTATATTGAGTAGCATGCATTTTAGTCACAATATTGCCAGTTATGTAATATTGTTTGAAATAAGTCCCAGAGACACGATCTCACACATTAGCTGTGTTTTGCTCCTGGATGATTCTGTGCTTTCAAGCCAATTGGTTGAGTGAGTGATTCAAATGTCCTGAATCTGAAGCAAACGTTTGTATGAATGATTCAGACAGTGACTGATTCATAAAGCAGTGCATTTGGAAACAATGCTTGGCTAATTCAATTTGAGCACTAGATCCGTTGTTTCTAAGCAGCTTGACAAATAACGTAGTTTTAGCTTCAGTTAATGAACGGAAAATTGTAGTGCCTCCTATTCAATAAATCACAATATGCTTATTATTATGATATGAAACAAATTCTGTCCATTTTAATACAATTTTCAAACAATAAATATTGTCTTTTTTTAAATTGCACAAGTGAACTGATCATCTCCTTCGCTTTAATACAAGTTTGCATGAAATAAACATGAATGAACATCAGAAGATGTGTTAAAAGAAAGTCTAAATCTGTATAATTTCTCAAGTAATCGTTTTTCTAACTCAGAAATATGCTGATATAGCAGCTTGTAAACAAAGTGTCGTGTTTACCTCAAACAAAAACATATTATGTGAGCATTAACTCGTTAGTCAGCTAGAAAAATGAAGCATTTTGCTAAATGTATGCATCATATAACCTATTCTCCAATATTAAATGTATGTTTGAATAAATCTGTTTTAATGACAGCCACATTTACATGTTTCTATTTCAAAAATTTAATTAGAGTAGAAATATATGTACAATAGTTAGTATAAAAACTTAACTAAGAGTAATTTAAGTGTGCGTATACAAATCAGGCTTCAATATTATATATAGTAATGTAATAATGTCTCGTGTATATTTTACAGCATTAGTTGAGAGATGTTGTTTTTTATTGAGAAACATTGCCATGTACTGTACCTGCCTAACGAAACTTGAATTTAATTGTGCAATTTGTGTCAAAACCCAGCCCTTTGTGGATAAAGCTGGATATGGATTTTCAATGTTATATACATAGAGCTCTGTGTGTGATTATATAGCTTACTTTCCACATTGATATAAACAATCACACAGTTGAGATTTGCAATAGCTAAGATGTTGCCGTATGTTGCCCTATGTGAGTATATACAGTGCTCAGTGTAAACGAGTACACCCCCTTTGAAAAGTAACATTTTAAACAATATCTCAATGAACACAAAAACATTTTCCAAAATGTTGACACGACTAAGTTTAATATAACATCTGTTTAACTTATAACATGAAAGTAAGGTTAATAATATAACTTAGAGAACTAAATTTTCAGTTTTACTCAAATTAGGGTGATGCAAAATGAGTACACCCGCTGAAAGTCTCTGGAGCAAAGCTACATTTTAGACTACAAATGTCTAATTTAACAAGAATTCAACCACAGGTGAGTCTAATTATTCATTACACAGGTGACAGTTGACTATAAAAGGGTGTTACTTAAAGAAAACCCTTCCCATTTCATGCTGTCAGCAATGGCACCACATGGAAGAGAAATGTCACAAGACCTGAGAAAGAAAATAATTTCTTTACACAAGAAAGGTGAAGGCTACAAGAAGATCAGCAAAGCTTTACTTATCAGTCAGAATACTGTAGCAAAAGTGGTACAAACATTTAAAAGATGGAACTGCAACCATCTCACAGAGACGCCCAGGTCATCCACGGAAGTTAACACCTCGCCAGGAGCGCTTCTGATGAGAAGGGTTGAAGAAAATCGACATGCAAGTTCACTGCAGTTATCTAAAGAAGTAGAAAGCCAAACTGGGGTGACTATTTCCCAAGACACAATACTGCGTACACTGCAGAGGAATGGCATGCATGGGTGCCGTCCACGAAAGAAGCCTCTCCTAAAGCCCAGGCACAAAAAAGCCCGCCTAGAGTTTGCCAGGCCCATGCTGACAAAGATGAAGACTACTGGGACTCTATACTCTGGAGTGATGAGACCAAGATAAATGTTTTTGGAACTGATGGCTTCAAAACTGTATGGCGTCGCAAAGGTGAGGAATACAAAGAAAATGCATGGTGCCTACAGTGAAACATGGTGGTGGCAGTGTCCTTATGTGGGCTGCATGAGTGCTGCTGGTGTCGGGAGCTGCATTTCATTGATGGCATCATGAATTCACAAATGTACTGCTCTATACTGAAAGAGAAGATGCTACCATCACTCCGCTGCCCTTGGTCGCCGTGGCACTTTTCCAACATGACAATGATCCTAAACACACATCTAAGGC
>CM050412.1:1952267-1959767 GCA_027564155.1 Gymnocypris eckloni scoliostomus
TAGTTGAAGTAACACTGAATAAAATGTAAATAGCATGGTGTATGGTATAGTCTGGAATTTTCATCTGGTGCCACCATAGCACTTTTGCAGACCATTTAATGGCAAGTGGAATTATTATTACATTCACATTAAAGGATTAAACAAGTTGGTTAATAAACAGGTGGTTTGAGGTGACTCTGTTGACCTGAGCATGACTCATGTTAACTGCTTAGAATCAAATGATCCTTGAACACTCATAGCAGAGCTTGTTCCAGCTCCGCAGCTGTAATCCAGTATCAGAGTGTGTGTGTGTGTGTGTGTGTGTGTGTGCGTGTGCGCGTGTGTGTGTGTGCGAGTGCGTGAGTGTGTATGTGCGTGAGTGCGTGTGCGCACGTGTGCGCGTGAGTGCGTATGTGTGTGTGTGCGAGTGCGTGTGCGTGAGTGTGTATGTGTGTGCGTGCATGTGTGTCCATGCGTGTGCGTGTGTGTGTGTGTGTATGTGTGTGTGTGTTCTAACCCTGAATTTACAAAAAATATTTTAATTTTAAGAAGTGTTTTCTCAACATTTTAACAATGCACCAACTACTGATATAAAACATACATTTGAATTGTTATTATCATTCATTCATCAGGTTAGTTAACCAATGTATTTTTCTTTGGAAGACTTTTGGAAAAATATTTCTTATTTCCATGAAAAGCAGGGATTCCCGTTTTTTAAGAATTTTTTGTTTAATGCAGAACATCTTTGCACTCAGGCCCGGAGTGGCCGTCGGGAGAACCGGGAGAATTCCCGGTGGGCCGCTCTGCCCCGTTCATAAATTGGGCCGTCAGACTCGCCTGCTTTTTTTTTTTACATACACATAATAACGTATATGTGTTTAAGTTACCGTGTGACTGATAACGAAGCTAATAACACTAGATTTGAATTTATCATTAAAATGTGACGTTTTCTGTTGTCAGAGCGCGCACGCTCTCTCTTCCTCTACTCATGCGCGTGTCCAGGTCGTTGCCGTGGAGACAAACCGAAACATTAATGCTGTGGTGTGAGTTAGCGAGAGTGCGCTAATCGCGGGAAGAATACGATGGATAGTAATAAAAAGATTCATAGAGGAGCTGAAAAAGCTAAGTTAAAAAAGAAAGGCATCGGAGGATGATGCGGCCAAAAGTGCCAAACTGACAGATATTTGTTCAAGACAAACGAGCACACGTGAACTGGCGACTCAAGGTACAGTGACTATAGTCACACATAGAACAATGAGACAGTAATAAACAAAGTTGCAGAAACCAGTGCACTGCTTAGGCGGTTGTTGATGCTGTAAAGGTGCGTTCACACCAGACGCGAATGACGCGAATAAATCGCGCTATTCGCGCGAAGTTGGACGCTTGAACATTTTGAGTTTACTCGCTTCATTCGCGCGAGAAATTCACTACACAACAGACGCGAATTCGCGTCATGGGAGATTACGAAGATGTATATACAGCTCCGAGTACCCACATACAACCACGATTACTTTGTCCTCCATTGTTGTTTCGAATTTTCTGCCTCCGCTCGTAATGACGTCACTGCTAGAGCAAGCTCCTGATTGGTTAACGCGGCGCGAATATCCGCCAAAATTCAGATTTTTCAACTGGCGCGATTCGCACGAATGGCTGGTCTTGAGCTGAAAATGGATCCCACTCCGGCCCTGTTTGCACTAATATATTTACTTGAAGTACCCTGAGATTTTAAGGTAATATGTTAATAATTAAGCAACACATTGGTTAATGGTCACATGACATTGCATTAACAAATAATTTATAAATGTTATATTTTAAGTCATAAATAATTTATTTAGCATTTTTATGATTTAATTAATTATTAGCTATTTCTCTTTGCATTTTTATATCATTATGGAACAAGATTATCCTGTTATAAACAATTTAGGTCAAAAGGAATCTAATCAAAAGGTAGTCTGTTTATATTGGCTAAAAAATGTGTAATATTATGGATTACATTATTTGTGTCATGTAATGTGGAATCAATAACAGACTATGTTTATAAGTAATCTACCAGCTCTGTGCACAGACTGTAACTTAGGGTTGTTTACACGATAAAGTTTTCAACTAAAAATGGAAAACTTTTTTTGCACTGTGTGAACTAAAAATACATGGTTCACAAATAAAATATGGGCAATTTTTGATGTTTCACAAGCGCAAAGTATTAAATATCCATATAAAACTGCAAAGTATTAAATATGCAATGGTGATTAGCTAACTAAATAAGACGCAAGTGAGGAACTTGGGCTACCTCCCAAGTTCAGCTGCGTTCTTCGAGTCTTGAACCAGGCCCTGCACAGGCTCCCATTCAAGATACTGATGCACAGGCGCATTATCATATACGTCCAGCCCCAGGATTTGTTTGCAGCGATCGACCTGAAAGACGCTTACTTTCATGTTTCGATCCTTCCGTGACACAGACCATTCCTACGGTTTGAGTTCGAGTGTCAGGCATGGCAGTACAGGGTCCTCCCCTTCGGGCTCTCCCTGTCTCCCCGTGTCTTCACGAAGGTTGTAGAGGGCGCCCTTGCCCCGTTACGGAAAGTGGGCATCAGGATCCTCAACTATCTCGAGGATTGACTCATTCTGGCCTGGACTCGAGAAAATGTGTGCCTTTGAGACCTGGTGACTTGACTTGAGACCTGGTGCTCCGGCATCTCAGCCAGTTGGGGCTTCGGGTCAACTGGGAAAAGAGCAAGCTCTCCCCTGTGCAGATAATCTCTTTTCTCTGTGTGGAGTTAGACTCTGTCTGTATGACGGCGCACCTCATGGACAAGCGCGCCCAATCAGTGCTGAACTGCCTGAGTTCCTTCAGAGGCAGGACTGTGGTTCCCCTGAAACAGTTTCAGGGGCTCCTGGGGCATATGGCATCCGCAGCCACAGTCACGCCACTCTGGTTGCTTTATATGAGACAACTTCAGCACTGGTTTCACTCCCCAGTCCCAAAATGGGCATGGCGCCACGGTACACTTCGAGTGAACATCACACAGGAGTGTCGCCACTCCTTCAGCCCCTGGACGGACCTTGCTTTTCTAGCAAAATCTGGTGTTGATTCGGGGAAGCTGAGGTAGACCTGTTTGCTTAATGCGCGTCCTCTGACTGCCAGGTGTATTTCTCCCTGACAGAGGGCCCCCTCGGCACGGATGTGCTGGCACACAGCTGGCCTCGGGCTTTACGCAAGTATGCTTTGCCCCAATGAGCCTGCTCGCACAGACACTGTGCAAGGCCAGGGAGGACGAGGAGCAGGTCCTGCTGGTCGCGCCGTACTGGCCCACCCGGACCTGGTTTCCCGAAAGGATTCTCCTCGCGACAGCCCCTCCCTGGCACATTCCTCTGAGGAAAGAACTCCTTCCTCATGGGCTTGGCACCATATGGCACTCACATCCAGATCTGTGGAACCTTCATGTGTGGCTCCTGGACGGGACGCAGCAGACTTGAGTGGTCTACCACGGGCTGTGGTAGAGACCATCACTCAGGCTAGAGCTCCTTCAACAAGGCAAGCCTATGCACTGAAGTGGAGTCTGTTCGCAAACTCGTGTTGTTCACGCCAAGAAGACCCCCGAAGGTGCATGATTGGAGTAGTTCTTTCCTTCCTGCAAGAAAGGTTGGAGCGTAGGCTGTCACCCTCCAGCTTGAAAGTGTATGTGGCTGCTGTTGCGGCCCATCACGATGCAGTGGACGGCCGGTACCTGGGAAATTATGATCTCATTGTGAGGTTCCTTAGGGGTACAAGGAGGTTGAATCCCCCTGGGTCACACATAATGCCCTTTTGGGACCTCTCTATCATCCTGGCTCGACTTCAGAGGGGTCCCTTTGAGCCACTGGACTTAGTCGAGCTGGAATTCCTGTCGGTAAAAACAGCGCTACTGACCGCGCCCATTTCCATCAAGAGGGTTGGTGACCTCCAAGCATTTTCGGTGAGCAAAGAGTGCCTTGTGTTCAGGCCGGCCTACTCTCACATTGTCCTGAGACCCCGGCCTGGATACGTGCCTTAGGTTCCCACCACGCCCTTCCGCGATCAGGGGTGAACCTGAAAGTACTGTCCTAGAGGAAGCAGATCCAGCCTTGGTGTTTCTGTGTCCCGTAAGAGCATTGCTCATATACGTGGACCACACCTACCACACCTGGAGCTTCAGAAGCTCTGAGCAGCTCTTTGTCTACAGAGGTCAGCAGAAAGGAAAGCAGTCTCCAAGCAGAGGTTGGCCCACTTGATAGTGGATTCCATCACCTTGGTGTACCAATATCAAGGCGAGCCGTGCCCCCTGAGGGTGAGGACTCACCCCACTCGGAGTGTTGCCTCCTTCTATGCATTGGCGCACGGCGCCTCTCTGGCAGACATCTGTAGAGCTGTGGGCTGGGTGACACCGATACCTTCATGAGATTCAACTGTATCCATGTTGAGCCAGTTTCTTCCCGTGTGTTGGGTAACAGGTAATGGGCAGGAAGAGCTGGCTGGTGTCATGCTTGCTGCGCCATTCCCCCTCATCTGGGGATGCGAGCGCCTTTTTACTCCTCCAGTTCAGTTCCCCGGATGGCGAAACCTGGTGGAGTTCCTCCAGCACCCCCGGCAGTTAGACAGGGCGGAGCAGTCTGACGCCAGGCCTAGTACTGGCGTTAGCTCGCCCAGGTCTCCGGTCAGCCCCTGTACTGGGCTAGGTGTCCGTATGGCCTGATTCTCCTTGGGTAATCCCATATGGGCAAGGTTTGCCTCACTGTAAGCCCACGTCTTCCCTTTGGCAGAGTATTCTGTCAGGCTCTGCTGGCAGCTCTCCTCCCTACGCCCTACGTCGTATGTAGTACTGCCCCAGACCTGAGTCAGTCCATATCATTGTCTCCACATGTTACCTCCCTTTGGGCAGGATGTGGCCTCCGTAGCGCCCTTCTCCGGAAGGCCCGCTTCCCCGCCGTTACTGCCAAGCTGTAACAACAAAAAGGAAAGACTTGAAGCTATCTTTCACCGAAGGTCGAAATCCCTTCCGACTTCTGTGGGGAAAGGAACAATGGCTTGGCTACCTCCAGCAGCGATGTACTCAGTGGTCTCTGCGGGCACCAAGGTTAACGAATTTGTGCTAGGGCGATGGGAAGGTTACGAACTTTTGCATGGCATTTGTATGTCACGTGCTCGCTTGTCAGCATCTGCACGCCACAAGGTTGTAACGGGGTTCAGGTTGTGGCGCTTTCCATAGGACCTCTATGTTGTCACGACATAACTCGGAGTGACCGACAGATAGGGAACATCTCGGTTATGTACGTAACCCTCGTTCCCTGATGGAGGGAACGGAGACGTTGTGTCCCCATGCCACAATCTTGAACCATCGCTGGTTGCCTGGGACTCGTTCTCGGCTCCTCAGCAGAAAACCTGATGAGTGGAAGCACCTATTCTCCTTTTATACCGTATGCACGGGAAGTGGCTCAGGTATGCAAAATCCACTAGCCAAAATTCATTGGCGTTTTCTCTTAAAGTCAGAGATGATTGGGGCTTCCAAGTAATTCCCTATGTCGTCACGACATAACGTCTCCATTCCCTCCACCAGAGAGACGTTTTGTGGAGATTGACACAGAGGTCAGTTTTTGGTTTGGTGGCTACACAGCATTTGAGCACTGGATTTACAAAAATTATTTCAGACTTAAGAAGTGTTTCAACATTGCATCAACTACTGATGAACATATTCATTTTTATTTGAATGATCGTTTATCAGAAGTTCCACGCTCCGCTCACACTACATGCGTACCGAGCCCAACTGAACCGTGTTCTGGCCCACCTCTTCCAAACGAGCTAGGGATGGCGTCAAACGGAGCTGGTTTTCACTCGGGCATGGTTGAGATTGCCTTGTGTGAGTACACCCTTATTCTCTCGCAGCCTGCACACACGAGTCTCTACTCACCCGCACCTGCACTCGCACATCAAGTGTTGTCCCACGATCATGCAGGTCTCTACTCGGAAGGTGCCTGTTATAATATTATGATCGAGGCACTGGACTCCTCTGAGCATAGCTTGTTTTTTCAATAACAAACTATAAAATATTTTCTATAAAAACGTTAATGTCCTTGCAGTGGCATAGCTTTGGATTTATATTTAATTTGATTACATTAGTGTTTAAATTGAGATTTACACGTATTTGAACTGCTACAATGTAAAAGGAATACTGCTGTAAAAAAGCATCTTATTTGTTTAAAGTGTTTGCAAATCAAATGTACTTTTGTTCATATAGCAGTACTTTTAAATGAAAAAAGGGTAACACTTTATTTCGATAGTCCACATTAGACGTTCTACTAACAGTACTTTGCAACTACATGTCAGCTAGCAGTCATTAGAGTATTAGTAGACTGTCTGTTTAATATCTTCTAACACTTTATTTTGATGGGTCCACAACATACAACATACTGACTATGAGAAACTGCAAGTATATGTCAACTAATTCTACTAATCCTGAACCTACCCTACTGAGAGATAGTAGACATGTACTTTTGAATTCATGATTGAATTTTGTTGCATAAAAATGCGATTAATCGTGATTAATCGCAGAAAAATCATTCAATTAATTGCGATTAAAAATAGTAATCTTTGCCCAGCACTGACTATTATGGTTGATGCATTTAATGTTGTTGATAACAATAAACAGAATATATTTTCTTACTTTTTGTATTTTTATGTCTATATGGTACAAGATTATACTATTTAAATCAATGTAATAAACGAGATCAAAAGTAAACTAAAAGTATTCTGATACCTAAAATGTGTTTTATAATGGATTATGTAACTAACTAAAATTTTTGTCATATAATTTTTAATTACAGTTTGTAAGTAATCTACCCAGCTCAGTGCATATATGTGTCCCTGGAGCACAAAAGCAGACTTAAGTCACTGTGGTATATTTGTAGCAATAGCCAAAAATACACTGAATGGGTCAAAATTATACTTTTTTATGCCAAAAATCATTAGGATATTAAGATCATGTTCCATGAAGATATTTGGTAAATTTCTTACCGTAAATATATCAAAACGTAATTTTTGATTAGTAATATGCATTGCCAAGAATTTAATTTGAACAACTTTAAAGGTGATTTTCTCAATATTTAGATTGTTTTGCAAAAAATTGAAAGATTAATTATTCAGCTTTCAGATAACATATAGTTCTCAATAATAAAAAAAAAGACCCTTATGACTGGTTTTGTGCTCCAGGGTCACATCTGTGTATTACTTGCATTACAGTAATGAGAATTTGGGAGAAATTGCACTTAATTGTCCTGAAAATAATGTCATGATCTTATGGTATTTAAATAAGGCTTCATTTTGTGTAAGCCAAACATAATTTCTTATTGTTTTTATTGATTTTGGCGTGAAACATGGCATTTCTTGGGCGATTCGCCCAAATGTCATGTCAGTCATGCCGGACAGCCGCAGTGTGGAAAAATCAATAGTTTTTCACATGTTGGTAAAGAGACTAATTCTGAGCAGCCAGAACATATAAAAGAGGGATGATA
>CM050412.1:1964767-1977267 GCA_027564155.1 Gymnocypris eckloni scoliostomus
ACACACACTGTTAACACTTTGCACACACACACACACACACACACACAACACACACACACACACACACACACACACACACACAAACACATACAAAGATTATACACACATGCACAATAATGCACATAGACAAAGATCATTCACACACACACTTACATATACACACACATGTGTCACACACACATATACACACACAGATACATACACTTATATACACACATATACACATTATATACACACACACATACACACACACACACGTGCACACACACACACACACTGCATACACACAAGCAGACACAACATATACACACACACACACACACACACCACACACACACACACAACAAACAACACATACACATCTACAAACACACACACACACACACACACACACACACACACACACACACACACACACACACACACACACACACACACACACACACACACACACACACAGCATTTAGTGGACTCTGATCCAGAGCCAGAGCACAGATTGGTTCCATCTAGAAATACATTTATTTATCATAAATTGGAATACTGAACATTTTCTCCATTCGTCTGTAGACTGTGGTGGCAACACAAAAGCTGCTGCAACATGTGCATTTATTTAAATATATACATATATATATACAGTGGTGGCCAAAATGATTTGAACACTAGTATTTTCAGCAGCTAAACGTGGTTTAAAGTCAGTTATTTCTATCTTTTGCGTCAGTGTGTTAGTATGAAATATCTGTTTACATTTCCAAACAGTTATTTTGCCATTAATTGTAATAATCCAGTTAGGTTTCTTGAAGCGTCTTGGAGACGTTGCCACAGTTCTTCTGGGTTTAGTCTGTCTCAGTTTGTTCTGTTTCTTCATCTCACTCTAGTCTAGACTGACCGATGATGATCAGATCAGACAAATATTTCATTGGATTATGATAATTAATGACTAAATGAATGTTTGGAAATGATTTATGCTAGTTTCCTAATAAGTTTGTCCACTACTGTATATTTACACATAAATCACTATTTACCTTAATTTGTCTGCAGCTTGTTTATTCTCATACACAGCTGACAGAAAACAAGACGCACAGATTATCATGACAACAGCGAAGTTTAGGGTTTGATGCGGCATTTGATTTATTAGAGTCACAGACACCAGTTTGATCAAATCTAATATTGCATCTGTTTTACCATAAAAACGCAATACTGGAGAAATCATCTCTTAAACTCTTTTGAGGCGTTGAATCTGAGATTTGACGTTATTCACAAGGGTTTCAGCATCAATCCTTCATGGCAGTCATTGAACACTTTACTTTCAACAGTGCTTATGCATAATCTTCCATATTCTGCAAAACAAGTCACATTGTTTCCGGTCTTCTGTGTGTGCTTTGTTCAATATGGATCTGTTTCACTAAAGATGCATTCAAAGAGACACCAAAGATGATCATGACCAATCACATATGCAGACTTATATCTAAAAGTGTATTTATTTATTTTGGACTTTTCTCCAACATTCAGATAATAAAACAGCAATATAAGAACAGCTAGCTAGGATAACTGGTTACCTTAAAAAGTGTATGCTGTAGATATCGCCATCAGTTCACACTGCTGTTAACACTTTCTCTAAATCACAACAAAAATGTGTCCTGTCCTCCACATCAAGTTTATGTATTTTATTTAGTTTTAACCAAAACCTACAAAGATTCTCAGTCATGCAAATGGGAATGAGCACGAGAAAAGATCATTCTGTCATTAATTACTCAGCCATGTGTCATTTCAAACGACTTTCTGTGGAACATAACTTATAGACTTAACGTTAACATTATAACATTAACTTATATGCCCTCTAGAAGCTTGAGTTCTGCAAGTGAACAATGCATTACTGTACCATCCCAAAGAGACACAAAATCACTTTCACAGACTTTTACATTAACTGTTCCCATCTGGTGGAACGACCTCGAACTCAATCCCAGCAGCTGAATCCTTACCATCTTCAAGAAACGGATAAAAACACATCTCTTACCTCTTGCACTCTCTATTCTAATTGTATTTGTCTTATTTGTATAAAAAAAACACCTTCCTACATGTACTGCGTTAGGCTAACCAAGACTTGTAATAGCACTTGCATGTTGTTGCTCTTTTCTTGGTTTTGTTTGCTTCTATAATGTCCTCATTTGGATAAAAGCGTCTGCTAAATGACTAAATAAATAAACATAAAAGAGACATTTTTAAATGTTTTTAAACAAAAATTGTAAATTGTGTTTTGGTTGCTCTTTTCCATGCAATTACAAAGACTAGGGACTGGACACCCTGAAACACCATAAATTCATAATAAATGTATTATTATTATTAAAGTGATTCATACACTTTTATTCTAAAACTCCAGGGCCCTCATTTATCAACAGCGCGTATGCACAGATGTGTGTGTAATGAGTGTGTAAGAACAGTTTCACGTAAGTATGGGATTTACAAACTTGTACTTATACGTAGAAATGTGTGTAAATATAAGCACACCTCTGAGCATGCCTATAATCTAGTGGTAGAATAGCAACACTACACATAAAAAGCATTTAAGAGTGTCACCGTATGCATTAAGAAATCCACATATGTCCTGTGTTTCCTTTAATTGTAATAAAAACAACAACTCAATTTATCATTTTTGTAGTTTTAAACAGTTGCATAATTGTTGTCAAACCCTATAAAAGGCAGCTGTGACAAATGTTTGTCTCAGTGGAATGGCTTATCTTGCGTTATTGGAAGACTTGGCAAACAATGCCCTCCACAGAGTAGCTTCTAAGTAGCGGTTACAGTTTCAATCACGTGATTTTTAAAGGGAAGTGTTGTCACCATATATGGTTCATTTGGAGCCGTTTCTAAATGCAAATGACCATGAAGTGAATGAGCATGGTACTTACACACATGTGGGATTTACTTACTGGTGTGCGTAAGAACTGCGTGCGCACGTTTTATAAATATGGATTTTCTTGTACCTAGGCACGTTCTTCGTAGGACAAAATACTTAACCTTTTCTACGCATCGTTGATAAATGAGGGCCCTGGGCGGTCACGGTCATTTGCATTTGGAAACGCCTCCAATTGAACCATATATGGTGACAACACTTCCCTTTAAAAATCATGTACCTGTATATAGTATTTTCCTCCCATACTCCAAAACGTGGGATAATGTGGCATAATGGATTATGCAAACTTAATATGCTCCTCTTCATTATTAAAATATAACGTTAATGTACTGGCAGGTGAGCCCAGAATAACTAGTTTCATGTTAAGCATTTTTCCATATAGAATAAACGGTCTACAGCTCTTTTAAATCATTATCTTTGTCCATTAAGCTCTATTACGTGTTTTATTTACAATTATTTTCTATGAGAGGAAAATGTTTAACGTGCAATTTAATGCAATGCGTCCTTTTAATATCACTTAATGTATTTCATAATGCATGTTCATATCTGCTGGAATGTATCTTTGTGTCAACAACAAGACTTATAGACTAATGAATTGTCTTTATCATTTTAGTCAAAGACTATAGAATACTCTTATTATTAATATTATTATGTTATTAAATTTAGTCCATTATGCCACATTAAGCATTTTGCTGTATTAAGCCATGTTAAGTGTTTATGTTTTTCTACGGGAGGAAAAGCTTAAAGAGAAACTGCGCATTGCGTTCATATTCTGCGGCCACGGATTTGCGGGTCTTGTCTTTTTCTCCTACAGATGACTTGCAGGACCCTGTATATGATATTCAATTTGTTTCAAACTCGCTACTGTGACCCATATTCTTAAAATAAATCACTTAACGCAGCATTTTATGCAAACTATAGACCCATCTCTAATTTGCCGTTCTTATCCAAAATTATAAAAAAAACTGTTTTCATTCAGTTGCAAAATTACTTGCAAAGTAATTCTATCTCTGACATCTTTCAATCTGGCTTTAAAACCCTGCACAGCACTGAATCTGCGCTCTTGGAAGTTTTTAAAGGTATTTTATTGACCACAGATGCCGGTGATACTATGGAATTAGTGCTGTTAGATTTGAGTTCAGCTTTTGACTTTGTGGACCACATGATTCTTTATCTTTCTTTTACCGCTTGAACGTTCAATCGCCATTTCAGGTACAGTTGAAATGGTTTCAATGTTTCCTGTCAAACAAAAGTTTCTCTGTTAGTTTAAATGCTCGTTCATCCTCGATGGCTCGACTTACTTGCGGTGTACCCCAGGGATCGATTTTAGCACCATTGTTATTTTTGCTTTATATGTAGTAATAGTAGTAGCCCTTTATTGTCACTAGTCACAAGTACCAGTGAAATTAGCCATCAACCTGTCCATACACAACATACATATATGACAAGGGGTAGACAGAACAGGAAGACAGGGAATCGAAGAAAAATACAGCATAACATGAGGAAGGTGAGGAGAAAAAAAATAACCCCCAGACTATGCTCCTTGGGGAGTACAGTGTGAGAACAGGAAAAACACCTCAGCACATAGACACACAACTTTGCAACAGGGGAAGTAAACCAGCTCCGGCAAGCAGCCATCCGGTCCTGCAGCCATTCCCGGCACCGGTCACAGACCCGCTTGTCAGGCTGGCGGTTCAAAGCGACGGAGGCGAGGGATCGGGGGTGGGGAGGTGTCTATAGAATGGGGGAGGAACGCAAGAGCGCCTCACTGCAGTGCTCTTCCCAGGGTTAATTTCCAGCAGCAGTCTTGGCCAAGGCCAGTGCTGTTTACAGGGAAGCCAAAAAAGATAAGATTGCGATTGTTTTGTCTTGGGGCGAGTAACCGCATTCCAATTCCACGGCTACTCTCTCTGTCCATTCTGGTCTCCAATATCAATTTTCTATTTTCCTTTGCATATGCTACCTCTGGGATCTACTATGAGCAAATTTGGGGTATTATACCACTGCTATGCAGATGATACACAACTCTATATACCCATACAACGTAATGATACCTCAGAATTTAAAAGATTGGAAGCCTTTTTGCAAGAAATCAAAGTGTGGCTCACGAATAATTTTATGTTACTCAACGACGATAAAACCCAAATCATTCAATTTGGGCCAAAAGAGCACTCAGGTGGAAAATCCATTGACCTTGGCACACTTACCATATCCTACCTCAGATTTCAAGGATCTTGGTTTCCACCTTGATAACAGACTCAAATTAGACAAAAAAATAATACAATAGTTAGTACCAGTTTTATCATATTCATCGGTTAGCCAAAGTCAAACCTTTCTTAAACAGGAAAGGTTTTAAAATTGCTATATCACACATCTCGGCCACTGTAATTCTTTGTATGTTGGGTTAACCCTCTCTTCCATTTCGCGCCTTCAAATGGTCCAAAATGTGGCTGCCCGTCCACTCACAGGAAGTCATAAATGAGACCATATCACACCAATTTTATGCACATTGCATTGGCTACCTGTCCAATATCGAATCAACTAAAAATTCTGTTATTTGTCTATAAAACTCTTAGCAACTTAGCTCCGAGGTATCTTTCTGACTTACCATTTGTAAGCCGGATAGGTCACTTAGATCTCAAGATGGCCGTCTTCTGCGAATACCACGGTCTCACCTGCAACGCAGGGGCAACAGAGCCTTCGCAGTAGCTGGTCCTAACTATGGAATAGCCTGCCATTATCTGTCAAACTGCCTCCACGTTAGCCAAATTCAAATCTTTTTTCTTGTGCTTTTAATTCTTTGTATTGTGTATTTGTTTATTTGCCTTTATCCTTGTATTTTATTTTACTTTGTACAGCACTTTGGCCAACAAAGGTGGAATTTAAACGTGCTTTCGAAATAAAGTGAATTGAATTAACCACCACAGCGTCTTGTCTCCATTGGCAATGCACACTATTCGTGCCAAATGCAAGTGACGTCACAGGTAGCAGAAAGTGCAAGCAGCAATTGCAAGTGAAATTGTATTTTAGTTATTTTTTTCTTGTCTTCACCACCTGGCTACTGTTGTAAAATGTTGAGAGATTCAAACAAAAAAATGATCAATAAATAGAACAAAATAAAAAATATTGCAAAGTGGCGTCACTCGAGGAAGCGCAAGTGTCTGAGAGTGCAAGTGCAAGTCTGCAGCCAGACTCTTCTCCTAATAGCAGTATCTTGTGCAGTGATGGACCGTGCTCTCTCTCTCTCTCTGTGTGTGTGTCTGTATCAGGTTGGACGGTGTGAGCATGAATGTGGCTGCTGAAGGCTCTGGCAGCGGCGTTAAGGCCCACGCTGTGGAGCTGTGCCAGTGTCCTCCCGGATATGACGGCACTTCCTGTGAGGTAAGCCAGAAAACAGCTACATTAAATATAAAGGTTCCAAAAGAGAGGTTTCACAGCGATGCCATAGAACAGCAGTTCTTAATCCTGGTCCTCACAGCCCCCCGCTCTGCATGGCTGCATCTGAAAACTCGCTGCCTTATGAGGCAATGACTTTGCAGGCAGCGTTTTTGCACGAAGGCACCTCACGGAACTGATTTCGGACAGGCTTCTGAGGCAGCGTAATGGTTTAATGATCTACAACAAGAGTTTTGGTGATAACTAAACTAATATTTAATTAGCTACAGTCTAGAGCTACAGATCTTGCTGTAGTTCTAGACTAAATATCGACACGATCTTACTGTAGTTGTAGACTAAATATCATCATGATCTTACTGTAGTTGTAGACTAAATATCAACATGATCTTACTGTAGCTCTAGACTAAATATCAACATGATCTTACTGTAGTTCTAGCATAAATCTCAACATGATCTTACTGTAGTTCTAGCCTAAATATCCACACGATCATACTGTAGCTCTAGACTAAATATCAACATATTATTACTATAGTTCTAGACTAATTATCAACATGATCTTACTGTAGTTCTAGACTAAATATCAACATGATCTTACTGTAGTTCTAGGCAAAATATCAACAGGATCTTACTGTAGTTCTAGATTAAATATCCACATGATCTTACTGTAGATCTAGACTAAATATCAACATGATCTTACTGTAGTTCTAGACTAATATCAACATGATCTTACTGTAGTTCTAGACTAAATATCAACATGATCTTACTGTAGTTCTAGATTAAATATCAACATGATCTTACTGTAGCTCTAGACTAAATATCAACATGATCTTACTTTAGGTCTAGACTTAATATCAACAGGATCTTACTGTAGTTCTAGACTAAATATCAACATGATCTTACTGTAGTTCTAGATTAAATATCCACATGATCTTACTGTAGATCTAGACTAAATATCAACATGATCTTACTTTAGGTCTAGACTTAATATCAACAGGATCTTACTGTAGTTCTAGACTAAATATGAACATGATCTTACTGTAGCTCTAGACTAAATATGAACATGATCTTACTGTAGCTCTAGACTAAATATCAACATGATCTTACTGTAGTTCTAGACTAAATATCAACATGATTTTACTGTAGCTCTAGACTTAATATCAACATGATCTTACTGTAGTTCTAGACTAAATATCAACATGATCTTACTATAGGTCTAGATTAAATATCAACATGATCTTACTGTAGGTCTAGACTAAATATCTACACGATCTTACTGTAGCTCAATATTTAATTACTATAATACAAATTTATCACTAGAAATAACATCAAAGGTGCAAAAAGTTAATCAGAAATATGCATTTACACACAAACTAACCACAAACGCAACTTTCAGAACCATCACGGAATGGAACGCACAGGATTGTGAGATATCAAAGACAGCGAAGGATGCATCTATGCTCACTTAAAAAAATGATCAGATGAAGGTATCTCTTGAAGCTAACTTTAGATTCAGATGTGCCTTGATACCTTCCTACATTGGAATGTGTCCTCCGAAGGCAGCATTTTTAAGTTTTTGGATGCAGCAAATATTTTGTCTCTCTTGTTCAACACACCTGATTTAGATAACCAGCACATTAGAAGAGAGCTCCATGAATGAACTGTGTTCAGATTTACATGTTCCCTAGATTGTGTTCACTGCTCTCTACTCCCTGCACACGGGAAATCAGCTGAAGTTTTCAGATTTGCAGTATCTCCACACTCAGACAAAACTTTCTCCAGAAGTGTGAAAGGTTATTTAATAGTAATCATGAGATTTGCATAGAAGTCACATCTCGTGCACTTTAATACCCTTTGAAAGGAACATATATGGCTCTTTAGAACTGGAATCATGGCAGAATATCAGTTACAAGTTAAACTAATTTTTTAATTTAGAAGGACATATCTAGTTCTAGACTAAATATCAACATGATCTTACTGTAGTTCTAGGCTAAATATTAACATGATCTTACTGTAGTTCTAGACTAAATATAGACATGATCTTACTGTAGTTCTAGACTAAATATCGACACGATCTTACTGTAGATCTAGACTGAATATCGACATGATCTTACTGTAGTTCTAGACTAAATATCAACATGATCTTACTGTAGTTCTAGACTAAATATCAACATGATCTTACTGTAGTTCTAGACTAAATATCGACATGATCTTACTGTAGATCTAGACTTAATATCGACATGATCTTACTGTAGTTCTAGACTGAATATCAACATGATCTTACTGTAGTTCTAGACTAACATGATCTTACTGTAGTTCTAGACTAAATATCAACATGATCTTACTGTAGATCTAGACTTAATATCGACATGATCTTACTGTAGTTCTAGACTAAATATCGACATGATCTTACTGTAGATCTAGACTTAATATCGACATGATCTTACTGTAGTTCTAGACTAAATATCAACATGATCTTACTGTAGTTCTAGACTAAATATCAACATGATCTTACTGTAGTTCTAGACTAAATATCAACATGATCTTACTGTAGTTCTAGACTAAATATCAACATGATCTTACTGTAGATCTAGACTGAATATCGACATGATCTTACTGTAGTTCTAGACTAAATATCGACATGATCTTACTGTAGTTCTAGACTAAATATCAACATGATCTTACTGTAGATCTAGACTAAATATCAACATGATCTTACTAGTTCTAGACTAAATATCAACATGATCTTACTGTAGATCTAGACTGAATATCGACATGATCTTACTGTGTAGTTCTAGACTAAATATCAACATGATCTTACTGTAGTTCTAGACTAAATATCGACATGATCTTACTGTAGTTCTAGACTAAATATCAACATGATCTTACTGTAGATCTAGACTGAATATCTACATGATCTTACTGTAGTTCTAGACTAAATATCAACATGATCTTACTGTAGATCTAGACTGAATATCGACATGATCTTACTGTAGTTCTAGACTAAATATCGACATGATCTTACTGTAGTTCTAGACTAAATATCAACATGATCTTACTGTAGATCTAGACTAAATATCGACATGATCTTACTGTAGTTCTAGACTAAATATCAACATGATCTTACTGTAGATCTAGACTGAATATCGACATGATCTTACTGTAGTTCTAGACTAAATATCAACATGATCTTACTGTAGTTCTAGACTAAATATCGACATGATCTTACTGTAGTTCTAGACTAAATATCAACATGATCTTACTGTAGATCTAGACTGAATAGCTACATGATCTTACTGTAGATCTAGACTGAATATCGACATGATCTTACTGTAGTTCTAGACTAAATATCAACATGATCTTACTGTAGTTCTAGACTAAATATCGACATGATCTTACTTTAGTTCTAGACTAAATATCAACATGATTTTTCTGTAGTTCTAGACGAAATATCATCTTACTGTAGTTCTAGACTAAATATCAACATGATCTTACTGTAGCTCTAGACTAAATATCAACATATTATTATTATAGTTCTAGACTAAATATCAACATGATCTTACTGTAGTTCTAGCCTTTATATCCACACGTTCATACTGTAGTTCTAGACTAAATATGCACATGATCTTACTGTAGCTCTAGACTAAATATCAACATGATCTTACTGTAGTTCTAGACTAAATATCAACACGATCTTACTGTAGTTCTAGACTAAATATCAACACGATCTTACTGTAGTTCTAGACTAAATATCAACAGGATCTTACTGTAGTTCTAGACTAAATATCAACAGGATCTTACTGTAGTTCTAGACTAAATATCAACATGATCTTACTGTAGTTCTGAACTAAATATCGACACGATCTTACTGTAGTTCTAGACTAAATATCAACAGGATCTTACTGTAGTTCTAGACTAAATATCAACATGATCTTACTGTAGTTCTGAACTAAATATCGACACGATCTTACTGTAGTTCTAGCCTAAATATCCACACGATCATACTGTAGTTCTAGACTAAATATGAACATGTATTTACTCATCTCACTTGAACAAAAACACATTCCGTATTCCTCAAAATGAATAAAACAACACGTGTGTGTGTGTGTGTGTGTGTGTGTGTGTGTGTGTGTGTGTGTGTGTGTGTGTGTGTGTGTGTGTGTGTGTGTGTGTGTGTGTGTGTGTGTGTGTGTGTGTGCATGTGTGTGTCTGCGTGTGTGATTTGAGCTTTGAGTTTTGGTGATGTCACAGGAGGGTTTATCCTGCAGTTGAGATGATCACAGTCTCATTCTGTCTCTTGGCCAGTGGGACCTGCTCACATCAGCATAAAAATCTGCTCGCTCAGAAATCAATAACCACTGCAGCTTTAATAGAGGGACACTTATGCAGAGAGAAAGCATCTCCCAGTGATTCAACACAGTCAGCCACCCCTGCACACACACACTCACGCACACACACTCAGACATTCGCGCACGCACACGCCCGTGCACGCACGCACGCACGCACACACACACACACACACACACACACATAATTACTCGACTAAATGAGGACACACCATTATAATGACTACAGACTAAAATCACAATAGAAAATATATATTTTCTTTATTTTAAAATGTGTTTGTTTTATTAACAAATAGATTGTCTACTGAGGCAGTCCACAATCAAGTCACACTTGAGTTTCTATTGAAAATATTTGATTATCTTTATATACTGTATGTGTGTTAACAAGTGTGATGTTTATCACTCTAGTCATTTCCAATATCCACTTCATATTCAGCATGTGTGTGTAATATCTCTCCAGTCAGCGGTTCTAGTGATCTGCCCACCTAGACAGCACATAGGCATCGTCCCGATGCGAAGGCTGCTCTGAACTGCAGGGAGCACGATTATTCTCATTAGATATTGTGTTTTGACCTAATTCTAAGGCAGCATTGCATGCATTTTCAATGAATACCTCACTCCCAAAATGCAGTGAGAGGGTCTATTAACCCTCATTTGAAACCCACTTCACACAAAGGCTGATACTAATGAATGCCAGTTCTACAAATTTGATATTGTTACACATGATTATGCCTCACTAATTATCACTTTTAAATGTTCAATGCTACATAAAAAGCATCCCCCTTTACACGAATGTATATGAGTTTAACAACAGCAATAACCAGACCAAGATTTTGTTTATAGTGAGAAGTATGTTTAAAGGTGCAGATGGTTTGAAAAAGCTTGCGTTTAAAGGCCCATCTAAATCTGATCAGAGCAGCTGTGGGATCTGCCTTGGAAAAAGTCAAGTCAAGCCACCGTCTTTTCTTTATACAATACAGACTGTGTCCAAGCAGTTGCACAGTAATAAACAAGAACATAGCAGATTCTGCTGTCAGTTCAGATCAATAAATCAGTGTCTGAATCAAGTTCTGTTCAGCTATAAGCAGTTGTTATTCAGCTTGAGTCAGTTCAGTTCAATGTCAGTGTGTATGCTGCTAGATGTGATTCAGAAGATGCTAGTGCTTAATTCAGTTCAAGTCAAGTTTATTTGAGTGGCAGTTAATAGTGTTATAGTATTTAAAAGTGGAGAAAAATTGAGCAAACGTTCAGTTACGACTGTAACCTCGGTTCCCTGAAGAGGGAACGAATGTTGCATCAGAGTCTTAAACGCTGATGGGAACGCTTTGCGTGATAAGTCTTGAAGCACATGTGAAATCAATCCAAGGTGTAATTGGGACGTCAGAGCGGGTGACGTCACGAACCAGGACGCTATATAGCCTGCCCAAACGAAGCTGTCACTAGCTTAAAAGTCTGAGCAAGTCACTTACAGGCACGAAGGAGATATGGCCGGGGACAAAACGTTCGTTACCTCTTTAGGAAACCGAGTTTACAATCGTAACCGAACGTTCCCTTTCAAGGGAACTCTGTTGCGTCAGAGTCTTAGACGCTGTGGGAATGAAATGTAACACCACCATAGCGACGAGTGCCTGTCCTGTGTGAATCTAACGAGCAGCACTTGGACGAGAGCACTTGGGAACCTGGGGTAGAGTCCAGGTCCATTGAATAAATCTGATGAATGTGTGCGGTTAGGACCAGCCTGCCGCATCACAAACCTCTCGAGAGCAACTCCTGATATCAGGGCCTTGGAGGCCGCCATACTCCTGGTCGAGTGGGACCGGACAGCCATAGGGGAAGGTTGACCGGCCGAC
>CM050412.1:1982267-2007267 GCA_027564155.1 Gymnocypris eckloni scoliostomus
TTCGTTTGTATTCTACTGAATAAACTAAGTCACCTACAGCTTGGATGCCCTGCCTTTAACACCTCATCTAATGAGCACAGATGTCCTTTACAGGCTACTGCCCCAGTGACAAACTACAATCTTTGCAATGGGAGACGAGAAACTATTAAAAAAATCTGCACATATCATCTTGAACAATCTTGTGCCAGTAGCAGACTCAACTTTTAACTAAAACCAGTCCTGCATGCTTCAACTTCACTCTGTAGCTGGCGCATGATTTCAGCACTAGGCTAATATTGGCTGTAGCATGCTAGTGGCTAATCCAGAAAGAGTAGACATGTCCCAGAATCCAACAGCTGTACATTCCTCATCCTCAAGCGGGCTAAAGAAAGAGTCGCTCCGCTCCTGCCCTCAGCATTCCCAGCATGCCCCTGAAATAGCCACACAGTCATTATGGCAGAACCTGACCTTGCTGCACAGGGTTTGGTCACCAGCTAAACCGTCTCGGGCTTCAGAGTATCTCTGGCGTCGGGTAGATCCAGAGCGAGCACTTATGACAAACGGGAAGGATGTTTCTAATTCACTGCTCTTTTGTTTTTCTCTTTATCCCCTTGTTGGCTCAAAAACACCATAGTTTCAGCCCCACGTGTCACGTGGATGCCAGGGGTGAGGTGATCTGCGACCGATGCCCGCCGGGGTACACGGGCACACGCTGTGACAGGTAAGACGACAAGGTTTTGCCTCCAGACTTCAGTGGGGTAACTTAAGCTCCCCTCTATGCAAAAAGAAACCAGACTGTTTATAGCTAATGATATTTCAGTGTCTTTAACGTCACACAGTGCGTGCATAATTATTATGCATGTTGATATTCTGATCATATTTTAATTTTTATTTCAAGCACATTTGACCAATTCCAAACCATATCAATCTTTATAAAAACCACCAATTTTGTATTTAATCATGTGTAAGTGATATATAATTGTGCATGAAGGCTGGAAGTGAACAGCTCCTTATATTCAGGTGTGTATAATTATCAGGCACGTTTTATTTTACCGATAAAATGAGCCAAAAAAAAGACATTTAACTCAGACTGAAGAGTCAAAAATGATTAAATCCCCATGAGAAATATTCAAATGCAATACAGAAATGGCAAAGTTAAGGCATGACCATTGGACAGCTCTTTGGGTCAGCGGCGTCAGAAAACACAGGTGGAGAAGAAAAGACATGTTCACTGCAATTAATGTGAATAATTAAGTGTAAACCGTTTAGTCTCCAGCGCCAACATTTTCCAGAACTGCAACCTGTCTCCAGAAGTGCACTGTAGCCGGTTCTCAGAGACTTTGCTTGGGTAAAAAATCCTAAAACATGACCCTCACTTAGTTTTATCTTCTACAATCTGGCAGTAAGTTTCAGGAGCTCATTTTTAGTCAATCCTGCAAGACTTTTCAGGACAGGAGAAGGACTAAAAATGAGCTCCTAAAACTTACTTCCAGATTCTGGGAGATAAATTCTTCAAACTGTGGTTCAAGAGGACGTGATGCTGGTCCTTCAAGAGTCTCTCTCAACTCATCTGTCTATGAAGCCTATACAAAATACTCTTCTTGATTTCACAACACTTCAGCGTGTTATTCTTATTAAGCGAGGGTCATATTTTAGGATTTGTTTTACCCAAGCAAAGTCTTTAAGAACCTGATACAGTGCACTTCTGGAGACAGGTTGCAGTTCTGGAAAATGATGGCGCTGGATTATAATTATAATTATTCACATTAATTCTCAATTCTATTGCAGGTAACAAGTCTATTTTCTTCTCCACCTGTGTTTTTTATTTCTTTATTTCTGACTGTGCTGAGCATTTTGCTGACTAATGGTCATGTACTAAATTTCTGCATTGCATTAATTAAAACATTTTCTCATGGGTTTTTCATCATTTTTATTATGAAAAGTTAAAATCTTTTTTGGCTCATTTTATCTGTAAAATAATATGTGCCTAATAATTACACACACCTGAATATACGTTTTTTTTCACTTCCAGCCTTCACGTACAATCACTTATAAATGACTAAAAACTGGCGGTTATTAAGATTGATGTGGTCTGTAATTGGTCAAATGTGCTTGGAAATCAAATATGCTCAGAATATCAACAGCACTGTAGATGTATGGCTTGTGAATATACAAAGTGATCCGGTCACACAAATCGCTGGTGAATCAATGTGATTGGTTTACATTACATTACATGCAAAGGTCAAGTTTGCATTTACAAGTGCTGCTAGCACATCTTACCACAAAGAATCTGACACGGGGTAAAATGCTAGGCTACATTTAATTATTGATGACTAATCTTTAGTCAGATTATGACTATGGATGTAAAACTCAATTCGACCTGTTTTACTTTTTCTGCTCACATGACACAAAGTATGCACAAAAATGCATTTAAACAATTTACTCTCTGTCACATATTACACAACACTTTCCTTATCTTTAGTAACTCTAGCGACTGAATGTTTTTCATTGTCAAACGTGTGCTTATTGATTCTATGAATTAATTATACGGTGTCACCATCTCTGTTGTTCTTCTGCAAGTATGGCTTGATACTGCTACAGAGTGATTAGCAGCCATTTAAAATGCATGCTTGTGGGGACGCAACACCGATATTACAGTACAGTTACTGCATGTTTTGTGGCAGTTTCGAAGTGAAACGTACAGTGAGTGACGTTCAATACGTGACAGTGGCCTGGTTTTTATTGCATTGCTTCAGGCACATATTGCGGCGGCTCAGAATCCAAATGTTCGGGGATGTTCGTTTAAAGTGTCATTAAAAGGTTAATGCTCTATCGTGTTGTAAAATAACAACCCCCTATACAAAACCCGATAGCGTTAAGAAATGCAAAAGTGATATAAAAATACTTTCGTTGTATAAGTATCAGTGGGTGGTAATAGACAAGAAACGCACAATTCAACAGCGTATCGTGTGAACTACCATACAAACTTACTTCGTTAGAAAACCCACACATATGAAGATGTATATACGATGAAACTTTCAAAAGTAGCGGTTTTCAAATCTTGCAGCATGTTACAGTCCTAATATAATACTGTGCACGGAATTATGCGAAAATAGGCTTTCTTAATCAAAACTCTCGCCCTGTAAATCATACGTAAAAAGTTTTTTACGAGTTTTACTGCCTCTAGTGTTCATTTCGACTGAAATCTGCAGGAATTTGCACACATTGGTACTTTTTTTTTTTTGTTCTGCAAAAACATAAGTGGAGACACATGTTTCCAATGATCCTTGGTTAGTTACTTTACAATTACAATATTTGGTCCTAAATTTGAAATGAATGAATGAATGATAATAACATATCTCAGTTTTCCCAAAAGTGCATCTTTGAGAGGGGTCTTCTCCGTGTGAAATGGAATGGCGTGCTGGAAAGCCCCAAGCTGGGTTTATTTCTGATGATGCATTAGATCCATTATTGATGCAGTTGTGACACTTGACCAGAATTTCCCTGCAGAATTTGAATGGGATTGTACCAATAACCTTAATGAGTCTTCTACAGGCAGCACCGCAAGACAGCATACCCTAATTGTGCTCCGGACTTTCATTTCCTAAAGGGAATGCAGCATAAAAGTGTTCATTAGAAAAACAAATTCATGTCATTATGATTAAGTATTGTTAAAAATAGTTTGTTTGAATATCACGTTGTTAGCTTGGCAATATAACTCTTGAAATCAATATCATTTCAACTCTTAGATGCTTTTAACCAAAGTGATTTACATTGCATTCAATGTATGTCCTCAGTTCATGCATTCCATGGAAATCAACCCATAATCTTGGCATTAATGCTGCTTATGCAGAAATCAGTTATGAAATCAGTCAGTTTAGTGCTTCCTTTTCATTTAGGATGCAGCTTTAGGACACCTCCTACAAGGCCAGCAAAAAAGCCCATGTGTCCTCTCTAGTAGCTCGTCATATATAACCCTAGTTGTGTGTGTGTGTGTGTGTGTGTGTGTGTGTGTGTGTGTGTGTGTGTGTGTGTGTGTGTGTGTGCGTGCGTGCGTGTGCGTGCGTGCGTGCGTGCGTGCGTGCGTGCGTGCGTGCGTGTGCGTGCGTGCGTGCGCGTGCGTGCGTGCGTGCGTGCGTGCGTGCGTGCATAAGTTTGCATGTGCGCGTGTGTGCGCTTGTTTTTGGGACACATGAGGACACAAATTTGTATAATAACATGGGTATGACACAGGTATTAGAGGGAGAAGGTTACTTATTGGGACATTTCCTCATGTCCCCATATTATGCATATATAAATATCATGCAAAATGCTTATAAATCATACAGAATTAGTTTTTTGGAGAAACTAAAAATGCTCAAAGGTTCCTGTAAGGGGTAGGTTTAGGTGTAGGTGTACTATGGTATGTCCCCACAATTCACAAAAACAAACGTGTGTGTGTGTGTGTGTGTGTTGTGTGTGTGTGTGTGTGTGTGTGTGTTTGTGTGTGTGTGTGTGTGTGTGTGTGCGTGCGTGTGTGCATGTGCGCAAGTGCATGCGCATGCATGTGCAGTGCGCATATGTGCGTGTGTGCGCTTTTTTTGGGACACATGAGGACACAAATTTGTATAATAACATGGGTATGACACAGGTATTAGAGGGAGAAAGGTTACTTATTGGGACATTTCCTCATGTCCCCATATTATGCATATATAAATATCATGCAAAATGCTTATAAATCATACAGAATTAGTTTTTTGAGAAACTAAAATGCTCAAAGGTTCCTGTAAGGGGTAGGTTTAGGTGTAGGTGTACTATGGTATGTCCTCACATTCACAAAACAAACGTGCAGTGTGTGTGTGTGTGTGTGTGTGTGTGTGTGTGTGTGTGTGTGTGTGTGTGTGTGTGTGTGTGTGTGTGTGTGTGTGTGTGTGTGTGTGTGTGTGTGTGTGTGTGTAAATGCCGAACAACACCATATGTTTGAGTTTAATGTGTTTGTTTGAATAGACTAGTCAAACAAATCTTAATCTCTAGGCCCTATGGATCGCTGTCCTAGCGTGACATGAAACAGAATTCAAGGATAAGATTGGGCAAATAGCTTGATCCTCTGTGGTCAGTGCAAAGTGGCCACAAATGCAATATAACACAAAGCAGCTCCTTCGCTAGCATTGGCAGCTGTGGCACTCATGATTTTGTCTTAATTTCATTAGCATCATAAATCACTGAGCTCATCTATCATGCAGAATATTTGCTCTGTTTATTTCTCTTTCTTTCTCATCCCTTCACATTCCCCACTGGGCGTCGATCTCTCTCGTTCTCTGAAGGTTGATATGCTGATGTGTTAGCATTAGCATATGCTGCATTCTAGGGAGGTTGCGTTGGCAGTCGCTCCAGCTCTGTACGTGGACTAAATCACAGTGGTGTGGAAAACGGCGTCCAGGTGGAAGAAAGGTCTCGGCTCTGCTGTGACCCCACCCTGAAACAGATGGAGAGAGACTGCTGCAGTACCACGCTAGCTGGCACCAAAGCTCTCCACGCTGAGCCATTAACAGACATGAGGTGGAAGGAACGGAAACGAGGGAGCTGGTGGTAGAGGAGAGAGAGAGGGAATGGAAAGGTTTCTCGTTTTGGGAAAAGCCAGGGACAGACGCACGTTAATGGGGTGAGATGGGACCGATCCATCACTGCTCAGAAGGGGCTCGATCCCAGTCTGTCCCCTGAGAGACCCACTGAAAGAGATGTGAAGGACATACTTCACACAAACTCAGTCGGGCGGTGCTTGTCGCCTCAGATAATCTGTAATGAGAAGGTAGAGATCTCAATATGAGCTCAAACATTTCTCATCAAATCTTTCCCAGGAAAGTCCGATAGTTCACTTGATTTGGACCAAAGGCAAAAAATGTGCTATTTTTAGCCGTTTTGGTTCCTTTTCACACCACACTGTTTGCTCTGGTCCGAACCAGCTGAAACTAACCAAAATGCAGTCACGTGACAACATCCGCTTCACTTGTTGGCTAGATGTGTCTTTGAACGCATTCCCTAAACTGCTTTTCGATTGTTCAGAAAGAGCGTGCTTCTTCAAACGGTGCTCCTGGAAGTAAACAAAGACAGGAGTCAAATGCAGCAGACAGCACACTGCTATTATGGAGAGACGACTGCGCGGATGGATTCTCAGCACCTCCTCACAACCCCAAGTGTGTCCGCGACCTGCCATGCTAAAGTACAAACACTTCCTCATCCCATAATGCACCGCGCAGCTGACTACGGCGGCTGGTTTAGTCCAAAAATGCCCAGTTCTTTTTACAGTTGGGTCTGTTTGAGGTCGGATTGTGTTCTCACCACAAACAAACCGCTCCAGGGTTCGTCTGAAAGCGTGCCGAGACCACCTCTTCAAGGAGGACGCTAGTTTGGTCCGCTTTTGGTGCGCACCCGAGTGCATTCACACCGGCCCAAACGAACCGCACCAAGAGGGAGAACCAGTAGTGCGATTCAACCCAACTAAATGAGGCATGTCTGAAAGCACCCTACATATTTGTACTTAAAGTGTACATATTTGAACCTAATAGGTACGAAAGTGTACCTTTTGAAAAGGTACTGCCCCAGCGATAGCTTTTTTACCTTTATTTCTGAGAGTGTAGACTGAAGAGACCGTTGGATCCAAGGGCTTCTTCAGTCTACTTGATTGCTTTTGGAAAACATCAATTAATCCAAGTTTGTTGTATAGCTTTTGTGTGCCATCTACTGTCTCATCAGTGCCTCTTTAGTTGAGTCTTAAGATTATTTGAAGAGATACGTCTGAGTTAAAATTGACATTTCAATGAAACTTTAAAACAACATTGTCCAACATGGCCGTAACCCCAATATGGATTTGAGGATATGTGAATTGTGTGATTTTCAGTAGTTAAATCTTAAATTATTACATATAGTCTCAATAGATCCTAAATATGTGGTTATATATTTGGTCAACAGTGCAAAGTTGCCCATAACTATCTCTCCTTAAACAAAAATCATTGCAGAATACAAGACATCATACATAATTTTCAAAACCAGATCCCAAACTTCAGATGAACACTATCCAGTATCTGAAGAGTCAAACTGAGCCAACTGGTGCAGGATGAGCAACAAGTGCCACAACTGCTGATTTCTTCAAAATTGAAATATCTCACTCTTCTTAAGATCCAATTTCAGATACTTTAGTGTTGATTGCAATGATGATTGTAACATAAATTGTAGATCTAAATTCCAAATGCTTTAACAGACACACAAACCGAATCCAGATTATTATATTTACATTTGTATATTATATTTATAGTCTGAGCTCTTGGAGGTTTACACAGAGTTTAGTGTAGTTGTGGTTTACTTTTTTTTTATATAAATGTGATTCTTATGTATATTAACCCCCAACACTGCATATTTAGCATCTCTCATTTTGTCTGACACACCCATTTCAGGTCTTGGAGTCTCTACTAATGAGATGAATCAGTTGTGTTTGATGAAGGAGACATACAGAAGGTGCAGTGCTGTATGCCCAGTTCAGCCGGGGCTCCAGTATTATGGGTGGGAACCACTAGTCTATAGGACTGCTAACTATATTCAATCAGAAATCACAAAGAGCTTTAGTAGCGTACTCAGCTGAAACCCTGTCAGTGACCAGCTTTACATCACATGCACCAAAATAATGGCAAGAAAGTACCATTACCATGAAATATTATGTAAACACAAAGAGAGAAAGCTGCTTATTATTGGAGCTGCATATAAAAAGTGTCCATTTTTGGTCTCCATGCACATGTTATCAGAGTGAAAGCTCAGTGTGAGTCTGCTGTTGCAGTTACAATGCAATTGTACAAGCTCTGTGAAACAGGCCTTATATTCATCATCCCGCCCCCCTGCTTCATTCACACACTGTGTATGTGTTTGTTGTGAAGCATGCCTTAAGCTTGCTCTGAGAGTGTAGTACGCAATCAGTAACAGTAATGAGCTTTGTGATACTTTCAGTTTAAAATCACTGACCCAAAACAGGAAAAACCAATACCTACATCTCTCTACCGCCCGCACTCAGTCTTTTACTGACCTAATTCAGTTCGGTCCCTCCATCTCCATGGAGTACTTATGTTTAGTCTGGCCCTGCGCCGCCAGTGACACTGAGTGAAGTCAGAGAGAGCAGGCTGAGCTGAATGAGGTAAAGAGAGGACAGAAATAAGAGTTTGGAACAGTCCCAGGTTTTTTTTTAGTAATTGTTCCCTCGTGTGCAGACACACAGGAACTTGGCCGTATATATAGCCTGGGTTAAAGACACCTGGCCCTAGTCATCAGTGCTTAAGATGGCTCCCTCGCTGCAGAGTTAACGACAGGAGAAATTATGAGCCGGCACCAGAGGGAGAGGAAGAGCCATCCTTCAATGCTCAGTTACCCTTTAAAGGGTACCGGAGCAGTGCAGAGGTGACAGTCTGTCTGACTGTGTGTTGGGGGTTATGTATTTTTAAAATAGTAGGTAAGAACTTTTCAATTTACCCAGACACGGTTTCTTAAAAAGATTCTGTAATCATTTCCTCACCCCTTGTTTACTCCCGATGACTTCTAATTTGTCCATTAATGGAGACCAGTCTTTACTGTCTTATTAAACTAAATACTAATTAAAAAAATGATAATAAAGTATGGAAATAATGGAAATAAAAACTGCATGATCAGATTTTTTATTGTAATTTGGCCCAGTATGATGTAACTAAATCTGACCTAAGACAGAGCCTTGTGGCACTCCGTATTTATCTGTTAAGATCGGTCACACTACACTTGATCCATTGACTTCTATTCATGCGCATACGAATATGGGAGAGCAGAAACGCAAGCTCTTGCACAGTTGTTTTGCATTTCACTGCGTCCAAAGTTCAAGTTTGTTGAACTCTGACCTGTGAGTTTGTATCACTTGAAACTGTGTGACCAATACAAGGCCGATTCATTACAGCATGACCTCATAGCATGCATTTAAAACTACAACACTGCAGGAAAGTGGAGTGCATTGTATGTTTTAACATTATGGATTTATTATAATTTGTTATGTTTTGAATTTAAAGTTGATAATAACACCCTGCAGAGCGTGAAGTCAGGTCACAACTGCTGCAGTGTCCGAAAAATTTCACACTTTTAAAGACTATTATGATTTAGTCAGAGACAGCTCCACATGTACACACATCCGTAGGAATAATCTGACAAGTATAATTTAAACAAGGCCAGTGCTAACATGGTTCCACTCCTTTCCAAAGAATATTATTAGATATAGTACAGAGAAATACATGATGATTAACATCAGTCTGACAAGTATTTCATTCTCATATTCTCAGATATGAAAGTGACAAAATAGCAGTTCCTTTATACTTTATTAGCCTATATTTTACACCACAAAATATGAATGGTTAATTTTTATTCCATTATCTGATCTTCATATTTTCCATATTGCATCGTGTTCTTAGGAGACAATTTCCTACCAAAGCATGAATATACATGAAGTTCACTAACTGTTTTAAATAGCAGTACCAGGACTGGTGGATAATCACACTTTATCCCAACATACAGTGACAACTATAAATGCAGATATTACTGTTTATATACCAAGATTTCTTAAATAATACATGATGACCCCGGAGCATTTGTACTGCTGAATGTCTTGAGATCTAAGACTTTGTTTAATAAAGTTGAAATCTCCAACCTGCACAGTTAGAACTAGATTTTGCCCCAGCATGCTACTGGGATTGTAAAGACAGTCGAAAGCAATACCATATTCAATTAATAAGTCTAGGGTGGCTCGCGGAATCCGCTGAGCGTGAGTCAAACACGGTGATTACTTTCTCTTTCCACCATCATGTAGATAGTAGGGATGGGTCACGATTTTCGAATATTCGAATATTCTATTTAATTCTAGAATATCGATTAGGTTGTGCGATTATTTTCTAAAGGTGTACCAGGGCTTGACAATAAAGACTGTCCGATGGCGTGAAGGACGCTCGGATTTGTCACTTGCCAGATCGGGCCACTGCAGGTGGTCACTAAATTGTATCATTTGCATGCGTTTTAAGCCTTGTTTGTTTACAAATGTAAGCGATTCAAAAGCATTTGGGCGCGAAAGACAACTCCTTTCAGTACATGCGCGTTCTGTTCTGTTCTGTGTGAACAGCGCGAGCCTGTTCTGTCTCTGACACGCCCGAGCCGCCTGAACGGGCAAATACATGAAGTATGTCAAACTACCTCTCTTGGCAAGTAACTTTAGCAATAATTCATCTATATTGAATTTATATACTGGAGTACAGATGCACAGATCAACAGGATATTTATTTGTTTTATTTTAGAGCATCTTCTGTTCCGTGCCTGCACACAAACTGCACTGTCGGCACTCGGGCGCGGCACACATAGTGTGAGCACTAACCACGCCGGAGAACGGAACTTCTGATACGTGCAGCCTGATTGCGTGAACAATAGACCTGTTAAACAATATATTGTGAGAGGGCCGTTTGCTACAGCGTCCCAAACAACTCAAAATAATAAACCACAAAGTTAACAAAACTTTCTGCCGCCTTCACGTGCTGTTTCCCATTAATGAAGCTATGACGAGCTCCCTGCATTCAAATTATTCGTTTTTTGCTGAAATAATAACGTAATATTCCACTGGTTGATATATTATATTTATATGCAAAATATGTGTTGTTTTTCGTGTTAAATGTGAAGAATGACAGGTTGGATGCCACACTTATTATTATAATTTTTTTGGCAGAGTATACAGGTGTAATTTTAACTTCAGGCAATGTAACATGATTTTATGATCGTATTTTTTACTTTATTCTTAAAATATTATGACGTTAATTATTTAGTTATTTATTTGAGAAAGATAAACTGATCAAACGTGCGCTGGCCGCTTGGTATTAAAAAACAAAAACTTGAATTTAACAAACAAAGGATGTTCCAATCATATTTCTAAATTAAATTAATAAAGAAAGGAAACAAAATAATGACCAATTTGCTATTAAAAACCCAAACTGAACTATTTAAATGGCTACAACAGCAGCTTTGTAACGGAGAGGAGAGAGAGAGAGAGAGAGACGGGCTCAGACTCAGGCGGAGAATTCTGAGAATATATTCTGCTCTATATTCCTTCCCTTGTTTCAATTCAAAGTTCACCGAACTAATTGTGAACAACACTCCTGTCTTCCCGAGCATGTGAACATGTTCATTTAATATATTTGTATCTATGAAATAGGTTATTGTTATGAAGACAGACGTTAAAATTAATGTTCACATAATAAGTGCCGTCATTCAGGCAGCTCACAATATGTTTTAGCGTGTAATATGTTTTAAGAATGATATTCTGTTTAGCGGGCAATATGTTTTACGCCTAATATTCATTGATGCATTAATCAGATTTAAGATTTTCTTTTTAATAATATGAATGTTCATGCTCATTTTTAAAATAGAAATGTCCTAGCCTTATGAGCAGTTGATAATCGACGGAATGTTCTGTTAATAAATGCCTCCATCGGTTATGTTATATTAATATGTTTCAGCAATCATACTTTACAACCGTTAATTTTCTTGGGTTAAGATAGACTATTCTCTAATTAATTAAACAGTTTGTTATCATACAGATTTAAAGCCTGGATGGTCTCTCTCCCCCTCTCTCTGTGTGTGTGTGTGTGTGTGTGTGCGTGCGCGTGCGCGTGGGTGGGCAGGTGCATGCGCGGGAGGGGTGCGATTTTCGAATAGTAATCGAATAATACCCAGTGATTATCGAATATTACTTTTGCTTAAAATGCCCATCCCTAGTAGATAGCGCAGTCGTGTGCAGATAAGCGCAGAGGAATCCGTTTAACATGAAGGCATGTTTATCAGCCAGCAGCACAAGTTGCTTCAGTAGAGATATTGTCACAATGAAGACGGAGGATTCAGTTATGAAAAGAGAGTTTATTACAAGAAGTAATACACAGCGAGAAACTAACTTTCCGTGAGGCAGAGGCGGAGCTTCCGTGAGGCAGGCGGAGCTTTCCGTGAGCAGGCGGAGCTTTCCGTAGGCAGAAACGGAGCTTTCCGTAGGGGGAAACGGAGCTTTCCGTAGGGGCTGAGGCGGGTAGCGCAGGGAAGCAATGGGCAGACGAGTCTCCGGCGATCGGAGTCCAGGAAAGCAGCAGGGCTCAGGAATCGCGGAAACCAGGAACCAGAACGTGGCGTCGACCGCAAACTGCAAGGATCTGACAAGAGGGAGAGCGTGACAGGAACTGATATAGCCCAATGGTGATGACTCTCAGCTGGAGCGAATTAGCCTCAATCACACACACCCACAGACACCTGCTCACACATACGCACACGCATACAGACAAGACACGGTGAGGACGGGACCGGGAACCCATGAACCGTGACAGTACCCCTCCCCCTAGGAGCGCCTCGGCGCCCCAGCCGACCTTACCTGTTGATTGTAATCATCAATAAGGAGTGATCCAATATGTCCCTGGCCGGAACCCAACTTCTCTCCTCCGGACCGTAACCTTCCCAGTCCACCAAGTATTGAAAACCTCGTCCCCTCCGCCTCGAGTCCAGAATGCGATTGACCGAATAGGTGGGTTCCCCATCTACGAGTCGCGGCGGGGGAGGAACCGGAGTAGGCGGATTAAGGGGAGACCGAAAAACGGGTTTAATTTTGGATACATGGAAGGCGGGATGAATTCTCCTGTACGCAGGAGGGAGTTTGAGGCGGACTGTCACCGGACTAATAATTTTAGTGACAGGAAACGGGCCAATAAATTTGGGAGCCAACTTATTACACACGGATCGGAGCGGAATGTTCTGGGTAGAAAGCCACACTTTTTGACCAACGACGTAGACGGGAGGCTTCGACCGGTGGCGATCAGCCTTAGCCTTGGTGCACGCCCCACCCGGAGGAGAGTCTCTCGGGCTCTCGTCCAGGTACGGGTGACACCTCTGGACAAGGCGTGAGCAGAGGGACCGCGACTGGATTCCATACTAGGGAAAAGAGGTGGCTGGTAACCTAAACTACACTCAAGCGGCGAAAGGCCCGTGGGCGACACCTGTAACGAGTTGTGGCGTACTCAACCCATGAAAGTTGCTGACACCAGGAAGTGGGATTCTGAGTGACCAAACATCGCAACACCCTCTCGAGATCCTGGTTGGCCCGCTCAGTCTGACCGTTGGTCTGAGGGTGAAACCCAGAAGACAAACTCACAGTCGCCCCAGTAGTCGACAAAACTCTCTCAAAATTTGGACACGAATTGGGGACCCCTGTCGGAAACCACGTCTGCCGGGAGGCCATGAATGCGAAGACGCGTGATCAACTACCGTAGCCGCTGTCTCCTTGGCTGAGGGCAATTTGGGCAAGGGAATAAAATGGGCCGCCGAGAACCGGTCCACTACGGTTAAAACAACGTATTACCCAGGGAGGGTGGGAGGGCAGTAACGAAATCTAGCGCGATATGGGACCAGGGTCTCGAAGGGACTGACAGCGGCTGAAGTAACCCCTCTGGAGGTCGATTGGAAGTCTTACCCGAGCACAGACTGAGCAGGCCAAAACAAACTCTCGGATATCGCGAGCCATGGCCCGCCACCAGAATCGTTGTTTAATCAAAAACATGGTGCGACCGATTCCTGGATGACAAGCCACGTTGGAACAGTGACCCCATTGGATGACGTTGGACGTAACCCCTCCGGCACAAACAACCGGCCCGTTGGGCATCCAGGCGGAGGCGTTACCCTTCAAGGCCGTGCGGACCTTGATTCGATCTCCCAAGTGACTGCAGAGACAACCAATCTCTCAGGTATAATGCACTCGGGAGACACCGGGCGGTCCGAAATGTCAAAAATGCGTGACAAGGCATCGGGCTTGATGTTCTTAGAACCCGGCCGATAGGAGATGGAAAAATCAAACGTCCGAAAAATAGTGCCCAACGAGCCTGCCTGGAGTTAAGACGTTTGGCGGACTGAATATATTCAAGATTCTTATGGTCGGTCCAAACTATGAAAGGAACCCCCGAACCCTCTAACCAGTGACGCCATTCTTCCAACGCTAGCTTGACGGCCAGCAACTCTCTGTTACCGATGTCGTGTGCGTTCGGCAGGAGACAGTCGATGGGAAAAAAACGCGCAGGGATGCACTTTGTCGTCCGAGGTGGCCCGTTGGGATAGCACTGCACCTACCCCCACCTCTGACGCGTCGACCTCCACCACGAACTGACGTGTGGGATCAGGGGCCCGGAGAATGGGTGCCGAAACGAAGCGGCCTCTGAGTTTGGTAAATGCGGCCTCGGCTGCATTCGACCACCTGAACGTCATCTTGGTGGAGGTCAAGGCAGTCAGAGGAGCGGCTAGTTGGCTGAAATTGCGAATAAAACGCCGGTAAAAATTAGCGAACCCCAGAAACCTCAGCAGGGCCTTGCGGGAATCAGGGGTTGGCCAATTTACCACAGCCTTAACCCTGTCAGGATCCATGCGAACCCCCTCCGGCGACACTATGAAACCCAGGAAAGGAACCGACTGTGCATGGAACGCACTTCTCCGCCTTGAAAAAGCCCATTCTCTAACAACCTCTGGAGCACTCGTCTGGCGTGTTGAACATGTTCCTGGAGAGAAGAAGAAAAATCAATATGTCATCCAGGTAGACATATATGAACTGATCGACCATATCTCTCAACACGTCATTGACGAGTGCCTGGAAGACCGCTGGAGAGTTAGAGAGCCCGAAAGGCATAACCAAATACTTCAAAATGCCCTCTGGGGGTATTAAACGCGGTCTTCCACTCATCCCCTCTCTATGCGAACCAAATGATAAGCGTTTCTAAGATCTAACTTAGTGAAGATGGATGCTCCTGCAACCTCTCGAAGGCTGAAGACATCAACGGCAAAGGATAGGTATTCTTTACCGTGATGTTGTTCAAGCTAGTCAATACAAGGTCGCAGAGAACCATCCTTCTTCGCGACAAAAAAAAATCCTGCCCCCGCTGGAGAAGAAGAGGGGCGGATGAACCCGGCTGTCAGAGAATCAGAAATATATTTCTCCATGGCCTCCCTTTCCGGAACAGAAAGCGAGTATAATCTGCCCTTAGGCGGAGACATACCTGGTACTAAGTCTATAGCACAGTCGTAGGGACGATGAGGAGGGAGAGAAGCGGCCCTGGACTTACTGAACACCTCCTTCAGGTCGAGATACTCCTCGGGCACGTTAGACAGGTTCCCCATCTCCTCCTGCAACACAGAATCACACACAGAAAAACCAGCAGACACAAGACAAGAGGCATAGCAGGCTCGACTCCACTCCGACACGGTGTGCCGACCCCAATCCACCCGAGGATTGTGCTGTGTGAGCCAGGGGTGACCCAACACCACCGGGGCCAGGGGTGAGTGGGTGTGACGAGGAACGTGATGGTCTCTGAGTGGTTGCCTGAGGTGACGAGGGTGATGGGTACCGTGGAGAGACTGATCGGAGGAAGTGACTGTCCATTAAGGGCGCTGACAGAGATCTTGTGACGGAGGGGAACCAAGGGAATGTGAAGGAGTTGGGCCAGGGAAATGTCCAGCAGGTTACCCTCGGCTCCGGAGTCTAGCAGCGCCGTCCCTCATGTCGGCCGCCCATTGCAACCTCACCGGGAGGAGGGTGGTGGATGAGGCTTTGTTGAGAGATACCCCACCCGACAGTAGCCTCAGACCTACTGTCGGGCCTGGTCTTTACGGGCACTTCACCAGGAAATGGCCAGCCGCGCCACAGTATAAACATAGTCCCCTCGTCCTCCGACGATCTCTCTCCTCCCGGGAGAGCCGAGCTCTACCCACCTGCATGGGTTCGTCAACCGACGAGTGACCGACCGTATCGCCGGTGTCGAAGAAAGGATATCTCGGTGTTAACTTGCGTCGACCGCGAAGATCGCGTTGCTGAAGCCGTGCATCCACGCGTAAGGCCAAATCCACAAGTTCGTCCAATCCGAGAGGTAACTCCACCACATCAATCTCTTGATGGATACGGTCGCCAGCCCATGCAGGAACATGTCCCACTGCGCCTTCGCTCCACTCACACTCTGCTGCCAGGGTCCTGAACTGGATGGAATAGTCAGAAGCGGACTGCTCCCCTGGCGGAGGTCGGCCAGCATGCGCGCTGCCTCGCGCCCGACCAGCGCGATCGAACACCCTCCTCATCTCCTGAGAGAGTGAGTGGAACGAGGAACAACAGGGATGGCGATTCTCCCACACCGCCCGTTCCCCACAATGCTGCCCTTCCTGACAGCAACGTAAGCACTAGTGCCACTCTGGAAACTTCTGTGGCAAACGCCAGTGGCTGGAGCGAGAAAACAGAGAACACTTCGTCAGAAACGCTCTACAGAGGTTAGGATCTCCGCATACATCTCCGGTGCAGGGAGTCTAGGTTCGTGCTGAGGGCTGTGGTTCCCGGGATGGAAAAGCTAGGCGGTGTGGGTGGCGAGCGGTGATCTTAATAACTGTACCTGGGTTGTGAGCTCGGACACCTGCGCTACTAACGCCTGCACAGCTCGCCCGGTGTTCAACATTTTCTCCTCCTGGAGATCCATACGAGCGTTGTTGCCGGCTAACAGTTCCTGCAAACCACGAGTCTCCGCTGAATCCATGAAGATTGGTCAGATCCTTCTGTCACAATGAAGACGGGAGGATTCAGTTGCGGAAAAAGAGAGTTTATTACAAGAAGTAATACACAGCGAGAAACTAAACGGAGCTTTCCGTAGGCAGAGGGGCGGAGCTTCCGTAGGCAGACGCGGAGCTTTCCGTGAGGCAGAAGCGGAGCTCCGTGAAGAAACGGAGCTAGAAACGGAGCTTTCCGTAGGGGCTGAGGCGGGTGGCGCAGGGAAGCAATGGGCAGACGAGTCTCCGGCGATCGGAGTCCAGGAAAGCAGCAGGGCTCAGGAATCGCGAAACCAGGAACCAGAACGCCTCGTAAACGCGTCGACCGCAAACTGCAAGGATCTGACAAGAGAGGCGTGACAGGAACTGATATAGCCCAATGGTGATGACTCTCAGCTGGAGCGACTAGCCTCAATCACACACACCCACAGACACCTGCTCACACATACGCACACGCATACAGACAAGACACGGTGAGGACGGGACCGGGAACCCATGAACCGTGACAGATATAGGATCCAAACGCACCGACAGCAGATAAGAAGAGCGGGTGGGCGAAGCTAGCGGAGGAAGTGATAGCGTCTCTTCCCCTTATATTTCTCTCACATTCTCATCATCGTCTGCACTTTGTTTTGGCGAGAAAATCTCGGGCGTTCGTTTCTTGATCAAAATAAGGTTGTTCATCAGACGTGTACGGTAATGGAGCCAGTTCAGTCGTTCCCTGCTCCTTTAAAAGAGAAACGGTAAACGACTCATCAAATACAATATACTGAAATACTTTCCCCAAGTGTTTCCATTCATCCCACTTTACCCCAGCTATTCTTTACTGACTATCTGTTAAGATCAGCTTTAACTTCTACATACACTATCGTAACTGCTAAAGCGACCTCTGAACTGATTCAAACTGCAGTTACAAAACAATTATCACAAAACAAACCCACACATAGGAACTAGGACAGGGTGGCCATATGTGACACGTCCTGGCCAGGATTTTAATATTGCCTAAATCATCTAAAGTAATTTGACTAATAACATGTATTGTACATAATCAACCAATCATGGTGCTGCGTGTGAGAAGGGGAGATCTACAGAGAATGATCAAAGCGATACAAATATGCACGAGTTTGTTTGTTCGACTTAAAAAAAGACACTAAGGTAGGAGCGAGAGCGATTCGAAAGCATAAGGAGCCGTCTGCTCTGCTCTCGATAGCTCTCTCATGAATGTCACACAATGATCTACCTGCACAGTGCCAAAACCTGGATATTTTAGGCAATATAGAAATCCTGGCAAGGACGCGTCCTGTAAGAGTGGCCCATGTGGTCACCCTAGACTAGGACCACAAGCTGGCTGACTTACATTATCCAGCTCATTACAGTGCTACACAGCAAGTAATAAAACAAATGCAACGTTGATTTGAGTGTGAATTATTTTATCATGTGTGAGGAAAGAGATGGTCAAATGATACATTATACAGTTTGTGCCTCAAGTCTGACGTGAGTTTATTTGCAGCATTTCTCTTGTTTACATCTCTAAAGCATGTATTCTCTCTACTCTCGGTGACCTCAGGTGTGCTAACGGCTATTTTGGGCGTCCCAACATTCCTGGGGGTTCCTGTCAGCCGTGTACGTGTAACGGGAACCTAGATCTTACAGCAGAGCTCAGCTGCGACCCGGTGACCGGAGCCTGTCTGCGCTGTCGTGAGGGATATGGAGGACCGGACTGTGAAAGGTGTGCTGACGGAAACTTTGGAGATGCCCTTATTGCCAAGAATTGCCAAGGTGAGTTGAAGGAGCGGAGTTTCAATGTTTTCAGATCACAGCAACATGTGATGTCTAACCTCTTATAATCTCAACATCAGTCAATTTAGGAATAAATGAAAAATATGTCACCAGAGGTAAGGCTGACATTTCACTAGTAGATCCAGCTATGACCTTTTGATTAAACATTACAAGTTTATATTAATAAGCATAACATGGATGAATTGTTCACAATAAGATCTATAACATGCATAATGTAAAAGTAGCATGTAAGCTCTCCACTGATGTTTATAAATGCTGTTTAACCCAAAAGGCGGATCATTTATCAGATTATTATATTTGATTCTGTAGAAGACATTTATTTTGAAAACCTTAGGCAGTTATTGAGTAAATGCCCTGTGAAGAACTACACTACCCATAATCCTGTAGAGAAATCCACTAATCGAGTCACAGTTACGCAGTTCAGTTGTATTCCTTTTTGTTTTTATGAAATTGTAATTTGATTGGCTTGTTATTAGTTCATTATTGCACAAAATAATTCAGACCTTTATTATACAATCATATTTTGTATTATGAAAATCATATTTTGTTTTCTTAAAGTTAAGATGACCTGTTAAATATGTCCTTTGAAGTGAAGGATTGAAAAGTACAATGTTGTTCTTGGAACTTCAGTATAATTCAAATGTCAAATTCACTAAAATAAAACTCATTTATGTGAACACACACACTATTATCAATTTGTTTTAACACATTTTGTGGGGGATTTGGGGCACTTCCTACAACAGAAAATTGTGCACCCTCTGTTAAGCCCTCTACAACTACAGTACAAGGCGGGATATTCTGCACCCTTCCTGAGACACCATATTTGTTTGTCACTTTGGCTGTTTTTAATGTTTAGTTTTTATTTAGAAATTAACTAGTTTTTCCAGACAGCCTGCATGGCAGATGTGAGTGTGTGTGAGGTGAGTTAATCCAGTAGCTCAGGCCGTCTACCCTCAAGGACAATGCACACAGATCCCCCTCCAACAAACCTCACGCAACACCATCTGTGCTCATCTCAGTCAGAGTCAGGCTGTTCAGAAAGTGTGTGTGCATTATATTGAAATGCAAACTGTTCTCCTGCCGCCCTACAGCAGTGTGCCCACAGATACACCGCGCTGTAATTTTAAGCAGGATAGAGTCATTCTGTTTGATTGTTTTCCACACTCACTGCACTGATTAGCATGCAAAGGGGTCATGGGATATTGAATAATAACACTGCTTTTTAATTTTGGTTGTTATACACGCCAGAGGCAAGTTCAAAACACATTTGGGTTGCACAAATTCCCTTGGTTGTGCTTGAAATATGACAATGAAACAGCTTTCCCAGTGTTCCTACTGATTTTATCAGTGCTTAGTGCATTTGATATGGTTATAATATTGCAAAACATATTCAGATAGTGGGGTCCAATTAAAATTCTGCGATTCAAAGTCTTATTTGAACAGGAAGTCTTAGAATTTATAATGTGATTTTTTATTTATTATTAATTGTTCATGTTGTGAACTCAGTTGTTATCCTTAACTTTAATTAGATTGAGAATGTTTATATTAAAGTAGAAAATTGCTAAGTACAAATATTTCACTAATATCAGACACATTGTACAATAGTCATATAAAATAAAAATATATGCACCAAGTTTCATTACTAAAATATACAAACCAGTGAAGGCGACGGAACCGAGATGATGGAGCTTAGGTCTGTGCCCTAACCTCTAAAGCATGTTTATATTTAATGTAAGATAATAGTATTTTCTTTATTTCTGTTGGGAATAACAAGTTTTGAAGAGCAGAATCAACAGCAGAACGATGTTGTGATGCATAGCGCTCAGTGCGATGCTTACAGAAGTTGCTTGCATGACCTACATTACACAGAAAGGCTTTTTTACCTGCAGCGTTATACATAATGAATTATACGCCAGCTCCTCCTAAACACAACAACACAACAACTCTTTGTTTGAAATATGTATAGTATGTATTGTATGCATGTTCAAAACATTGATGGAAATGTCAATGATCACGGTTTAAAGGGGTCATGACATTATTTTTGTATTATTATTATTATTTGAATATGTTCCTTGAGGTTTACTTGTAGTGTTTATTAAAAAAATGACACACAAAAAAAAAGTCTATGTGGAAAAATGCCTATTTTCAACCCTTATTCTGAGCCTCTCTCTGAAATGACCTGTTTTTAAGGGCGGGTCCCTTAATTGGCCACTGTTATGATTGGCTAGTGTCATTGCACAGGAAACACTATCAACACCCACTCACTATTGTGTTTGACAACATTATCAAAATCAAACGGTAATTTCCATACAATGCATTGTAAAATAATGTACTTACAGTTTGTGATTAAGCTGCAGTCAGATCTAGCACGCTTCATCTTTCAACAATTGTGAACTCTCCATGATACTATGCCTCTTTTACAAAACAAAATCCAGGATGCCATTAAAAATAAACTATCCACTTGTTCCTTACGCTAGGATCCTTCTGATATCTGTACAAAGACATAAACGAGTTGCTTAAACCAAAGTGAACGTTCTTTCACTGCATTTGTCCTGACGACAGACTCGAGCGCGTGGGCTGTGCCAGAAAGTGAACGCGCATCTGTATACTGTATCCAGTGTAGACTAGATAGCGGAAGTGATTGTAATTTCTATTTGCTTTTGATGCGACGTGACACTCATATTGAGCGTAATCAGGTGTCAGCCATTAAGGGTCTGAATGCCAGTGGGAGGGGCCTATGGTGAGAAGATCCCTGCATCCCATTCGGTAGGGCTCATCCCTATCCCCTAATCTCCGGAGTGAGAGCTTTGAAGGGTGTAGGGGACCAAACAACTGTTTCTTGAAGTGCCCTTCTGCGTCATCATCCCATGCCCATATGGAGACACCGTCATCATCTAAAGAATCTGTGCAAAGGATCATGGGGGCCTGAAGGGTCCAGCATTGTACCCTTCAAAATCCTTCATTCCGAAGGGCCCTTTGAAGTGGCCAGTTTTGAGCACTTTGGTTTGGAACAATCCTTCAATATGGCGCCCATGGTGGTTTTCACTCTGTAGTGCCCTTCGGAGGGCAATATATCCCCTTTGGAACACACCAGATGACTATTCTTTGATGTCTTGTGCTGGAGGCAGTGTTTATGCAAATGACTGCATCCCCGTGACTTCACCTTGCACCTCGGATCCAAAACGAGCCATTTTCTTAAGGTTATTTCTTTATTGATGATGAAGGCATTTTAAGTTATAAAACTTGCAGGATGTATTTTGTGTACAGTACACTGCTTATCAAAAGTTTGGAATAATTAAGCCTTGGCAGGAACAACAAACATGATGGGGGTTGGTCAGTCTTGGTGGAGCAGATGACCATGGCAGGCTGTGGTGAAACCAGCAGGGTAGAATACCCTGACGGTAGAACCCTGAAGCTGGAGAACCAGGCAAAGCCAGAGGAGAGGAGGGACCGGGTGACACCGCTGGACTGAAGGGTTTAAGTAGAGCTGCAAGGTAGGAAGACAGAGGTGGAGCTGGGGGCCAAAAAGACTGGGAGCAAGGATGAAAAAGAAACCAGAAGAAAAGAGGAGCCCGGTGGATCCAAAGGGATGTAGGGCCAAGGTACAGCATAAGTCCATGGCAAAGTCAATATGATGATTGACAAGAGATGAGGAACCCAGTGGAACCAGAAGGTTGACAGACCAGAGGAATCAAGGGAACAATGAACCAAGGTTGAGCTGAAGAGTCAAAGGACCTAGGTGGATTCCCTGGTTTCAGAAGGATGAGATGAAACCAGGGGATCTGAGGACCAGGGCAAAACCTGAGGTGGAACTGGGGAATAGGACGGAACCAACAGGGAAAGATGGGCCACCAGAAACAAGGGAGCTTGGATATTGGGTGGGACCAGAAAGACCAATAAACTGGATGGATGGAACTGACCAAGCAGGAAGGAATTCGAGCGTTGGCACATGGGTGGAAAATGGTTGAGTGGCAAACAAGTCAATCAGAAATTCATCCAATGCTAGTTCTGAGACCGATATGGCAACAGGCTCGCTCTGGCTCCAGAATGGAAATGGTGGCAAGGTCTAGCTCCAAGTCAAACAATTCAGCGACTTCCGGCTCAGGGTTTGTGGCAGGCTTTGGCTTCGGCTCAGGGTCTGATGTGGGTACAGGAGTCCTCAAGGTATAGAGATGGCTGCTAGGTCCATACGTATTTGTGGTTTGGTTATTCTGTAACAGTGTAACGGGCAGGGAGAGAGTAATTGCTTGGATCGACTGGCAGCGGTAGTTAATTTACAAAAACAAAGAACTTGGGAATGCGGGATACTAAGAACACCATTAACAGCAATAATAACCAATAAACTACATACAACACAGAACAATATATAGATGGAAAACTAACAACCAAAGAAGACCCAAGTAAAGAACATGATCAGTTACACTGGGAACTAACTAGGTTATGATAAAAAACGAAGACAACTTATGAAACAGGAACTGAACATCGGAAACAATGTTGCAGTTGAAAGAAATATTACAGGACTGTGGGTTGCGTATGGAGGAAAATGGGCAAGTTTTAATTCTGTTTGGGTGGATTTTGCGTGGGATTTGCGCTAGAAATTGTCATGGGACCTGGCAACCCTGAATATTATGTAACACTGATTGGCTGCTTAATTATTATCAAGTATTGTTAGTCCTTTGGAAATTCCCATTTTCAGATCCATTAAAATTCGAAATTTCATTAGAAATTCTAATAATATTCCACAATATTACTGTTTTTACTGTATTTGTCATCAAAGAAATGGAGCCTTACAGAAAAGGCTATCATCAGAGAAAAACAAATAGGTTAGAGAACAGAAAGGAAAGCATTGGGGACTGGTAAAGGATTTCAAGATGGGAATTGAAGTCACCGTGAGCACTGTATGTCGGCACACTATAACCACAAGGCTATTGGCACCAACAACTTCAGAGACATTTAAAACCAATGAGAACCATATTCCAAAATTTTGACTGGCAGTACTGGATATACAGGAGATCAAACTAAATATAATTTACTCTCTCTCTAGATTTAACATTGTAACTAGAAATAACATATTCATGTGTTTTTCTCTGTGTATGTGTAGCGTGTCGGTGTCACACTAGCGGATCACTCTCAGAGTTGTGCCATCAGGAGACCGGACAGTGCCAGTGTCAACAACATGTTGTTGGACGTCAGTGTGACGAGTGTATGGTGAGTATGCACAACACCAAATGCTGTCATTTCTGTCATTGCACTCTAAAAAAATCCGTAAAATTTACGGTAAAAAAACAGCAGCTGTGGTTTTCTGGATTTCTAACATTAAAAAATATGGTAGCAAAATTTTAGGTTTTACATTTATGCATTTAACAGATGCTTTTATCCAAAGCGACTTACAGTGCATTCGGCTATACATTTGTTTTTGTTAGTACATGTGTTCCCTGGGAATCGAACCCACAACCTTTGCGCTGCTAACGCAATGCTCTAACCACTGAGCCACAGGAACACGGTTAGCACGGTTAGAGCACGGTTAGAGGTTTTACGGTTTTAACTTAAATTTACAGTTAAATACCATAATTTAATTAACTGATATAATGTTAATATACCAACCTATTGAAGTACTGAAATCTGTTTTGTACCCTTTTAATGCTCTGATAACCACCAAATGCAGAAGGTGATGAGAACGTCACATGATGAACCAAAGCCCATCACCAGCAAGTTTTACTAATAACATAAATAGAAAGTGCACAGTGTGATTCACACAAACACCAATCACCATCATCGTGAGACTCATTAAACTGAAATATGCAATAAACATTAATTTAACAACATTAGATGTAGCATACAACCCTAATAAACATAACTGATAAGAAAAAAGACTAAGAAGAAACATAGTTATTTCAAAGAAAAAACATTACATTTGAAATGCAACGCAGGGAATTCTGGGAACGTCAATTTACGATTCTTTTTCACTTCCAAAAACGGTATTTCACTGTAAAAAATTCGATTACAGTTGTTCACTGTATATTTTAGGGGAACTTACAGGTTTTTACTGTAGCATTTTTGCCGTTTTTTACTGTTAAAATCATGGTATTTTTTTACAGAGAAATAACCATGTTAATTACACATTTAATATTCTTAATTTCTTTCAATATTTATCTCTGCCTCTTCATAAACCCGTGAATGTGTGTGTTCAGCCGAACTGTTGGTGGGACAGTGAGGCTCAGTTGTGTAGGCCGTGTCAATGCAGCGCTCGGGGCTCTGTGTCCCAGCGCTGTGACTCTGAGGGCAGGTGCATCTGTCGGGCCGGATTCGTGGGCCGCAGGTGTGACCTCATGCGCCCGCCTCACGCCCGCAGGGAGACCCGGCGACCCGTCCAACAGGTTCCCATCCAACACATCCAGAGATGGGAGAGCAGAGGGGGCTGCCCTCGAGGGGCGTATCGCCCCGGCACAGGGGTAAACGCACGGCATGATGGGTGCACAGGATCGTGTGTGTGTGTGTGTGTGTGTGTGTGTATGACAATCAGCATCTAATATGAGCGTAACCAGTGTAAGAGTGTTCAAAATGATTATACACACAACATTCATTTTTTTCTTTTGACTGCTGATCAAAT
>CM050412.1:2012267-2024767 GCA_027564155.1 Gymnocypris eckloni scoliostomus
TTCTGCTGAAACATCATTATTATTCATCCTCTGTAAAGTCATGTTGAGGTGAATCTTTGTGTGAGGTGAGCATGAGAATCAGCACAGCGTCTTTATTGCTTAATTACCATCTGAACTATTCAAACACATATACAAACATATAATGCAATGTTAAATACTTTACAGTTTTTCACCGTACAGTATATAGTAAGGTAATTTACAGTTAACTGGTTTACTGTTGCATGCATCAGTACACTGAATTAACTGTATTTATGTGGTATCATATAATAAACTGACTGCTTAGGTGCTGATTACCTGTATGTTTGTGCCTGTATGAGACCTATAATATCTGCAAATGTGACTTTTCGGTGAAAGTGTTATTGAATGTGATTCATAAGCATTGTCCAGTATGTCACACAGGTTAAAATCTTACACAAAGCAATCTCTGGTAAAACTTTACATCTTACAAAAAGGTTGATGTTAATGTAAAATTTAATGTCCCTGTGGCATACAGAGTTTGTAAGGAAGAACAGGAAGTATCATCTAATATAACAAAAGAATCTGATGTTGTGTTTCTGAAAAAAAAAAATATATAAAAAAATAATCTAATATCTAACAAAGCAACCAGGTCCAAAACAGAGCCTTGAGGTACACCGCAGGTAAAAAGTGTAGAGAAAGAAGAGTAAGTCTCATGCCTTAGGGTAGGAAGAGAAGCAGCCAAGGGCAGTGCTGAGAACTGCTCACTAATAACTAATTAGTGGGCAAATGTGCTCAGCCTTGCCCGCCCTGGTTAGACTTTAAAACACGTAGTGGTTCTGAATGGATCCTTTATTTTCAGAAGTGTAGGGAAAGTGAATGCCATTTGATGTAAATGTTATGCATAATATATATTGTTTATGTGTCCTTTTCTCTTTACTGTAGCCGTGCGGCTGTAACGCATTGGGGTCTGTGGCACAGCAGTGTAACGTGAACACTGGCTGCTGTATGTGCCGTGAGCAGTTCAGGGGCGAGAAATGTGATGAGTGTAAGCTGGGTTACAGAGACTTCCCACAATGCATTTCCTGCCAGTGCTCGGCGGCAGGCTCGTCACTGGACACCTGTGATGCAGAGTCTGGGCTCTGCGCATGTGCAGACAGAAGTGGGCAGTGCTCTTGCAAGGTAATGTCCTAGAGCTCGAAACCCATTCAACCAATATAGCCACTGATAACATGCAGTGTCGGGGGGGTAACGCAGTACAAGTAACGCGAGTTACGTAATAATATTACTTTTTTCAGGTAACTAGTAAAGTAACGCATTACTTTTTAATTTACTAGAAAATATCTGAGTTACTTTTTCCCATTTATTGATGACGGTGCGCCGTGTGAACATGATCTTACTGTAGATCTAATCTAGACTAAATATGAATGTGTATTAATTAATCCCACTCGCAAAAAACAGATTCAGTATTCATCAAAATAAATTAAAACTCAGAATATGAAGCAAACCTGCAATAATTAAATATGTTAAACAACACAAATATATCTAATCTCATTTTATTAACCGATGTGTTTGCTGCTGACCTTTGATGATCCAGTTCAACATAAGCACAAATGATTTTACATTAATAATTGTGCTTGATTGCTTTTTAATTGCTGAAGAGTGTTTTTCTTCTCCTGTGTTCTTCTGTACAGACGTGATTTACTCGTCCTTCAGTCTGAGGTTTATTCATTACACTTTTTGGTGTGAAAGGCTTTTACATTTGCTATAAATATAACTTCTTGTATTAAAAACAAACAATCAAGCCCTGCTCGTATTTAAAAAGTAACGCGAAAGTAACGCAAAAGTAACGTAACGCATTAATTACGTAATGTTATTTACTTTTTTTAGGGAGTAACGCAATATTGTAACGCATTACTTTCCATAAAAAGTAACTAAGTTACGTAATTAGTTACTTTAGAGTAACAATATTGTAACGCATTACTTTCCATAAAAGTAACTAAGTAACGTAATTAGTTACTTTTTAGAGTAACGAATATTGTAACGCATTACTTTCCATTAAAAGTAACTAAGTAATTAGTTACTTTTAGAGTAACGTAATATTGTAACGCATTACTTTCCATAAAAAGTAACTAAGTAACGTAATTAGTTACTTTTTTAGGGAGTAACGCAATATTGTAACGCATTACTTTCCATTAAAAGTAACTAAGTAATGTAATTAGTTACTTTTTTAGGGAGTAACGCAATATTGTAACGCATTACTTTCCATAAAAAGTAACTAAGTAACGTAATTAGTTACTTTTTTAGGGAGTAACGCAATATTGTAACGCATAATACTTTCCATAAAAAGTAACTAAGTAACGTAATTAGTTACTTTTTTAGGGAGTAACGCAATATTGTAACGCATTACTTTTAAAAGTAACTTTCCCCAACACTGATAACATGTACAGTCACTTGTGATCAAAGGGATTTTTCATCAGAACTGTCATATATAATGATTATTAGGGGTATAGAAATGCACTGACAATTAATTATTGTATAATGCACCAATCTGGTAAAACTGCACATTACACATGCTGGGCTGCATTTCCCAAAAGCATCGTAAGCCTAAGTCGATCATGAAGATCACTGATGCTGATGGTTTATGTGATCTGCTTAGGCTTACAATTCTTTTGGGAAAAGCTGCCCCTGGTTTTTAATATAGCTGTAAAACAGCAGCACACAATACTAATGTGAATGCATGTGTGTTCAGGCCAATGTGGAGGGAGGGAAGTGTGACCGCTGTAAGGTGGGCTCTTTCGGTCTCAGTCACAGGAATCCGCTGGGCTGCGGTCAGTGCTACTGCTTCGGCTTGAGCAGCTCATGTACGGAGGCCACGGGACTCATCCGTATGAGGGTGAGTAAACACACACATCACATGACGACACTTTTTCATCAATACGATTCAAAATGCTGTTTTGTTACGTTCTAAAACAACTGTTTTACATCACCTTCTGAAATATCTTGAACACTTTATTGTAGAAAACTTAACATTTACTTCACATTCAAAATGTTTACCTTTATATTTAATTACTAACCTGAATGTGATTCCTAAGCATTGTTTGCCATTACATTTTATCCAATTGTACATATGACACACAAGTTAACATCTCTTCCTCTCACAAAACTGGTCAAACTTTTCTTACCAAAAGGTAACTAATCTAACTTTTAATATCTCTGTGGCAAATAGAGTTTGTAAGGGAAAACTCAGTTTTAGTAGAAGCTGAATATTGTCTAATAATAGTATGAGATGTTGTGTTTCTAAAAAGTTATACCTAACAAGAGAATATATATATAATTAAACCGGTCCCAACACGGAGCCTTGAGATACCCCGCAGGTGATAGGTGCAGAGGAAGAAGAGTAGTTATGAATTGTCACTTTAAATATAATTACTCAACACTCAATATTGTTTCTCATTTGAAAAACACCATTAACCCTTTGTAACTGAGCATTGGATTTGAAAATAGCAAGACTTAAAATAAAAAATAAAAAAAAACTTAGGGACCTAATTTAGGTGGAAAGAGAAGTAAATAATCGAATTGCATTTTCTTAATTTTAACACGTACGGTATTATACCGTGTCAGGTTCAACTATTAACTATTCAATGCTGTTGGTAGTATGGAGTATGGACATTTTTAATAATTACAAACCATGGATGAGATGAGGACACAGGTGTCTGTTTTGATGTGTGTGTGTGTTTTGATGGCTTTCTTAATCATCTTGTCCCAAGGTGGGTTGAGATGCTCCGGTTACCAGGGAAACAGTAAATATTAATAAATATCAAGTGCTTCCTAGCTGTCATTCGCCTTCAACCATATTCACAGCAGGACCGAATTAAGTGTGTAGGAGCAATGGAGAGAGACAAAGATAGAGAGAAAGCGCTGACGCACAGAGCCTTGTTTGTTTTTAATAAGGGTTTCCTGCACGTTCACAAACTCGTCTTAATCCTCAGCGTGTCCATGGAGACAAACAGCAGATATGGCTGAAGGACGCTTTTCCAACGTGATGAAATCGACAAACAAATAAAAAAAAGTTCATCTAAGTTTCGGAGAGGAGTTTGGAATCCATTTAGATTTTTTCTAAGTCAGTGAGTCGTGAGATTGTGTGTTGATGTGAGGGTAGTTTATCCGCCTTGTGGGGTTCCTCACACACACACATTTACCTAAATATGCCTCTTAATGCACACAAATAAATCCTCAAAGACGCTGAAGATGAAACACAACACTATTACACTATTTTGTGGGCCAATTTCACCCTGCTTACTTAATAAATATCTCTGGAGCACTAATGACAAGAAATCTTTCTTTGAGATGTAATAATATTCTCCACCTCTGAAATGTCTGCTGCGTGGGTGAGAACAAACATTAACCAATGATAATATCGCAAACCATTTATCATAATCCAATCTACATTAGATCCCACTGAATATTCTGCTTCACACGGAAATATTATTTAAGTTCAATTGTGAATGCCATTTGTTGAGTTTGTGAGTTCAAAGTGAAGGTCTTTAAATGATTTCAGCTGATTGATGTGACTGAGCGTTTGTGATGTCCTGTTCCCTTTTGCTGTCCTATAGCTGACTCTGGTGCCGGAACAGACCGTTCTTCCTCTCGTGGACAAATCCAGTCATCAGGAGATCACAGCAGGCGTGAGCTTTCAGCATCCTGACATCATCGCTAATGCTGATGTGGTCCAGCAGCATCTGAGTGAACCGTACTACTGGAGACTGCCAAAACAGTTCAAACGCTCAATGGTCAGTCTGCCACCAACATCCTTATCACACACACACACACACACACACACAGAAACACAGACACACACACACAGAAACACACACACACACACACACACACACACACACACACACACACACACACACACACACACAGAAACACACACACACACACACACACACACACACACACACACACACAGACACACACACACACACACACACAGACAAAGACACAGTAACACACACACACACACACACACACACACACACACACACACAGACACAGACAAAGACACAGTAACACACACACACACACACACACACACACACACACACACACACACACACACACACACACACACACACACACACACACACACACACACACACACACACACACACACTCAGAGACACAGACAAAGACACAGTAACACACACAGACACAGACAAAGACACAGTAACACACACACACACACACACACACACACAGACACACAGAAACACAGACACACACACACAGACACACAGAAACACAGACACACACACACACTCACACACTCACACACACACACACACACACACACACAGAAACACAGACACACACACACAGACACACAGAGACACACACACACTCACACACTCACACACACACACACACACACACAGACAAAGACACAGTAACACACACACACACACACACACACACACACACACACACACACACACACACACACACACACACACACACACACACACTCAGAGACACAGACAAAGACACAGTAACACACACAGACACAGACAAAGACACAGTAACACACACACACACACACACACAGACACACAGAAACACAGACACACACACACAGACACACAGAAACACAGACACACACACACTCACACACACACACACACACACACACACACAGAAACACAGACACACAGACACAGAGACACACACACACTCACACACACACACACACACACACACACACACACACACACACACACACACACACAGACAAAGACACAGTAACACACACAGACACAGACAAAGACACAGTAACACACACACACACACACACACACAGACACACACACACACACACACACACACACAGACACACAGACACACACACACATATTGCTAGGAAATAGATATGTCCCAAATTGTGGTAACAGGGATTTTGCGGTCAGTGATGTTTTTTAATGCTTGTGAATGAAGTCTCTTCTCCTCACCAAGGCTACATTCATTTGATCACAAATGCAGTAAAAACATGAATATTGTAAAATATTATTACAATTTATAAGCTCTATTTTCAGGACCATTGCTCCAGTCTTCGGTGTCACATGATCCTTATATACTGATTTGCTGCTGAAGAAACATTTCTGATTATTATCAATGTTGAAAACAGTTGTGTTGCTGAATATTTTTGTGAAAACTGTGATACATTAAATTTTTTTGAGGAATAGATCAAAAGTACAGCATTTTTCAGCATTGCTAAATAAAATAATTAATTTCTAAAAAAAAAAAATTAAATAAAAACTGACGTAACAAATGTATAGTTCAATTTTTTCAGTCATATAAAATCATATTTTTGCATTTCAAGGCCAGCTAATGAATATTACTCTCTCAGATAACAGCCTATGGTGGGAAGCTGAAGTATGCCATCTATTACGAGGCTCGTGATGAGACGGGCCGCACCTCTTACGAGCCACAGGTCATCATAAAGGGCGGCCCCAACAAGGACAAGGTCATGGTTCGCCACATGCCAGCTCTTCAGATTGGCCAGCTGACCCGTCACGAGATTGACTTAACAGAGGTGAGCCAATCAGGGAAGAGAGTCAGCGCTCAGCCCCTCCCACTAACTGAAACACACAACAGATCGCTTGTACGAGAGTGACGACAGTGTTTGCATTACAGGAGTCATTTAATTGATCTAATTTACCACAGTTACTTCAAGCTTACACTAAAACATTGATGTTTTGCAGCATGAGTGGAAGCACAGTGATGACAGGCCGATGTCTCGTGAGGATTTCATGGACGTGCTGTTTCATGTCGAATATATCCTAATAAAGGCCTCACATGGCAGCGTCATGAGACACAGCAGGTAACTGATCTCAAGCAAGGTCCTTCTCATAAAAGAAATCTACAACTTTATCAGTCAACTCTCAAAATACCAGGGAGAACATTGGTTATATTAGAAAACTAAATCTAAATAAAATATACAATAATTGATATGTATATATATATATATTAGTGGTGGGCCGTTATCGGCGTTAACGTGCTGCGTTAACGCGAGACTCTTATCGGCGATAAAAAAAATATCGCCGTTAATCTATTCTCAAAGTTGGGTTGGGAGCTGGGTCTATACTACGCAAGCTATGATGACTTTCACCCTGATATTTTAGCGCGGATGTATACCTAGCCGAATTGCACTGTAGGGGGCGAGAACGAGTCTTCGAACTAGAGGCTCGCAGTCCGTGATGGACAGATTGTTAACGGCTGGTCTATGTGGTAATACACTCGGGCAGGACATCCAAACGCTCACCTATCATTCATCAACCTCAAATATGGCTTTTCCTCTGAAAGATGTATGTAGTAGCAACTTTACATGGCCGCTCAATATGATGTTAACCTAGAGAAATGTGCGCTATTGAAGTGTTTGTGTGGAAGCGCGTTTGCTGCAGGACAGGCTCGGTCGCTCACTTGCTCTTAAAATCTCCGTCATTTTGGTCATACAGATAAAAGTAGCCTAATACATCTTTCGAATCTGTAAAGACTCTACGTTTATTTGTGTGCACTCAGAATAACAAACGTTGCTTTTAAGTAAACAGGATGCGCTTTAGGTCTCATGAACTTGAGCGAGAAACTTTGAAACTCGAATATATCTAAAAATACAGTACATAGAAAAATATATCTATAGAGAGTGAAATGTCAAAAAGTGTGTTAGCATGGATGATTTACATGAAATTTAATCTGTGCAACACTGTGCATAATAAGATGGCTTTCAGTTCAATATAATAACAAAAACGACATTTTGGGCTTACTTTTAGTCATTATTTGGGTAGCACACATATTCTGAATGCCTTCGGCAGAATTCAAATGAGCCATTTTAATCTAGATTAATCTAGATTAATTCCAAAATTAATCTAGATTAATCTAGATTAAAAAAATTAATCTATGCCCACCTCTAATATATATATATATATATCTCAATTGACTTATATTGATATATAAGTATGTATATATCAATATATATACCATGTACTATGTATGTATGTATATATATATATATATATATATATATATATACACATATATATATATATATATGTGTATATATTTTAACCAATTCCTAAGGCAATTGCTTCAACTTTTACTGAAATAACTAAAATTAAAACTGATAAAAAAAAAAATTATAGACTTAATATTACAAAAAAAAGCAAAACCAAAATGAAAATGGAAAACAATGAAACAAAAATTCAAGAAATCAATAAATTGATAAAATTCATCAAAAACTATAACTCAGTGATACTAAAAACTAGTTTCATAAGTTTTGGCTTAGTTGCGTGGCTCATATATGTTTTGGATTGGTGTGCAGGATTTCTGAGATCACTTTGGAGGTAGGTGAGGTGGGGACGCCCTCACAGGACAGTGAAATCGCCCATCAGATTGAGAAATGTGACTGTCCTCTGGGATACGCCGGTCTCTCCTGTGAGGTAATAGCTTTTGGGTGCAAAATTTGACAAGGCAGAGCATTTAAGTGCTGGAAGGTTGTGATAAGATGTGTGAAATTGTATAAATGTATTACCCAACTCTCTGTTGGTCAGATCTTATAGCATAATGTTGGTCAGATAATATAGTGTAATCTCAAGCAAATGTCATAATAAAAATGGTACTCGGTTACTTACGTAACATCGGTTCCCTGAGATGCGTCACTTGACGCTTATGGGGAAAACTCCTTTTTAGGTGGGACCAGAATTCGCAGGGCTATCTGGCTTTTTCACCATAGGATCTGAGGTAAATGCTGAGTTTTGTCATTCCGAAAAGGCATTTCGAGGTGAGCCCACCCTGGCGATATATATAGGACACCACTGTAATGCTGTCTGAGCGGACTAGCACGTGGTGTCCCTTCAGGTGTGGTAAGAAGGTCTGAAGAACTCGACATACTGCCATCATCTCGAGGTAGTTGATGTGTAGCCGGTCTTCTGCATCTGATCAGGAGCTGAAGGTTGGTCTGCCTTCGCACAGAGCTCCCCTACCTGTGTTGGATGCGTCTGGCGAGACAACCTTCCTTCTGTGAATCAAACCCATAGTCAAGCCCTGCTTGAACCACTGTGGGTCTTTCCAGGGGGGCAGAGCTTTTACGCAGGCCTTTCTCACCCTGTGGTGAGCAAACTGTGGTGAGCACCCTGTGGTGAGCAAACTTCGAGCAAACTGAAGTGAGTAACCTCGTTTTGTAATCCCCAGAACCCAATGAGACACTCCTGGGATGGCCTGCCAGGCCTCGGCCTGTGTGCCAAGGGGTTGGATTAGCTCGGGTGGTGAGTCGCCGTGCAGAGACTCGACACTCATGATAACTGGAAGAGGAATTTTGCTCTCTTTTTGTTTTTTAAATTTTTCTCGCTATCACAGCAGCTGATTGTGAGGGCGCTTTTGGAACGGGCCCAGAATTCACAATAGTTTTCAGAACAAACATATTGACACTGGCACCTGGATCCGAGCGAGTTGCTTGAGGGCACAACAGAGGGCGTTTCGGGCATAGTCTGGTATTGACGAGATCTTGTCCCCTCCTCTTACTGTCCAGCAGATCAGGATGACGCTGGGGGCGCTGGATCCATGGTCAGCTTGGGCCGGGGTCCTTGGCGCTTGGGAAACGGATAGCATCTGGCCAAATGGGAGAGCTGTCGGGGCTCAGGATTCTGAGTAGGCTTCGCTGGTTGGGACGACAGGGATGACTGGTGGCCATTGCAGAGCTGGAGCGCTTAGGCAAGAAGTGTTGCATAGCCTGGGACGACTTCTGTGCCGCAGTCAATTGCTCTGCAAATCCCTCGACGGCAGATCCAAACAGCCCCATAACGGAGACTAAGAAGTCGAGGAAGGGGACATTGTCAGCCTCCTTAATCTCTGTGAGGTTTAGCCATAGTGGCGTTCCAACACACTAAGTTGGTTACGAGTGGGCTCCTCCTGCGTAGCCCACTTCAGTCCCAGCTCTTTGACTGCTTTAGAGAGGATGCGGAAAATTCCTGGCTTGACATCGCTGGGATCGGCAGACGATGAAGGGGCGGGGTCAGCAGTAGTGCCTGACATCTCCTTCGCGTCTGAGGCTATTACAGACATGCTGTTATCTAATGACTCGTCCTCCATAGTCCCGAATGAGTCCATGTCGCTCACATCAGCCAAGGGACGCTGGTCTCAGTGCTCAAAGAGGACGGGAGAATCCTCTCTGCTTGGCGGAGGCGAGGCACGTGGGATCTGGGCCGGCGTGAGCTCGCTTGCAACCGAGCGTTTAGTCCCGTTGCCCCGCTGCTTCTTCCTCACAGGTCCCTCTCTAAAAAGAAAGTGATCCGAGCAGGCAGAGTGGCGAGACTCATGTTCACGCAATGTGAACAGTCGATCTCGGTCAGAGTGGCTTCTACATGGGGTTTACCCAGGCAGGCTAACACACTCTGAGTGGCCGTCGCCATCATGCAGTGAGATCCTCAAGTCCTGAGGATTAGCGAAGAGAAGATCATCGTCGCTGAAGGAAATTTGATCTGAGATCTATGGCGAAATGCCCGCTTATATAGCCAGATTATATAGCCCCGCATTCTGGCGGGCTTTGGCGGGCTTCATCGCCTCCTCTGCCGAGCCATTGGTTCGTTTTTTAACCACTGCATGAACCAATGGCTGTGCACATACACTGCTGGGTGATTGTAAAGGCTTCAGTCCTCTGAAGAAAAGGAGTTTTGCCCATAAGCGTCTAGTGATGCAGTACTAGTGAAGTATCGAAAGAGAAACTAAGAGACACATTTTCATATGTTTTATATTTATTACATAGCACGACTGAGATTGAACTCAATCTGTTCTTAACATAACAAAAAGTCCCAGTAAAGTAATGTAGTTTCCAAATAGATTTAACGTGACGTCCTTGTCACAATAATGAAGCCGCTTTGAGCGGTGCTGACGTGCCCTTTCATAACAGGGCTCTAGAAACACAGCAGCTCTGGAAAACAGGCCGAGTGTGGAGAGACGAACAGCTGGGTGTATCTCTGCACGCCGCTCATCATTACAGCAAGTGTTTCTGCTTCTCAGACTGTTAATGTGTTAAAGCGCTCTCTCGCCGCCAGTCTCCTCCCACAAAGCACTCGTGTGAGATCTTTAACAAGCTCGAGTGTGCGAGACACCGATTACAGATCAGCGAGTGTTAGTTGTTCACATTCAGGCTGGACGAGGCCACGTGGAGACAGATGGCCCAAACTCTGAAACGATCCATACTGTGCTTAATAAAGTATTTTTAAACAGGCGTTTAGAAAGTTCACCCTGAACAGATGGTGTACTAAATTGACGTGATTAATTTCGAAGAGCGTGGGTGAGAGGGAGTGTTGCTATGGTTTCAGCGGAGGACTATTTTTCTCCTGTATGAACGTGCTGGTCTACGGTGTAATAATTTTCAGTGTGGATAATTTGCAGCACGTTCTTGCTTACTTGCTGAATGACAATAATTATGTGTGTCTGTAACCTCTTGCATATCTACACATTAACTGTAGTAGTGGCATATCCCAACGCACAGCACTATGCTAACACATGTGCTACAGAAATAATTTTTTTTACACATTTGGGTTTTACTATTGTGATAATACCTTCAGCACGATACCTATAATACCTCGAGTCAATGTTGTCTCTATTGTCAGGTTTTGAAAGCACATAAAGTTCAGCAGAAACAAATTTAACTGATTTTCTTTGATTTTACTATAAATGGCAACACAGTAAAGAGTAGAGTAATTCTGATCCTAACTTGCACTCAATAAGACTTCACTACTAACCGCATGTACATACACCACCATCACCTCAGCTAAAGCCACTTTTTGACTCTCAAACACAAACAAAAAAACTCCAACGGTGAGCAGTACAGGAGCGGTGTAAAATTCTGACTGTATGCATATGCAAAAGTTTTGGATCCATTTTGAACTTCAAACATGTTGAAATATTGGCAGCTAGACCACATGAAACCACCTGACTGGATGTGATATGTCCTTAAAAAACTATTAGCCCGAGCTGAGAGAAATACCAATATATATGCTTTACCTTCAAATGTGCTGGCCGTCATTGGTTTTGTATAGAAATATTCATACAGTTATTATTCATTCATTTTACCATCGTAAATAATCAGAGGGTAAAGGCTGCTTTATAACCAGTTAGAAAGTTCTGTGTGACTGCCGCTAGGGGACGTGGTAATTGTTCACGAATTGGAGATAGTGGAAAGGTGGCTAAGAAAGTAAAGCCCAGATGCCCTGTCAAAGAGACACTATGAAAACACTATAATCCAACAATGCCATGCAACATGGCCATTTATATAATCATTTGATGTATTATGAAAGATAAATACCTGGTCTACATTAAGGTATGTTTACACAACAACTTTATATTAAAAATGTAAATTTGTAAATATACAAATGCCAACTTTATCAAAATGATCCCTGTTTACACATATCCGCCAAAGTATCCAAAAGTGCTTTATTATTAATGCCAGACCAGTAGTGCATTCCTATAGACTTTAAATTGAATTT
>CM050412.1:2029767-2034767 GCA_027564155.1 Gymnocypris eckloni scoliostomus
CGAAGTGCTATATGCATTTTTAATAAAATTATTATTATTATTATTATTTTTCTAGTGCATTGAGTGAAGTGCTATATGCATTATTAATAAAAATTATTATTATTATTTTTCTAGTGCATTGAGTGAAGTGCTATATGCATTATTAATAAAAATTATTATTATTATTATTATTTTTCTAGTGCATTGAGTGAAGTGCTATATGCATTATTAATAAAAATTATTATTATTATTATTTTCTAGTGCATTGAGCGAAGTGCTATATGCATTTTTAATAAAATTATTATTATTATTATTATTTTTCTAGTGCATTGAGTGAAGTGCTATATGCATTTTTAATAAATGTGATTATTATATATATATTTTTTTTCTAGTGCACTGAGAAAAGTGCAATATGCATTTTAATAATTTTTTTTTTTTTTTTTTTAGTGCATTGAGCGAAGTGCTATATGCATTTTTAATAAAAATGATAATTATTATTATTATTATTTTCTAGTGCATTGAGAAAAGTGCTATATGCATTTTTAATAAAAATTATTATTCTTTTTATTTATTTTTCTAGTGCATTGAGCGAAGTGCTATATGCATTTTTAATAAAAATTATTATTATTATTATCTTTTTCTAGTGCATTGAGCGAAGTGCTATATGCATTTTTAATAAAAATGAGTATTATTATTATCTTTTTAAATGCACTGAGGAATGAGTGAAAATACGTATGTTTAATATGGCGGCACCACCCTGCTGTAAAGATTAATAATTGAGATTTGTCTTTCATGAACTCTTCACTGCAGCACTATTCCTTCCAGGTCTTTCCTCAGCTTCACTCCTTCTGTCTTTTGCATGAAAACACGTCTTCATGGGAAGTTTGAACAGCTCCGTTTGTTCCAGAGGTTAAACCGAGCGGCGTTTTGTATCCGCAGTGAAAGCCAAGCGCCTGTCGGTGTCTTTTTTCGCTCGTGGCATGTCAAACACTCATAATAGGCTGTTTCACACTCTCTGTTAAATTTCACGCTTGAGAAGTCCTGCTCCCCTGAGTTTCCACCTCGCTCACGTTTAATCTAGAGAGAGAGAGAACTGCCCTCCGAGCAGGTGATGGAGGGATGCTGGATGAGTGGAAGAGAGACAAAAGAGGCCAGTAACATTCGTTTACAGTATTCTTGCCTCAGGACCTGTCCATCCTTGTCTGTTAATGTCCTTTCAGACAGCGTGTGCTCTCTCTCTCTCTCTCTCTCTCACATTCACAAGCACTCATCCTGTACATGTGCCTGATCAAATATGACTGCTCTACAAGTATGTGCACTCCTTTTTAATTTGCACTTGAGTAAACGTACAGCTACTAGTGTAGCTCAAGTATGCCATTTATATGTGACTAATGTCTCAAAACAGGCTCTGTCCCAAATGTGCACTTGCATCTGGACCATAGGGCATGTCCAAACTCGGGAGTTTAGCTAATTAAACACACCTGAAGCAGCTAATCAAGCTAGGCAGACTAGAAGTTTCCATGCAGGTGTGTTGAGGCAAGTTGGAGCTAAATGTCAAAAGGTCCGAAATAATTATTACAAAACTTGTTTTTTATAAACATGCTTATAACTTTATATAACAATTCGACTTGATATATGCTTAATTATCATATTATGACGTCAGGTCATACTTGCGTTTACAAAAATTAGCCATGGTTTCATACCAAAAAAACGTGGTTACTATTAAACCATGATAACCACAAATGAACCATGGTCTCGCTACATTAACCATAGTTTAACCATGTTATTTGTAGTAAAACTGGTTATATAAATTATCAATATGCAATAAAAAGGTTACTAGACTTTTATTATAATAAAACCATGGTTATTTTTCATGAGGGTTACTCAACAGTACTTATACAGCTAAATGCCCAATAAAGCAGATCTCATTTAGACCCACATATTTAATGTTTCTGAAATAGTGCTTCAATGTAACCTGCAGTCACTTCAACTGATTGTCAAAATCTTAATTATATATATTTTTAAATATATATTTCATGGAGCACATACGTCTGAACGATGTGCATATTTCAACCCTTTACAGATTAACTATATTCATGATCATACGCCAGACAGTCAACAGAGAGAGGTTTTAGGAAACGCTGTTTGGTACTCGTTCATTCACGAGTCTGCTGCGGTTCGGTTCGGTTCGGTTCTTTGAATACGCTGCTAACTCTGCCGCTGGAGAAAGACTGCGTCGGGAAGGCGAAACCTCGCTCGCGGGGCGAAACCGGTGACATTATTCTACTGAATGAAATCTAAGGTTTATCCAAAATGTCTAGTTGCTGTGTGCTTTGTCTTACAAAAGAGTCTGTAATCACTGCAACACTGGTCCATCGCCCGTGTGTGTGTGTGTGTGTGTGTGTGTGTGTGTGTGTGTGTGTGTGTGTGTGTGTGTGTGTGTGTGTGTGTGTGTGCGCCTGCGCGTGCGTGCGCGGCGCAGCGTGCGTGCGTGCGCGCGTGCGGCGTGCGTGCGTGTGTGTGTGTCTGTCTGTGTGTGTGTGTGTCTGTCTGTGTGTGTGTGTGTGTGTAGCGTACGCCGCACGGAGGTCTGAGTGATACGAGCGTGCTTGAAATACGAAGTGGAAGTCAGTCCGGATTGAATTCCCTCCCGGTCTGGATCCGAACTTTGAGAAGCGCTGGTTTACGCTATGTGCCCTCGATCCACACTTCAGCCGAGCACGCAGTAGACTTCTACCCGACAGTCAAAGCAGCATTACATCACTAAAGTGTGGACAAAGTGAGGGTTTAGGGTGTTATTTGGGACAGGGCCAATAATGACTGGTTTCCTGAACACTCCCCCTTCTGTCAATCAATCAGATAGCCCCGCCCCAAACTCCCTCCATTGGTTGAGTACGTGTCACTGTGCCGGCTGGCCATGATGCTCAAACTAACAGATCCACGAACTAGTGTTTTAATATCACTGAGGTACATTGATTTGTATTTATTTATTTATTTAAATTATTATTATTCATATATATATATATATACATGTTAGTCATTTTGTTGTGTTTTGTCATTTTTATTAGTAATGTTTTAATTGGTTTTATTCGTTTTTTAAGTATGTTTATATAGCTTTTTATTAATTTTATTTCAGTTTTAGATATTTTAGTGCGTCAAGTGACACATGTTGCTTTGGCAGCTAGCTGAAATAAAATGATTTCAGCTAACATTTCACATAACAAATAGTTTTTATGGTTTAGTTTTAGTTACATTTTGAGCAAAAAGCTGAGAAAATCGAATTTTTTGCAAATCTGGATCATATTCAGTGATATGATCAAAGCAAAGATGCAGTAGACTGACAGCTTCACAGGCCTTTACCACTTTCTGGATTGACATTTCACTCTGCAACATTAGGTAGTTTTCATGTTAGTGTTGATGATGATCGTATTATGTTTCATATGCATATGCATATGAGATCACTTTCGCGTTTCTCGTCTTCTGTGTTTTTGATCGGCACATTCAACACTCATTCAGGAGATGCTAATAGCGCCCTAGCGTTTAACAGGAAAGCACGGAAATCAAAGAGTTAATAACCCTGCTCCACAGAACTGGCTTTTTGTTTTTGTCATTGGGGTCATTGTTATTAATTTTGCCCTGAAATAATGCAGAACAGTGTGTTTGTAAAAGTAAAAGTTTGTCAAGATTAAAATACTCTGATGCTTTGAGTTAAAAATACTTTGTTACTGTCCACTAATGTTCACATGTACTGTTTACTGTCTGCTCTGAGGCTGCTGCCTGACCTTTGACCCTTGACCTTGAGCATGCACATGCATATATGAGTTTTTCCGTGACCTTGTAAGGTGGCATCTGGAGGATGTGTGCAGTGTGATGTAGTGCTGCCTGTGGGGTGTGTGCATGTGTTACTATACGCGTCTAATGTGTCTGTGTGTGCGTGTGTGTGTGTGTGTGTGCCTGTGCCTGTGTGTGTGTGTGTGTGTGTGTGTGTGTGCAGTGTGATGCAGTGCTGCCTGTGGGGTGTGTGCATGTGTTACTATCTGCGTCTAATGTGTCTATGTGTGTGTGTGTGTGTGTGTGTGTGTGTGTGTGTGTGTGTGTGTGTGTGTGTGTGTGCAGTGCAGTGTGCAGTGCTGCCTGTGGGTGTGTGCATGTGTTACTATACGCGTCTAATGTGTCTATGTGTGCGTGTGTGTGTGTGTGTGTGTGTGTGTGTGTGTGTGTGTGTGTGTGTGTGTGTGTGTGTGTGTGTGTGTGCAGTGATGCAGTGCTGCCTGTGGGTGTGCATGTGTTACTATGTGTAATGTCTGTGCGTCTAATGTGTCTGTGTGTGCGTGTGCGGTGTGTGTGTGTGTGTGTGTGTGTGTGTGTGTGTGTGTGTGTGTGTGTGTGTGCAGTGTGTGTGCAGTGTGATGCAGTGCTGCCTGTGGGTGTGTGCATGTGTTACTATACGCGTCTAATGTGTCTATGTGTGTGTGTGTGTGTGTGTGTGTGTGTGTGTGTGTGTGTGTGTGCAGTGTGATGCAGTGCTGCCTGTGGGGTGTGTGCATGTGTTACTATACGCGTCTAATGTGTCTGTGTGTGTGCGTGTGTGTGTGTGTGTGTGTGTGTTTTCAGCGTGTGACGACGACTGCGCGGGACTCTTGATTCGTGACATGGATCGTCTGCTGCGTTTGATTGGCAGCGTCAATCTCACTCTGCCCCTCCCCCTGCCGTATAAAGTGCTGTATCGATACGAGAACATGACGGAGGAGCTGAAGGTGAGCACTCGTTTACAGGGTGTGTTATTAAATTCAGAGATGATCAATCAGATTCATAAATACTGCAGCTGAATAAGCCAGTGATAGAATGATATGAAATACAGTAACAGTGAAGTGACTAGTAGTAATTAACACAGTCATTTCATCTAATTATCTTCATTTGAGGACTTTATTTGCAATTAATTGTGATGAATTAATCATGCTATTGAGGTAAAACCTTTTCATCAATTGACAGTCCTAATGTTTTTAGATTTTATTTACAAC
>CM050412.1:2039767-2044767 GCA_027564155.1 Gymnocypris eckloni scoliostomus
GTGTGCGTGTGTGCGTATCTGTGTGTGTGTGTGTGTGTGCGCACGTGTGTGGAGGCCTGATGCTTTGTAACTGAGTGTTTGTATCATTGTACATGGCTTTAAATGAGAAGCTGTTTTAGATAATGAAGGTTCAGCTAACACTATGTGATGCCTTAATTAAAAGAGACAAAATGCATTACTGGAAAAATAATAACTTCAACAGATACTCCATTCACTCAGTTTTCACAACAAAGTTGATTCAGTTGAAGCATGAAACAGCTTAATTCATTATGACCAGACTGAGGGACTCGTGTGACTTCAAAATGTTTCTTGATGCATCTAGTTTATCAACAGCATTCGTCTTCTTGTGTGCATCTGTTTTCTGTATAAACATGCACAGGCCATTTGATGCTTCTCGCTGTTTTTCAGCGTCTCACGCCTTGAGTGCAGCACTTTTAAGATCTCTGCTCTGATCTGCCTGAACATGCATCGATAATAGTGTCATATGAGACAGGGGTGCAAACTTGTCACCTTTCGGCGAAATTCGCTGTTTTCACCTTGAAATAGGTCATTCACGTGAATCGTGCAGATCTGTTAAAAAAAAGGGTGGGGGGGGGGGTCGTCGTATCTGCGAGTCACCTGTAGCGTCCCATGCTGGCAAAGGAATCTGTGTTTAAACTAAACTCATGTAAGTGTTTCCCAGTTTAAACATCTAAGATTTGTGCGTGCGCTCATCAGAAGCGTGCAAACCTGCGCCTCAGACTCGGAACGCGCGCAAATATTAAACTCTCTCTTAAGTATTGTGTTTGAATGGACAAACTCACACAAAAATAGTCAAAATGCCCATCTTTGTAAGTATCATATTGCAGACAAAGCCGGCTGAACGTACAGTATCAGTGCATTCTCTTAAAGCGACAGTACTTTATTAATTTAATCAAACAGCAACAACAAAGAGCTTGCTTGTTAGCTTGTCACAAAAGAAAACCTCTCAAAGAGAAATGTCTCTGTCAAAATAAAATCTCAGTGGGTTATCGTTTAAAAAATCAAAGCATGAACAAACATAACTATTAGTATTGTTATAAATATCAGTATTGATATTTATTTATTTACTTATTATAATTTAATTTAATAATACTAAATATAAAATAATGCACATACATGGCTGATACAAAAATACGGTAACACTTTATTTTAAGGTGTCATCGTTACACGTAACATGCATTTACTATTATAATGATAATAAATTAGTATGATTACATGCAAGTAACCCTAACCCTGACCATAGAGTAAGTACATGTAGTTTATTAATATTACTCAGCACTTACATGTATATTTGCATTGTAACAGGGACATATTCAAATAAAGTGTAGCCAAAATATTTATGGCGAGCAAATATTCTCAAGTCACAGACTATTTACAGGTGTTTAAATGCTAGATTTATGCCCTTGCAATAAGTTTGTGCAGCACTGATATATTTTGTGCATACTGTAAAAATGCTACTGAAAATAAAACTGTTAATAGTTTAACAGTATGTTCCCGTACTCTATACCGGGAAAAACTGTAAAAGATCTAACCAGACATTTCATGTAACTTTACAGTAAAATGCTGTTAATTGTGCAGTTTTTAGAAGTAAAACAACAACAGATCGATGTATAATTTACAGTCAAAAACTGTAAACTGATATTCCCTGCGTGACACTCCACATTAGAATGTATTTTGTTGAAATAATCATGTTTTTTAGTTATATGCATTTGGAATTTATGTTACATCTGTTGTTTAATGAAAGTTTATTGCATTATGTAAGTATAATGATTTACAAAATTCATATTTAAAAAGAAAATCTGATAATGAGTTTCTGTGGATAAATAACGTGGGTAACACCTGAGAGGACATCTGAACATCAGACACACACTGATGGAGACTCTCACCCACCGAATGCAAGCAGATTAAAGCCATAAACACTAAACAAAGTGGCTAATTTATTTTCTGTGGATACGTGTTTGGCGCTTAGAGCCAACATATTGCACTTTGGTCCTCTGTATTTTGATAACTGGCCAAAAAGCTGCTAGCAGAAGAGGAGAGCAGACACAAGTCCACGTGGATTCAGTGCGTGTGTGTGTGTGTGTGTGTCTGTGTGTGTGTGTGTCTGTATGTGTGTGTGTGTGTGTGCGTGTGTCTGTGTGTGTGTGTGTGTGTGTGTGTGTGTGTGTGTGTGTGTGTGTGTGTGTGTGTGTGTGTGTGTGTGTGTGTGTGTGTGTGTGTGTGTGTGTGTGGGTGTGTGGGTGAGTGTGTGTGTCTGTGTGTGTGTCAGTGTCTGTCTCTCTCTCTGTGTGTGTGTGTGTGTGTGTCTCTGTGTGTGTGTCTGTGTGTGGGTCTGTGTGTGTCTGTGTGTGTGTGTGTGTGTGTCTGTGTGTGTATGTATGTGTGTGTGTGTGTGTGTGTGTGTGTGTGTGTCTGTGTGTGTGTCTGTGTGTGTGTGTGTGTGTGTGTGTGTGTGTGTGTGTGTGTGTGTGTGTGTGTGTGTGTGTGTGTGTGTGTGTGTGTGTCTGTGTGTGTGTGTGTCTGTGTGTGTGTGTGTGTGTGTGTGTGTGTGTGTGTCTGTGTGTCTGTCTCTGTGTGTGTGTGTGTGTGTGTGTGTGTGTGTGTGTGTGTGTGTGTGTGTGTGTGTGTGTGTGTGTGTGTGTGTGTGTGTCTGTCTCTGTGTGTGTGTGTGTGTGTGTGTGTGTGTGTGTGTGTGTGTGTGTGTGTGTGTGTCTGTCTCTCTGTGTGTGCGTGTGTGTGTCTGTCTCTCTGTGTGTGCGTGCATGCGTGGATGCCTCGTCTCTCATCCTCTCTCGCACGCTAAATGAGCAGGAATCAAATGATTCTGTCCACCCCAAAGACCCGAGCTGCGTTTGAAACTCGCTGTGCAATTATTTCCAGCTCGTCCCGCTTTACTGCGCTTCAACTGTTTGCATCTGAACTCTTGAGGAATTTCACAAACGCATGTAATAGCTCATTATCATCTCAATTTAATGATTTTTATTTAAATTAGAATATGCAGAGAAGCATGCGCGCTCTTATTTCACTCTCCGGTTTGAATTGATTGGAGTTTCAGAATCAAGTTTAATTTGATTAACTCTGCTGAGTCAGATTTGAACTTCGTCGAACCAAACTGAAGATGAGATGGAGGTGAAAAGAAATAAAGGGAAAGTCGTATATATTGTCCCATGTATGTGTTATTCATCATTTAATTAGAATGAGATTCATTAATTGTCTGTTCAAGATTAAAAAAGATTCAAGATTTGTATTCGTCACATGCACAATTATACAGAATGTGACCAGCAGTGAAATGTAAGTCAGGTCCACTTCATGCAATTATATATAACACAAACACAATATACATAAATATAGGTATGAAAAAATGAAGTAAAAAGTGCAATAAAATAATGTGCAGGACCGTATACTGTAGACTTAATAAATAATAATATAAGCAGGGATGTGCAAACAGGTTGTACAGGGTATACACATAGCAGCAATACGGATGATGGAGAATAATTGATATCTTACTGATTATTAAATTGAGTCCTGTAAATGTTATGAGACTGAGTTTGAGTTAAGGAGCCTGATGGCCTGAGGGGGAGTGGGGGGTGGAGAAGCTCCTCCTCAGTCTCTCAGTTTTTGCCATCATGCTCCTGAAGCGCTTGCCAGATGGCAGTAAAATGAAGAGACTGTTATCAGGATGATTAATTATTTTAGCAGCTCTGCTTTTGCATCGTTTGAGGTAGATGTCCTGCAGAGAGGGGAGAGCAGACCCTGAGATGCGCTCAGCTAAGCGCACGACTCTCTGCAGAGCTTTGCAGTCCTGGTTTGAGCGTTTCCATACCACACTGAGATGCATTAGTGTTCACATTAGTAAATGTATTCACAATTACAGTATTTTGTGCATTGTGTGTGCGTGTACAATTTCTGCTGCTCACATTAAAGCACATGTGACTGTGTGTGTGTGTGTGTGTGTGTGTGTGTGTGTGTGTGTGTGTGTGTGTGTGTGTGTGTGTGTGTGTGTGTGTGTGTGTGTGTGTGTGTGTGTGTGTGTGTGTGTGTTCAGCTTTACGGGACAAAGCGCGTGAGCTGAACGCGACTCTGGGCTCGAAGGATGGGGCTCCTGAGAAGAGCGTGAATGAGATGAACGATGAAATCCAAGCCATGCTCGCAGAACTACGCAAACGCCAGCTCTCCGGCAAGAAAAACATCGCTGACGAAGAACTGGGGTAAAACACACACACATCAAGTGCTCACACTGCAGTCCAGATTATGTCACTTCCAGGATTGTCCTTTTTTTGCAGACTGCATTAGTGCTGCTTACTTTTTCAGTGGCATTGGTTCCGGGAGGTATTTCCCCATTCATTTTTCCCATAGGGATTTTCATTAAAGACTTTGTTAAAGGGATAGTTCACCTTCAGTTGCTGGTCCCCTCTGGAGTCCATAGCATGGGGAGGGATTATGCAAGTCAATGGGGACCAACTGAAGGTGGACTATCACTTTAATGAGTTATAAGCCATGAACCAAACCAACCAGTTACAACGGGAATCACTAAATTGCAACTTTTGATTAGAAGCAAAAAGTATTTGAAGATAAATAATAACAATTATTTATTTAGTTGTTGATTGTATCTATAGAAACACAAAAATATGCAGACTAATATGTATGTTTTATGATAGCGGTAGTGAGATTAACTTGATTATATAGTTGTGGGTGGAGCTAAAGATCTTGGAATTGATTGATTGGTGGGTTTTTCTGTAAAGCATCATGGGTAATGTAGTTTTTTTTACCATAAACAACAACAAAAAAAAGTTAAAATAATATGGGTTGATTTTTTTTAAACGCAAGCATATTCCATCGATTAGCAAGGTTTATAAGTTATAATTAAACATCTCCCTATGGAGTTTATACAGACTGTTGCGCTCTATAATTTAAAAATCATGCAGTATTGAGGTTGTGCTTAAAATGCAGGACACAGGTGAATATTAAGCTCTCATAAC
>CM050412.1:2049767-2052267 GCA_027564155.1 Gymnocypris eckloni scoliostomus
GTCTCTGTGAGATGGTTGCAGTTCCATCTTTTTTAAATGTTTGTACCACTTTTGCTACAGTATTCTGACTGATAAGTAAATCTTTGCTGATCTTCTTGTAGCCTTCACCTTTCTTGTGTAAAGAGATTATTTTCTTTCTCAGGTCTTGTGACATTTCTCTTCCATGTGGTGCCATTGCTGACAGCATGAAATGGGAAGGGGTTTTCTTTAAGTAACACACTTTTATAGTCAACTGTCACCTGTGTAATGAATAATTAGACTCACCGGTGGTTGAATTCTTGTTAAATTAGACATTTGTAGTCTAAAATTTTCAGACTTTCAGTGGGGTGTACTCATTTTTGCATCACCCTAATTTGAGTAAAACTGAAAATGTTGTTCTCTAAGTTATATTATTAACCTTACTTTCATGTTATAAGTTAAACAGATGTTATATAAAACTTAGTCTTGTCAACATTTTGGAAAATGTTTTTGTGTTCATTGAGATATTGTTTAAAATGTTACTTTTCAAAGGGGGTGTACTCGTTTACGCTGAGCACTGTATATATTAGGGGTGGCATGGTACACAAATGTCACGGTTCGGTACATATCTCGGTTCGGGGGGTTTGATACGAACAGGAAAAAAGCTATAAATCTACGATTCTCGATTTATTTTCATTCATTTTGAACAGAGTAGTACAGTAGTAATACTACATATTATATTACATTACATATATAATCTGCAGTACATATATACATACAAGGAATACATTTTTAAATAGATTTGAGTTAGTTAGCAGATAATCAAGGGTAAAACAGTGCGACACGTAACAGAGCCTGTATATGAATGAATAGCCTGTATATTAATTCATTCATTCATTCATAAATTCATTCTGTATATGCTGAGTTTCAGTTTATTTTTGTGACAGGCTTAATTTGTTCAGAGAAAGGAAACACGAATGACAGAAAGCAACACCCTGTTTGTTTTCTTTATTTTATAAAAGCACAATGTTTTGTTTTCATTGTAAGTGTACACAAAAAAAAGCAGACCTTTATACAGCGATGCATTATTAAGACGATAACAGTTAAGTGTTTAAAGTTGATTCTGCTGGTATAAGGAAACAGTTGAAGTGATCGCGTCACATGCACACACACACACACACACACACACACACGCACGCACACACACACACACACACACATACCAATTCCAGCTTTGCTAAAGTTGGTACTTTATCAAAATAAAATGCAAATATCAGCACACCCGCCTCTGAGTTACCATTGGAACATGACCGATATACTACGCCTATCATTTACATAATAAATAATAGTTTAGAATTCAGATACGTTACATCGCAAATATTGAAATATTATGTAATATTTGGATTTGTGCCGAATGATAGAGGTAGGATACACGATCACAAAGCCCCATTTCGCAATCAGTTGAGTGCACAAGCCTTTAAAGTATTCTCATTTGTCAGTCTGTGAGAGACACGTTCAGAATCAGCACATGGTCACTGTCTAGTGTGCTTCGTTTTCAAGTGCGCATCTCAAGGCATACGCTGTTCTTCTGCTGGCGGTTATCAAACAGCGTTGCATTACTGCAGGCGCCCCCTTCTGGATTGGTGGTGTAATGCCTGTATTTGTCGTAAGTCCTCATGCACCGAACCGAGAGGTCCGTACCGTGACGTAATATATATACAGTATATAGTAGTGCTGTCAAACGATTAATCGCATCCAATATATGTGTGTGTACTGTGTATATTTATTATGTATATATAAAGACACACATACAGTATATATTGTGAAAATATTTACATGTACATATTTGTGTTCACATCAATTATATCATATATAAGTATATTTAATATATAAACGTATATTTATCGGTCTGTTTTAAAACTAAAAGATGGAAAACTGATGTTTTTCTCATGCTGAGGGATAAGCAGATGCATGTGTGTGAGAAAATATCATGCATGGTGTTAAAACAATAAATGACACATTTAAGCTCCATTAGATGAGGCACGTTCAGAACATGCTCTTGCCGTTTACTGTTGCTGTCGGGAACTATTTTTAGCGGAAGGACAGCATTTAACCAACTTGCTTCAAAAAAGTAACATTTGAATACATACATTTTTGGTTTTAAAATGTTTTATTGTGTGGTGACCGTTTTATACAACCCTTCATTTGATTACTAAATAAATGTAACTGTAATCTGTTACAATTAATGAGAAAAACAAAGTTACCCCGGAGCACAAAACCAGTCTTAAGAGTCAATTTTCATAAATTGAGATGTATGCATCATCTGAAAACTGAATGAATCATATTTCCATTGATGTATGGTTTGGACAATATTTGTAAATCTGGAATCTGAGGATGCAAAAAAATCTAAATATTGAGAAAATCATCTTTAAAGTTGTTCAAATGAAGTTCTTAGCAATGTATATTAAGTTTTGATATATTTATGGTACTAAATATCTTCATGGAACATGATTTTAATATCTAATGATTTTTGGCATAAAAT
>CM050412.1:2057267-2282267 GCA_027564155.1 Gymnocypris eckloni scoliostomus
AATACTATACAATACTATACATACCATACTATACCATACCATATTATACAATACCATACTATACTATACAATACTATACTATTGTCACGGTGCACACACAAGGAGGATACAGTAACACGCAGACGATACAGTAACACGCAGACGAGGAGTAAACTCAAATAATAGTCTTTAATGTAGACAAACAAGGCTTGACAGGACAAGGCAAGGCTGACACGGACAAGAACACCGGGGAGTAACGAGTAGACCAGACGACACGAAACTGAACAGGCAGGAACTTAAATACACAGGTTAATTAGACAAACACAGCTGGGACAGACTTAACTAATAATCACACTAAACAAGGACAGGAAACAAACCAAATGTGGACACAAGAGGCGGGAACACATGACACACACGACAGAGGACTGACAACTATACGATACGATACGATACTATATTGTAATGATTTCTGAAGATCATGTGACACTGCAGACTGCAGTACAGATGCTGAAAATACAACTGTGCAGAACAGAAATAAATTACAGTTTAACAGATATTCACATAGAAAACAGCTGTTAAATAATAATCATACTTCATAATTTTTACAGTTTTATATTTTTTATCAAATAAATGCAGCATTGGTGAGCAGAAGAGACTTCTTTCAAATACATAAAAAAATCTTCAAGGTTTTAAATTAAATGTGTGGCACATATACACATTTAAAAATGGCAGTCCTTTATCTTACTTTGTATTGCACAAATGTCCCTCCGTAGTACCATCTGGTCTTTAGCAGCAGGTGTTGTATCATCTGAAGCTCTGATGTGTGTGATGTTCTGTCTGTAGGCCTCAGGACCCAAAGAATCTCTGAAAGACCAGGCCAAGGGATCGCTTCAGAAGAGTCACCGTCTCTGGAACGAGGCCAAAGAGCTGCAGAATGACGTGAAAGGTGCGAAACCATATCAGATTTCCATCCGCAGCAGAGTTAATACCGTCATGCGACTTCTCACAAATCTTCCCAAGAAAAACCTTGTTGTTTTCCATCGTCTTTGTTTTTTTGCTTTTCAGAAAATGGAGACAATCTGGGGGCTCTTCAGTTCAGACTTAAAGGAGCCAACAAAAAGAACAAAGACTTACAGAAAGGACTGAACGACACAATGGAGAAACTCAACGCCATCCCTGATGGTGTGTGTGTGCATGTGTGTGTGTGTGTGTGTGTGTGTGTGTGTGTGTGTGTGTGTGTGTGTGTGTGTGCATGTGTGTGTGCGTGCGTGTGCGTGTGTGTGTGTGTGCGTGTGTGCGTGCGTGTGTGTGCGTGTGTGTCCATTAGAAGGAAACACTGAAGCATTAAGTGGATTGCATTCATGTTCCCAGCCTCATCTGCTTGCCTGTGTAAACCATGCATCATTAATGTAGTGAATACTGAATTTGATCTTTTAATATTGCTGTTTTAAATATATTACGGCACTTTAAGTGTTTTTACAATGTATTTGTCGCACTGTTAATTATTGAAATACTGCCGCGGGTGCTCAATAGGGATTGCAAATGGCCAAAACATGCATTTTATTCAGAAATACCTTTGTTTTGTATCTAAATATTTGCTGCTGGGAAACAGATGAAAAATTGACAGGCTTGTGCTTGTCTTCGAGTCGGTCACGTGACTGAAGACTATCAATAGCCAAAAATACATTGCATGGGTCAAAATTATCAATTTTTCTTTTATACCAAAAATCATTAGGATATTAAGATCATGTTCCATGAAGATATTTAGTAAATTTCCAACTATAAACTTAATTTCTGATTAGTAATATGCATTGCTAAGAACTTCATTTGAACAACTTTAAAGATGATTTTCTCAATGCTTATTTAATTATTGATGGATTGATTGTGGCACTATACATGCATAGTGAATTCTTAAAAAAGTACTTATTTATTTAATATAAATACATAATTAAATTAGGAGGGGGGGGGGGGGTGAGTACCGGCACTTCTTTTTTCCACTTCAATTACTGGGTAAAACAATAAATGACACAACGATGATAAGAGCTCTGTTTTTAAGCTCCATTAGATGAGGCACGTTCAGAACATGCTCAGATGTTCAGCTAAGCATGCTGTGTTTTCTGGTTGTGTGGATGAGGGCAGATCTGGCAGCCAGGGTCCAGGCCACTAAGCTGAAGGCGGGTGCCAACAACACGGCCATAGACATGCTCAACCGCCTGAAGGACATGAACCTCAACCTGATGGGCTTGAAGAGGAACTACAGCAAACTGGAGGACGACGTCAAGAAAGCCAACAACCTGATCAAAGACCCGGAGAAAAACAGTACGACCTCCAGCAATAATCGTTCTTTATAGACACAACAGCTGCATGGATCATGAAGATTAGATTTTTTAATTGAAATTAAAACTTAACTTAACTTGCGTTACAAGTTCACCTAAATGCTTGTTTGGTATTTTTCCCCCTCCCATTTGATTTTGAACGTCAACAGCAATAAGTATGTATACAGGATTTTCTTCTTTCATCTGTGCGAATGATTTGAAGAGCTCTCTCCGCTCCCCCGAGGCTTCAGCATGGTGATTTTATCCGGAGCGCTGCATGTACAGAGAGAACGTTTTCCCAATCGCTCCGTTTCTCCGTTCTTTGTTTCAACCCAACAGGATTAAACGCAGCCTTTGAAAGCTTCACTAAGCTTGTTATCCTAATGAGCGCTTTAGCTAATTTCATATTGAAACTCTGTCGTTTATGGCTCTCATCTTCTCTTTTGAAATAACAGCTCCATGTCTTTCGCTGCCTGTGAGAGATACTCTATATTGCCAAAAGTATTGGCACCCGCATTTAATGAACAGGTTTGACTACTTTAGTAATTTCCATGAGTACAAATCTTAATGTTTAAGCATATAATGATATTCTAGGGAATTGTGTACTTCTAGTTTTATAGCAACAGTTTGGACCCTTTTTCTATTCTAACATGACAGTGTCTCAGTGTCAGTGTGTATAAGACAAGGATCAAAGAGAAATGATGATTCAGTCAGTGTGGAAGAACTTGACTGGTCTGCAGAAAGCAGCTGAACCCCTCTGGTGTGACTTTAAATGAGCCAAAAACTCATCAATGACTTGTACATTCATAATATGGACAAAAGTATTGGCCTTCTTTAAAAGAGAAAAAGGCACTTCCAAACTGTGACAACAAATCAATTAATGTCCTTAAAAAATGGTATTTCCACCTCTGTTGCAACCGTTTTGAAGTGTCTAAAATAAATGCACCCATATGTACAAGTCATTGGTGTTTGGTGATGAGTTTACTAGAATATCATTATATGCTTAAACATTAAGATTTGTACTCATGGAAATTACTAAAGTAGCCAGACCTTTCATTAGAAGGGGTGCCAATACTTTTGGTAATATAGTGTATATAACATGTCACTTTCCTATGTTCTCTTGTTTCTGAATTCTTTCATAGTCTCTTGCGCTCTTATGTTAGAGCCTTTCATTCTCCGTTACTCACGGCTCCGCTATCCAGCATGTCTCTAATGTGGTCACGCTCTGCTGTGTTAATGTGGATGACGGCCTTGTGTGTCTGCAGTTCATGCGGCCGGAGCTAAAGTCAAGCATCTGGAGAACGAGGCCGATAGGTTGTTGGAGAAACTGAAGCCCATTCAGGAACTCCAGGACAACCTGAAGAAGAACATCTCGCAGATCAAAGAGCTCATCAACCAGGCTCGCAAACAGGCGAACACTGTGAGTACTGCCCAGCATACTCCAGGAGATGCTTTATTCATCAAATCATGAAAGTTATTCAATTTAACATCAGTTTACTAAAACATTAAAGTCCAACAACAATCACTTTTTTAGGACCTTTTTTTTTTTACTAAATTCCGTGCTTCCTCTTTTAATTATTTCTTAATGGTTTAAGTAAATTTGAATAATCAAAAGCCTAATCAGATTAATTTATAAAAACAACTTTATCTATTTATTTAAAATTTTCTGGTAATCAAATAAAGGCGTAAAACATTAACAATTTAATTCATCTGAAATTTAAACAGCCCTTTGTTTTTAAAATAAAAACATGGAAGAAAAAATGTGTGATTTTTCGTTTAAAAAAGGCTCAGCATGTCACATTATTTCAAGTCATGAATAAATTCGTATTTATTTACATGCAACAATGCAAGAAATCTAAAGTGCTCAGTGCATCAAACATTCACGCAGGACCTTGCTCGGTGTTCAAACATTTCATCTTAATGTACAATAATATCAACACACGTGTAATAATAGTTAACAAACATATGTATTTAAAGAGAAGGATATACAAAATATACAAGTTCATTGAAAACTAGACAAATTAAAGTTTTCATTCAAACCATGCACTTGTGCCACATTAATGCAAAAGTCTATTTACTTCCAGTTTTAATCATTTCTGTTCCATATTCGTGTAACAGCACACTGGAAGTACCCAAATTAATTAATTAATTAACTGAATGATTTAACGCAGTGGAATGTCAAATGAAAGATGTATCATACAAAATGCATGCTTTTCATGAGTCCCTTGTTTGTCCTGAACAGTTAAACTGTCTGCTGTTCTTCAGAAAAACCCTTCAGCTCCCACAAATTCTTTGGTTTTCCAGCATTTTTGTGTATTTGAACTAGGGCTGTAGTCAAGTCCACCTTTGTCGAGTCCAAGACAAGTCCAAGTCCAAAGTGGTTCGAGTCCAAGTCAAGTCCAAGTCCAAATGAGACGGTCAAAACAGAGAAAGAAAATAATTATCTTCTTCAAAACCACATACTTAATTATTGATAATTGATGTGATACGAGAGACGGCATATCTTCTATTCTAATATAATAATTTTGCATTATTGTTTGTAATGATCTAAAAGCATGTGCAGCAACACTGTAGGGTCAAATTAGGCTATTTTATTTCTCCTCCTGAGACCCAGCTATGGAGTTGTGTCTCTGTAGTGGACATTCTATTTTAGTGAATTTCTCTGAGACCTCACATGTCACAGTTATAGGCCTGGATGTCCTGTACAGAGCACATTCAGGGCTTTATAGAGATACGAAATGTTTTTTTTTAAACCCTCTCCTACGTCTTTAAAGATGACTATATTTAATTTAGTGAAAAATTGTACATCCTTATGGAAATATGATTATATTCTGTAATGTCTTTTACATCTGAATCATTTTCAGATTGTTTGTCATAAAGCAACATCTCAGGAAAATGTTATGGGTTTTCAAATTCAAATATGACTTCCTGTTATGAAACAGGACATCATTTCATACATGTTCAAGAGGACACCAGGACTAAAAGCATGTTTATTATGCATTTTGGGAGACAACAATTGGATAGGGGAAATAAATTATATATCAGTTTGCTTATGAAATATTATATATTATTATGAAAATCTGGCCATGTATTACTCCCATTATGAAAATTATTTTTTTAATACAAATACAACACATTAATAAGCAAATTAGATACAGTGTATAGATACACTGTGTTTAATGGAAACCAGTTTATGGAATTTTTACACACATATTGCATAAAACAAAATGGTATATCAAATAATTTTGTTATACATTTTAAAACATAGTTGAGAATCATCCTTAAACAAAGTTTAGTATAAAAAAATCCTGAAACCTAAAAATGTATTTGGTGATTTAAAAAAACTCCCATTGATTTTGCCGTTTTGATGTCTATTCATGCCATTTAATTTTAGTCCTTGTGTCCTCTACAGAGGACATATAATCAAATATGATTAAAATAGAGAGTTTTTCAAAAATATATTTTTTTAAATAAATAAAATATATATATACTATTTTTTTTCTTATGGTCTAAACAATGTAATGACATGAAAACTTTTTTTTTTTTAGGGGGGGCGTCTCAGGAGGATATTTTAGGTTTAGCAATTTCACTAATATTTGACCAATTCTCGATTTTGTAATATTTTATCTAGTCAACTTGAAAATGTAACTACAACATGATTCAAGCAACTTTCTCTTTATTAACCCTCTAGTTAAAGAAAAGTATATTCTAAGTGCACCACACATGACGTTGTCTTCATTATGTAAATGTTAAACAAATCACTAAATATCTTTGCAGAAAAGATGAACTACAACTACATCTTGTACAAACTTATATTATGCATATTAGGCTATATGTTCTGAAATATTACAAGACAAATGCTCCAAAAAACTAAGAGTGCTATTATTAACTATAAAGGCTCTGTAAAACAATGAACAGCAGTTTTCAGTCTGTCACCGGGATGCAAACCTGAAATATCAGATATACAGTAGTAGTTCTTCACAGGTTTTGTATTTGATTAAGCTGCTGTTCCGTTGTTTTTTCTATGTAAACATGGACGCGTTTGACTGTTGCGCTAGCGTCTCTTGCAGCGTCTCGTGCATGAAACGGCTTTCTAAAAACACGGTGCTCTAGTTATTAAAATATGTTTAACTCACAACTTCTTGTATATTTCCTATTCCACTGCCTGCGTCAACACAAAAACACACTCTGTGTGAATGGTACCTAGAGAGCATCACACGTGACGGTTAATCATGTGCATCGACATGCGGGTGGATTGTTCTTTTCTCTTTTCTGTTATTATCAAAGTGTCTAATTCTAACATGTGGTAATATTTCTATTCAAAATCGCGATTCCTCGATTTATAAAAAAAATCGAATTATGGCCAAACATTAAATTTGAATTAATCGATACAATCTGATAAATCACAGAGCCATTGCCACAGTGTTTGCTTATTTTTTACTTTATTTAAATGTTTGTGTAATTTATTTATTTTATTTTACATCCAGTTGTATTCCGTGCCTCCAGGCTTTATTCGTTTTGCTCTTATTCGTTCTTTTTCTTATTCATTTGGTGCCACAGCTTATGATGATTGTCAGTTTTTATTTTTTTTTACATTTAAACATTTTGCAAGTTTGTAATTTTATATTAGGCTTATAGCATGGTAATGGTGTATTTTTATTCGTTTTGTTAATTAAAGTCCCATGTTTATTGCAGAAAATGTGTCGTTGTAAGTTATAGATAAGCAATTGACCTGAAATGAAAGTAAAAGCAAAATGTGCACGGGCATTAATAAGGTATTTAAAAGCAAAGGAAAATGAGAGGAAAAACTCCAATGAACTTTGTAAAACCAAACTGTATTATGCAACTTGCCGACAGCGTGTCTTTGGCCAAAATAAAGATTATTTATGCCTCCACGCAGCGCGCATGCACACTCAGAGCCAGGCGCACACTCATATGACGCGGATGTGCATTTAACAGGCGACCAATGACAATGTTAGACCAATGGCAATTACATTACCCATTTGCGGAACAAGCGAGCCAGATTAATGGTTTTGTTTTGAAAGAGAAAAAAAAGCATATATTGCTGGACTCGGTCGAGACCAATTTGAACATTTGGCGAGTCCGATGTCCGAGTCCAAATACCAACAAGTCCGAGACAATAGAAAAATGTCTCGAGTCCGGACTCGAGTCCGAGAACCCTTTCCAGCTATGACTGTATGATTTTGAGATCCATATTTTCACATCATGGACGACTGAGGGACTCATTACAACTATTACAGAAGATTCAAACACTCACTGATGCTCCAGAAGGAGAAACCATGCATTAAGAGCCGGGGCGTGAAAACTGTTTGAACAGAATGATGATGTGTACATTTTTCTTGTTTTGCCTAAATATCATATTTTTTCATTTAGTACAGCCCTTCAGAAGCTACAGAAGATAGTTACATGTTTTCCAGAAGACAAATTAAGTTAAATTTACCCTGATCTTCAAATTCATGTTGGTGGTGTCCAGTATCGGGCTGAATGGCAGTATCTCCGTCCATGCGCTGGAGGGACCCAAAACAGGCATCTTACCGACCCTCAGAAGCGCCAAATCACCCGAGAGTTACACCGTGCTGGATGTGGACCAGAACGCTTACCTGTTTGTCGGCGGCATGCTGGGCTCCGTGAAGGTGAGAGAGATCAACAATATGTCAACAAAATCAAACTTAGAATTTTGAACCCGACTCACCCAGTGTTCAGAATTCTGTCTGGAAAATATATGCAAATTATTGCATATTTAATGTCTCATTGGCATATTTAAATATTGCACTTCAAAAACTAATACAAACCAGTTGTCTTAAAGATGTCATAGAATGGAAAACAGTTTTTACCGCGGCAAAGTTGAATAATAAGAGTTCTGTACATGGAAATATCATACCGTGAGCCTCAAACACCATTGTTTCATCCTCCTTATGTAAATCTCGTGAATAATAAAGACCACTGAAAAACAGGCGAATCAGAACACAACACTGACTGTGACGTCACAGTCGGGATCACTAATAGTTACGCCCCCAACATTAGCATAACCAATACCAGCCCATGTTCTAGACCAGCCGAACCATCAGAAGTTCTGCAGGTAATGTGAAGAAACAAAGAGGACAACAGCGGAAATGGAAGATGATGGAAATAAATGTAATGTTCAAGGCTGTGCAGGGGGGGTGAAGTGCACGGAAAGCAAATAATGCTATTATGCTATTAAAATAATGCTATTAAAATAATGCGAGCCACTAAAGGGACATGGTTAGCTCCTTAAGATTTCACTTACTGCATAAACAGAGTAAGGAGAGATGAATGAGAATGATAACTGAATGATTTACAGATCCTGAGCACCACTGACAAGCATCTGATCTTGTCAAATGTGTGGTAAGTTCTGCCGCTCCATAATATAAACAGAGTTCGTGCGATCTCGAAAGTGAAGGTAAAACGCGATCGAGCATTTGAAAGCAATTTCAATGCCCAGCATATTAATAGCGGCTCCCTGATGCCTGCATTTTATTTACAGCATAAGTACCCAACGATATAACCGCGAGAGAAAGCATTGAAATATATATTTTCCCTGTGTTTCCCTTCTGTGAGTTACTGAAATGAAGTACAATCACCTAAAGATATAACTGCGCGAGAAAGCATTGAAATATATATTTTCCCTGTGTTTCCTTCCTGTGAGTTAATGAAATGAGCTGCGCTGTGAAACAGGCAATCAGAGCAGAGCAAGTGTGAAACAGCCAATCAGAGCAGAGCTCAACTGTGAAATAGCCAATCAGAGCAGAGCTCAACTGTGAAACAGCCAATCTGAGTAGAGCTCAACTGTGAAACATCCAATCAGAGCAGAGCTCAACTGTGAAACAGCCAATCAGAGCAGTGCTCAACTGTGAAACAGCCAATCAGAGCAGAGCTCAACTATGAAACAGCCAATCAGAGCAGAGCTCAACTGTGAAACAGCCAATCAGAACAGAGCTCAACTGTGAAACAGCCAATCAACACTATTGATACAATAGTACCCCAATAGAGTAAAACTGCACATTTTAGAGTGGTCTTTTATTGTGGCCAGCCTAAGGCACACCTGTGCAATAATTATGCTGTCTAATCAGCATCTTGATATGCCACACCTGTGAGGTGGATGGATTATCTGTGTTCACTAACACAGATTTGGACAGATTTGTGAATAATATTTGAGAGAAATAGGCCTTTTGTGTACACAGAAAAAGTCTTAGATCTTTGAGTTCAGCTCATGAAAAATGGAGGCAAAAACTAAAGTGTTGCGTTTATAATTTTGTTCAGTACATAAATACACATACATAGAATATAAATATTTTAAGATATTTATGTATATGCATTTATATATTTTATATTCTTATATTTTATATTATACATAAATATGTAAACATATTTTTCATAATTATATACATGCGTATGTTTGTATTTATATATACATAATAAATATACACAGTACACACACACATATATTCTGTAAATAAAAACCTTTATTTTGGATGCGATTAATCATTGGACAGCACTAGATTAAATACATTATATATAAAAAAATATATATATTATTGCAGGTTTGCATTTCACTACAGCTGAAGACAATAGTGACAGTATTCAGCTCGAGTCACTTCAGTGTTGTTTAAAATCAGTGTCGATGTGTGTGCGTGTGCGTGTACGTGTGTGTAGAAGGCAGACGCTGTGAAAACCACCACGTTCTCAGGCTGTATGGGAGAGACGTCTCTGGATGGAAAACCCATCGGCCTCTGGAACTACAGAGAGAGAAACGGGGATTGTGCTGGATGTGTTGTCAGGTGAGCAAACACACACACACACACACACACACACATCAGTTCAGTGTGAGGAGCTCAGTGTAATGTCTGTGTGTAGTCCTCAGCCGGCGGACTCTGAAGGCACGGTTCAGTTTGACGGAGAGGGCTATGCCGCCGTCAGCCGACCCACCCGATGGAACCCCAACATTTCCACCGTCATGTTCAAGTTTCGCACCTTCTCCACCGACGCGCTCATGATGTACTTCGCCACCAAAGACATGGTAACAGCCCGCCCATGCTTAAAGGGGTCATCGGATGCCCATTTTCCACAAGTTGATATGATTCTTTAGTGTCTTTATGAAAATTCTATAACATAGTTTAATTAATTTCTCAATGGTAGTGTAAAACACCCTTTTACCCTGTCAAAATCAGCTCTGATCACAGAAACCGTGTGTTCCTTTAAATGCTAATGAGCTCTGCTGACCCCACCCCTCTTTTCCGTGGGGTTAGGAGCCGTTCTCATGAGACTGTTTACTTTAGCTGTGGAATTTGCTAACACGCACGTTATTAAGAAAGGCGATTTACAAAGATTCATAAAAGAACCTTGTACTCACTACTTCTTGAGGTGAAGCTGGATCATGAATTATTCGCACAAACATAAACACATTTAGGCAGATCGGGGGTGCATTCCTTCAAAAACAAACATACTCCTCTGTGTCTTCAGCGGCTCAGATGTTGGGGTAAATGATGACTGCTATGTTCATTATTACATCCAACAACTAAACACCTCAATCACTTACACCTGCTCCAGTGTTGAAACAATGGAGGACTGTTCAGCTCACTCAGGGCGGAGCTAAGGTAAAACGCTACTGTCAATCAACAATCGTGGGAGGGGCCTGTCTGTGTGACATCACACAACCAAGAATCTGAGAACGGCTTGATTTGAGAAAGGGGATATTATTTATAGGGATAAAAAAAACATTTAGCTTTATAGTGTGGATGTGTAAAAACACTGCCAACACACATTTATGTTCAAAAACATGTAAAAGTGAATTTTGCATCGAATGACCCATTTAAACCATATAAATGGGCCATTTCACAGTATTTGCATGGGTTATATCTGTGCTCTGTCTGTCTGAGCAGAAAGACTTCATGAGTGCAGAGCTGAGCGATGGGAGGGTAAAAGTGAGTTATGATCTGGGCTCAGGCACTGACTTCATCATCAGTGACAAATGCTATAATGATGGCAAATGGAAGTCGTTCACCATGTCCCTCATGAAGAAAGAAGGTACAGACATGAGAGCAGAGCAGCGCACCTTCAGCAGTGTGCCGAGCCGGTCTAAAAAATTAACATCCGTCACTTACCCAGCCTCATGCTGTTCAAAATGTGTTTCATTCTTCTGTGCATGTTCACATTGGTGCTTTGCAAGCTTTCAGAAGTTTTTAAAGTCTGCTTTATTGTCAATTCTGCCACATGTACAGCACATACATACAGAGAATTGAAATTGCGTTACTCTCAGACCCTTGGTGCATACAGATAACACTAACAGTAGTCACAAGATAGTCATGCCAATAGTAGTCCATGTGACACATGCAGTGTATTTCAAATCTTCTGAAGTCATATGATGAGCGTGGCAAAACCAAACGTATTATTTTTCCTCTGAAGATCACCACACGTCCACAGCTCTTACAGTAGATGCATGTATTTAGATATGCCATGTGAGCTCAGTAAAGCCAAAAGCTGTTGATTCAGATTTTGTGAAGTGGCAAATTTGATATGTGTCAGCACAAAGACGTATCATTTTAGTATTATTTATACGTTTATTATTATAGTATTTATTAACATGTTGAATTACCTTTCATTTTAAAGTTTTAGTCATTTTGCTTTGTGCTTTAGTCATTTTATATTTTTTTTATAATTTACTTATGTAATTGTTAGTTTTAGTAATTGTATATTTTATTTCAGTTAGTTGCGAAAGTAAATAAGTTTTTATTACGCTTTACTTGAAGGGTTGTGCATAAGACTGACATGACACCTTCATAACCATGACATGACGCATGTTTATGACATCTGTTATTAAGTGTCATTCGCTCACTTAAGTCAAGTCACATTTATTTATATAGCGCTTTTAACAATACAAATTGTAACAAAGCAATTGCACAATATCAAAATCATTTAGTGTATGCAGTTATGTAATTTCTAATGCAAAGATGACATTCTTTGAGATGTCTTTGTTATGGGCTAGGTTTAGGGGTAAGGTTAGCTTATGGTTAGGTCAAACAATGTCATCTTTGCATTAAAATTACATAACTGAGCGAATTACACTTAATGAAAGATGTCATAAACATGCATAAACCCTTCTTCATGTTCATGACGTGTCATGATTATGAAGGTGTCATGTCAGTCTTATGCACAACCCTTCAAGTAAAATGTTACCGTTTATTTTTTTTATAATTTTTAATTAACAATAATATTGGTGTAAAGGAGATATATAATTATACAAATGTACATTCATATTTCACACCATCCGAATGACTTAAATAATATGCGCATGATAGACAACAATGGCTGTCAATGTATTTTTTTTTATTATTAATGCTACTATCAGAGTGAGTGACACTTGCATCTTCTGTATGCATCTTTTTGAGGATATTTTTTTTTTTGCATTCATTGCACAATTACGCTGCACAATCGCAGCCTTTTGCTTGTATCCACTAACAACATCGTCATCAATGCACACGCATGCTACTTTACTTCCTAAACAAGTGCGGACTTGAGTTAGAGTTGCTTTCACGTTCACATTGAGCTCACAGCTTTCACATAAACAGTTTTTCTTGCAACCCATGCTTTGTTTCCAACTCAAACTGCCAGTGTGAAATCTGCTTTAGTTGATGTCCAAACAAACAGATCAAACTCCCTCCACTGAGTGAGTGCTGCTGTGTCAATGAAAGCATCACAAGGTTTCACTGTCTCTTTTACATTTGCTTAGCAAAATGGCCATAGCAAACATCGACACTAATGAGGACGAGCAGTTGCAGATGGTGTCTCCAGGTGGAGCGACAGGCCTCAATCTGAGGGAGGATGAGCGGTTGTATTTTGGCGGTGTACCCAAGACTGGAAAATACAGGTGTGTGCATTCTGGTGATATTAGATGAGTTCCTCCTATATTTAATCTTACATCTGCTTTCTGAAGCAGAAGATGAGTTAAATTTGTTCACGTTTCCTCAGGTCAGAGGTGGTTTTGAAGAGATTCTCTGGCTGTATGAAAGACATTGAAGTTTCCCGAACGCCATACAATCTGCTGAGCAGCCCAGACTACACAGGACTGACCAAAGGCTGCTCCGTTGAGGTACAGCAACAAAGCACCTTCCTGCCTTTGTTATCGTCTCTCTGCGCTAAAGGCAACATTTGCTCAATTTAAACATTACTCCACAAGCACTCTCTTTTAAAGGAAAATCAGAATTAGCATTTCTGAGCCATCAGTTACCTCTGAACTTTTCTATGGGTTTTTAGAACCGTAGTTATGAGTAAAGGTTGGCACCGATAGCCTTGTGGTTAGTGCTCTGACATATAAAGCATGGTTGTTTGGTTGATTGATTGATTGATTGATTGATTGATTGATTGATTGATTGATTGATTGATTGATTGATTGATTGATTGATTGATTAATTAATTAATTAATTAATTGGATGATTGGTTGGTTGGTTGGTTGATTGATTGATTGATTAATTAATTAATTTGATGATTGATTGATTGGTTGATTGATTGATACATTGATTGGTTGGTTGGTTGGTTGATTATTGGTTTGTTGGTTCGTTGGTTGATTGATACATTGATTGGTTGGTTGGTTGGTTATTGGTTTGTTGGTTGGTTGGTTGATTGATTGATTGATTGGCTGATTGGTTGGTTGGTTGGTTGGTTGGTTGATTGAATATGTTACTTTTTCCTCAGAAGAAAGCCAGTCATAACAGGTTCAGAATTCACTTTGTAATTTCTGTCCTTAAAACCAAATATGAAGGTCTCATTGGGCCAAAAGACCTTAATTTACTCATACACTGTCAATCGAAAAACAACATAGAAAGATCAATTTTCTGCTCATATCATCTTTAATAAATATCTGTATTCTTCTGAATCCTCATCTTCTTAGCACACATGTGTTCAGTAGTTTGTCTTGAACAGGAGGCTTTATTTCTGGTACTGTTGAGGTTTTCAGTTCTGATGGGTTGAATTATGATTATCACTACACAAAAAGTACCATACTATCTAGTTTTAGACCTGTGCATTAGTAAGTTTGTCCATTAGTCATATCCTGCAGCGTATCAACATTGATCATTGTGTTCAATTCTGATGTTTAATATCATTTTATGAAAACAATGACATTTCTACGTTTGAAATTTTTTGTTATTTAAATCTAGGGTTTAGTTCATAAAGAGATGTTTTATGTCACGGGTTTCGGTTTTCAGGTTTTGTGCTTGTGTTTGTATAGTGCATTTCCCTCATACTGGTAATTCCTTTTTATGTTATTATTGTTTTGTTCAATTTGTTCAATTGTTGTGGGGTGAGTGAAACTGAAATAAATTTACAGTGTTTGGAATGTTTTTAAACATTTTATTTTATTTTATTTACTGGTAAATATGTGACTTATACCTGGACACAACTGTTTGTTTCTCTCAACAATGCAATTTTGACCTGGTGCGACATTTAGGTGCAAAAATGTGGAATATAAAGCTATTTGAAAAGTTGAAAAACGAAAGTTTCTAGGACAGTTGCCATAGTTAAAGAAACTCCCATCTGATGCCATCAGCTGATGAACCACAGGAGGATTTTGGCTGAAGCTACAAACTAAACACTGTCTTTCTCTCTCTGTCAGAACCTACATACAGTGAGCTTCCCCAGGCCGGGTACATGGAGCTGAAGCCTGTGTCGTTTGATGTGGGCTCAGAGATCTCTCTCTCCTTCAGCACGAAGAGTGAAAACGGCATCATCCTGTTCGGTAGAGGAGGACTGACCTCTATGACTCAGCTCACGCAAGGCCTGACGCCCGTGCACATCCCGCGCGCTTGCGCAGACAGACTGGAGAGGTGCTCACACACCTCACACACCTCACACTCTCATTCAGTCATGAGATTACTGAAATGTGTTCAACGCTGATAAACACTTTTACACATAATTACATTTTAACTGCACAACATTCCTGTACCCAACAGTCCCGTTGTCCCAGTACTCTTATTTATCAGTAAACAACAGAGGAAAATTCTTTATAAATCAAATCCGGATTTCGGGGGAGGCTTTGAACAGTTTCATGCAGCCAGACTTATTGTTTTTATCTTCCACTTAGAGTTGGGTTTATCGAAAATCACAACAGTAGGGACAAACAAACCCCATATACACTATATTGCCAAAAGTATTGGCACCCCTTCTAGTAAAAGTTTTGACTACTTTAGTAATTTCCATGAGTACAGATCTTAATGTTTAAGCATATAATGATATTCTAGGGAATTGTGTACTTCTATTTTTATAGCAACAGTTTGGACACGACCCTTTTCTATTCTAACATGACAGTGTCTCTGTGTATAAGACAAGGATCAAAGAGAAATGATGATTCAGTCAGTGTGGAAGAACTTGACTGGTCTGCAGAAAGCAGCTGAACCCCTCTGGTGTGACTTTAAATGAGCCAAAATCTCATCACCAAACACCAATGACTTGTACATTCATTATTTGGACAAAAGTACTGGTACCTTTAGAAGAGAAAAAGGCACTTCCAAACTGTAGCAACAAAGATGGAAACATAATTCATTTATTTAAAAATTGTATTTCCACCTCTGTTGCAACAGTTTTGAAGTGTATGAAATGACTGTACCATATGTACAAGTCATGGATGTTTGGTGATGAGTTTTTGGCTCAAGGTCTGCATTTAAAGTCACACCAGAGGTGTTCAGCTGCTTTCTGCAGACCAGTCAAGTTCTTCCACACTGACTGAATCATCATTTCTCTTGAAAATTACTAAAGTAGTCAAAGCTTTCAATTAAAAGGGTGTACAAAATAAGTGGAAATGTCTGTGGACTTTAAGCCCTGAAGTACTGATTATTTCACATAGTTTTCTTTGCCAGTGAAGTGGAATAGATGGGAAATTACAATATGTTGCGGCAAATCCATAACGGCAAATCCAACCATCTGCCAGACAGGAGAGTAGATTAACTTCGGTGGACTTAAACTTGAAAAATTGTTCCACGGTTGAAATAAAATACGTTCTGATGTTAATTCATGTTTATACCGTGCTTGAAGTAAATATGAAAAGATGATCGGTTGATGTGCCGCTTGAACTGAGGCACTACAGCAATTTGTCACAACACTTTAAAGAGAAACAAAATGGTATTTATTGTTTGGATTTCTTAAATAACCAAATATGAAAGCTGAGACCTTGTTTCATAGCAGAAGTAACCTGCTGTCTTGTATGTCGGCATATGTTGTCAGTTTCCTCTTTGCTCCACGATTTTTACTGCGTGGCGTGATGTGTGACTTTAGAGCGGCATGGCTTGTCGGACTTACTAAGGACAGCGGTTTTTTTTATAAACATACATGTCACTGTTACAAAACACATACATTGAGGATCCAACAAATCTCTAAAACATAAAACATCAGGTTCCAACATATCTCAAAACAAGTACTGACAAAAAAAAAAAGCCTGGAAGAAGAGATGACATTTTAAAAGAGATTTGAAGGAGGCAGTTCTAATGTTTGGATGCAAAATCTCCAGAGCTTTAGGGCTAACAGTGCAAAAGTGTCAAAAGCTAGGAACAATAAGGAGATTCTGGTCAGAGAAGTGGTCTGGGCAGGTGTAGTAAATCTAAAATATAAGATGGTGCAAGGCCATTTAAAGACTTTAAAATGAACAATGGGATCTTTGTATATGTATTGTATATCAATATTATAATGGATATGCAGCCAGTGTAGAGAAGAAAAAAACCTGTCCAGTCCAGCAGCAGCGTTCTGAACTATTTGCAGTCTTGACAATGTGGACTGACTAATCTCCTCTACGTATAGGACATTACAGTAGTCCAGGCTTGAAGAAACAAAAGCATGCTTTACTCTCTCAAAATCACAAAAAGACGAAAATGGCTTGATCGTTGCCTGTGTTCTTAATGAAAAAGCTTGACCTGACAACATAATTTGTGTGTTTGTCAAATTTGAGTTAGTCATAACTCATAAGTCAAAAGTGCACCTTATTTTTTTATAGATTTACCATACATGGACAAAGGGCCTAAATCGATATTGGGGAACATGACACAATAGAGGTTCCAAACAAAATTATCTTTGTTTGGCATTTGTTTAAATGCAAAAGTATCAGCCATGCAAAAACTAACCATGTGGTTAAGTCTTTAGTTACTTCACTTCTTTACTGGCAGTGAAATTATACCATTATTTTGTTTGTGTGTTTTTTATAAACCCAATTTGGAGCATATATAGTGAAAACATAATGGGTCCCAGAATAGATCCTCGAGGAACCCCACGCTTAAAAGGGGCCGAAGGTGATGCAAACTCACCTCAAGTACATTTACATTTATCAGACGCTTTTATCCAAAGAGACTTACAATTACATTCAGGTTATACATTTTCATTAGTAAGTGTGTTCCCTGGGAATCGAACCCACAACCTTTTGCGCTGCCGACGCAATGCTCTACCACTGAGCCACACAGGAACATAACTAGGAACATTACAACTAACTGTAAAACTTGTATTAGTTAAATAGGACTTAAGTCAATTCAAAACAGTACCCAGTACCCTAACTGTTCAATCCGTGCAATAATAATTGTATGGCCTATAGTATCAAATGCTATTTATTCAAATGCTATTTATTCCAGAATTGCAGCATCCCCAGAGTCTACAGTTAACAAGACATCATTAAGAACCTTTTAAAACATGCAGAGTATGTGTTATGAATGATGCTCTCTAAACCCAGAGAGAAGTACTTAAAACTTATTATGCAAAAAATTAAAGGCTGAATGAGAACAGCTTTGTCTAGTACTTTTGAAATAAATTGTAATTTTGAAACAGGTCCATAGTTCAAATAAACAAAATAACAGTGTTTAATGTTGTAAATTCAATCAGTTATGACACAAATTAAATTTAAGCTGTAAAGCAGTTTTACAGAAAACAGTAGTGCTATTATTTATATCGGTTTATATGTTGATTCAGTTCACTTAAATAACTGTATCAATGTTGCAAAGTCAGTGTCATTATTCAGCTCAATTCTGATTTTGTTCTCATCTGATAGCGTCAGTGCAGTTAAAAATAATACTGAACATAAATAATCTTTTAAACCCCACAAAACACAAAGCTCCTATAGGTACTGTATGACTGAGCCTGAGTGTTTTGTTTGGTTTGAGAAATCCAGCTTTCTTCCAGCTGATTTCAAACACACGCACAGGAGACTGTGTGAGACGGTTCAATGCTATTCGTTTTGCCTGTCTGAGCGCTGAGGAAGGTGATTATGGGTAATAGTGGAAGTACGGGTAGCCGCGGCCTTCAATACGAAATCAAAATGAATCCACGGGGTTACATGGGTCCCATAGCCCATAAAAGAGATTTATTATCCGGGCAGGTTTGTAATTGCTTCTGCCCTTCAGCAAACAAAAGTTGATCTTTTTTTGTTACCAGGTGGACTAAAGGCCAGGGGCACGGTGATCATTTTAATTAAAATATGACTTTCTACATCTTTGTCAGTAACGTCTTCATCATCCTTCTCTCTCGCCAGCTCAGGGGCAGCACATCAATTATGCGGCGTATCTGTAGTAAGCAGTCGCCTCTCTCACCTCCATGTGATACTCAGTTTGTAAAAATAGATTTACAAGCCACCGTTTTGATGTATCGCGTCCAATTTGCGATAACCCTCCTGGGAGAGGGTGCCGGACCACCACCTATTGAAAATCATTATTGCTCGTAAATTAAGTGGGTGGCATTTTGCGGGAGTGCGGCTTCGGAGAGGCCAAGGGTTTTCTCCACCGCTCCTCATTCATTCCTCCAATTTACGACGAGTCCAGGGTCACCTGCGTCGTCTCGGAGAGAGGATCCTGCTCTTGCATCGCTCTCCTCAATTCCAGTGCAGCGTGGAGAGCATGAGTGTGTGCTCTCAGAGCCGTCTGTCTGATTACCGGCCCTCAGCTCACTCCCCTGAATACATGAGCCATTTTGAACCTCTGTATGTCTCAGTGTGTCATTCTTATCAAAAATACTTAGATTTTTATCTTTAGACTACATTTTCATGTTATTAAGAAACGTGGAATGTTTTATCTTAGCTTGCACAGCTCACCATTAAAATGCTTGGGTGTTTTAGAGTGGTTTAGAGTGTTACGCAGTTGCTACTCTGTTGCCAGGTCATTGTCATGTGGTTGCTAGGGTGTTGTGAGTGTTTTTTTGCACAGTCGGTTAACATAGTAGTAATTAGGGCATTGCTAGGAGGTTGTTTATGTGTTCTGGCTGGTTGCTAAGATATTTCTAGGTGGTTGCTTGGGTATTCTGGATTGTTTAGAGTGTTACGCAGTTGCTACTCTGTTGCCAAGGCATTGTCATGCGGTTGCTAGGGTGTTGTGAGTGTTTTTAGCACAGTCGGTTAACAAAGAATTTGCTAGGGCATTGCTAGGTGGTTGTTTATGTGTTCTGGTTGGTTGCTAAGGTGTTTCTAGGTGGTTGATTGGGTATTATGGGTTGTTTAGAGTGTTACACAGTTGCTACTCTGTTGCCAGGTCATTGTCATTTGGTTGCTAGGGTGTTGTGAGTTTTTTTAGCACAGTCGGTTAACAAAGAATTTGCTAGGGCATTGCTAGGTGGTTGTTTATGTGTTCTGGTTGGTTGCTAAGGTGTTTCTAGGTGGTTGATTGGGTATTATGGGTTGTTTAGAGTGTTACACAGTTGCTACTCTGTTGCCAGGTCATTGTCATTTGGTTGCTAGGGTGTTGTGAGTTTTTTTAGCACAGTCGGTTAACAAAGAATTTGCTAGGGCGTTGCTGGGTGGTTGTTTATGTGTTCTGGCTGGTTGCTAAGGTGTTTCTAGGTGGTTGCTTGGGTATTCTGGGTTGTTTAGAGTGTTACACAGTTGCTACTCTGTTGCCAGGGCATTGTCATGTGGTTGTTAGGGTGTTGTATTTTTAGCACAGTCGGTTAACAGAGTAGTGATTAGGGCATTGCTAGGAGGTTGTTTATGTGTTCTGGCTGGTTGCTAAGGTGTTTCTATGTGGTTGCTGGGGTATTCTGAGTGGTTTGGGGTGTGACGCAGTTGCTACTCTTTTACCAAGGCATTGCCATGCGGTTGTTAGGGTGTTGTGAGTGTTTTTAGCACAGTCTGTTAACAAAGAATTTGCTAGGGCTTTGCTAGATGTGTTGTTTATGTGTTCTGGCTGGTTGCTAAGGTGTTTCTAGGTGGTTGCTTGGTATTCTGGGTCATTTAGAGTGTTACGCAGTTGCTACTCTGTTGCCAAGGAATTGTCATAAGGTTATTAGGGTGTTGTGTTTTTAGCACAGTCGGTTAACATAGTAGTGGTTAGGACATTGCTAAGAGGTTGTTTATGTGTATTTGCTGGTTGCTAAGGTGTTTCTATGTGGTTGCTGGGGTGTTCTGAGTGGTTTGGAGTGTGATGCAGTTGCTACTCTGTTGCCAGGGTGTTGTGGGTAGTGGTTAAGATAGTATTCTGCAGTGGCATTGCCACTTTATTACTGGTTGTTTACGTGTTCTGACTGGTTGCTAAGGTGTTTCTAGGTGGTTGCTTGGGTATTCTGAGTAATTTCTAGAGACTTACTATTCAGTAGCCAATGTGTTCTGAGTGATTGCTTAAGTGCAGACATAGTAGAGTTTCACATTGGTTCTTGCTAGGGCGTTTTAGGTTGCTAGGGTGCTCTGGAGGGTTGATAAGGTGTTCTTGGTGTTTTTAGTACATTGCTATATAGTTTCTTGAGTGTTGTGACTGGTTGCTAGGAAAGGTGTTCTGAATATTTTAAGCATAGTTGATTAACTAGTTTTTTTCATGGTGGCATGTTTGTTTTAGGGTGTTCTAGCTGGATTATCATTATTTCTAGATGGATCAGTTATTCTATTCTAAATTTTTGGATGAACTATAACTTTAAACCACATAATGCTACAGTCCCTAATAACTTCCCCATCAGTGTTGCCAAATCTGTGGTTTTCCCGTAGAATTTAGTTACTTTTACGCTGGAATGTGATTTAGATCCGGCAGCCATATCACCCTGCAGCCCAAGACTAGTTTCCCACTGAAGCTAAGCAGAGTCGAGCTGGTCAGTGCCTGGATGGGAGACCTCCTGAGGTTGAAACTAGGTTGCTGCTGAAAGAGATATTAGTGAGGCCAGCAGGGGGTGCTCACCCTGTGGTCTGTGTGGGTCCTAACACCCCAGTGTAGTGACGGGGACACTATACTGTCAGTAAGCACCGTCTTTCGGATGAGACATTAAACCGAAGTGCTGACTCTCTGTGGTCATTAAAAATCCCATGGCACTTCTCGTAAAGAGTAGGGGAGTAACACTTGATTGTCTCTATGACTCTCTCTCCTCTCCACCTGTAGCTGGTGTGTGGTGAGCGCATACACTTGATTGGCTCTATCACTCTCTCTCCTCTCCACCTGTAGCTGGTGTGTGGTGAGCGCATACACTTGATTGTTTCTATGACTCTTTCTCCTCTCCACCTCTAGCTGGTGTGTGGTGAGAGCACACACTTGTTTGTCTCTATGTCTCTCTCTCCTCTCCACCTGTAGCTTTGTAAGTGTTCGTAATACTTGTTCATAGATCTGTTGTTTAAATTATATACTTGCTGCTAGGAAGGAATACTTCGTTTCCTACCTATTTTTAGTCTGAATTTTCGTTGAGGTTTATATTTTTGATTGCACTTACTGGTAATTATAATAATTTGCGCCTCCATTGCTCCTTGGGCAAGGTGTTAGTTTCGTCTCGAGCTATTAGCACTCTGTTAGTTTATTGGCTGGGCAAATCAGAAGCTGGTCACAGCAACTGTTTAAGTATTTAAACTGCTTGGTTGCTGCTTTAAGTTGGGAGAAGCCGATTAGTCACCAGAAGAAACGGACAGCAGCTTTGTAAGTGTTCGTAATACTTGTTCATAGATCTGTTGTTTAAATTATATACTTGCTGCTAGGAAGGAATACTTAGTTTCCTACCTATTTTTAGTCTGAATTTTCGTTGAGGTTTATATTTTTTATTGCACTTACTGGTAATTATAATCATTTGCGCCTCCATTACTCCTTGGGTAAGGTGTTCGTTTCATCTCGAGCTATTAGCACTCCATTCGTTTATTGGCTGAGCAAATCAGAAGCTGGTCACAGCTGTTTTCACTCTAGCCTATTAGACAGTGTATTTATTTGATGTCCGAGCGCTGACGCGGAAGCGTTCAGCCTGCTCATGTGAAGACAGGCGAGGGTAAAGACCAACGACTTTTTCCTGCGCGACTTCACCCGAGTAACGACACCGAGCAACACACTTAAGTATCATTTCTATCTTCCCTCACACACTCTCCTTTCCTATCTTCTATCATGTGTTTCAAAACCATTCCGGTTGTCTCTCGACCACGCTCTAACATCACTCACAGACGGCAACGTAATCCTGCTAACCTACGCCCTATCTCTACATCTTCTACTACACCTTTTTCTTTCTCCGTGGCTCTCTGGAATTGTCAGTCAGCTGTCAACAAAGCAGACTTTATTTCCGCTTTTTCTTTACAATCCACAATCAGCATCTTGGGCTTGACTGAGACCTGGATTCGTCCAGAAGACTCAGCAACCCCAGCTGCCCTCTCTAACCATTTCTCTTTCTCTCACACCCCACGTCAGGTTGGCTGGGGTGGGGGCACTAGTCTGCTCATTTCAAATAATTGGAAATACTCAACCTACTCTCCCCTATGCAATTACAACTCATTTGAATCTCATGCGATTACTGTAATAGCTCCTATAAAACTCCAGATTGTGGTAATTTACCATCCCCCTGGCCAAATTATAGCCCCCTTACTAGAGGAGCTGGACGGGTTGCTGTCCTCTTTCATGGAGGATGGCACTCCAATCTTAGTTTTTGGTGATTTCAACATTCATCTAGAAAAGCCTTATGCTACAGACTTTCATTCACTCCTAGCTTCATTTGATCTCAAACACCTTACCACTATTAGCACTCACAAATCAGGCAACCAACTTGATTTAATTTACACACGCGAGTGTACTGCTGATAACATTCTGGTACAACCACTACATATCTCTGACCATTTCTTCATTCAATTTACATTACACTTTGCTACCCGGGTGCCACCAACCCCCTTACAGGTTAGCTTTAGATGAAACCTACGCTCCCTTTCTCCCTCCCATCTTTCCTCTGTAGTATCCTCCTCTCTTCCCTCACCTAAACACTTCTCATCTCTGGATGTGAATGCAGCTACTGACACTTTATGCTCTACCTTAACCTCTTGTCTAGACGACATTTGTCCTCTCTCCTCCAGGCCAGCACGGACTGCCCCTTCTAACCCCTGGTTATCTGATGTTCTTCTTTCAAGGTTCAAGGTTTCTTTATTTGTCACATAAAAAATTATATGTAGTGTAATTAATGTTGTGAAATCAGGTCCGCTCAGTGGACAGTGCAAAAGAATTAAAAAAAAATTATATAAAGTAACACAACACAAGAGCATATGGTAATGTAAGAGAAATAAGAGTAAAATGTGCAATGGAATAAAAAGTGCAAAACAATAAGATGTGCAAAAAACAGTATACTGCGGCTTAATAAATAGTAATATGAACAAGAGGGATGTGCAAGAGGGATGTGCAAACGGGTTGTGCAGGGTATGTACACAAAGCAGCAATACGGGTGATGAGAATATGGATGTTTTACAGTTAACAATCTTGTAAGTTTATGAGACTGGTTTGTGTTAAGGAGTTTATGAGACTGGGTTTGTGTTAAGGAGCCTGATGGCCTGAGGGAAGAAGCTCCTCCTCAGTCTCTCAGTTTTTGCCATCATGCTCCTGAAGCGCTTGCCAGATGGCAGTAAACAGAAAAGATGGTTACCGGGGTGAGTTGAATCTTTGAGGATTTTAGCAGCTCTGCTTTTACAGCGTTTGAAGTAGATGTCCTGCAGAGAGGGGAGAGCCGACCCTGAGATGCGCTCAGCTAAGCGCACGACTCTCTGTAGAGCTTTGCAGTCCTGGTTTGAGGAATTACCATACCACACTGAGATGCACTGAGTCAATACACTTTCTATGGCCCCTGAATAGAAAGTTTTCAGGATAGCTGGTGAGACCCTGAATTTCCTCAGCTGTCGCAGATGGTACAGTCTTTGCCTGGCTTTCTTAACCTGAGTCTGAATGTGTATAGTCCAAGTCAGGTCCTCTGAGATGTTTACACCGAGGTACTTGAAGCTACTCACCCTCTCCACAGGGGTCCCACTGATCATAAGAGGAGTGTAGGGGCGCTGCTGTCTCTTCCTGAAGTCCACGATCAGCTCCTTAGTTTTGCTCACGTTCAGAGAGAGACAGTTGTCCTGGCACCATGATGTGAGTCTCTCTACCTCATCCAAGTATGCGGCCTCGTCATCGTTGTTAATGAGGCTCAGAACCACAGTAGCATCTGCAAATTTAACAATGGAAGTGGAGCTGTGAGAGGAAACGCAGTCGTGGGTGTAGAGAGAGTAGAGCAGGGGGCTCAGGACACAGCCCTGTGGGGCTCCTATGTTCAGGGTGATGGAATTGGAGGTGAACTGGCCGACTTTCACCACTTGTGGTCTGGCGGTGAGGAAATCTTGAATCCAGTCACAGAGTGAAGTGTTTAGGCCGAGGTCTGAGAGTTTGACAGCTAGCTTGGTGGGGACTATAGTGTTGAAAGCTGAGCTATAGTCAATGAATAGCAGCCTGACATAGTTGCCATTTTTGCTGTCAATGTGAGTGAGGGAGGAGTGCAGTACCTGAGAGATGGCATCATCAGTAGACCTATTTGGCCGATAGGCAAACTGAAGCTGGTCCAAAGTAGCAGGGATGAAGGAGCAAATGTGTTTCTTTAAAAGTCTCTCAAAAACCTTCATGACTGTCGATGTGAGGGCAACTGGGCGATAGTCATTCAGGCAAGAGGGTTTACTGTTCTTAGGCACAGGGATTATGACAGATTTTTTAAAGGAGGTGGTTAAAGGAGGTTAACAAAGGTAGCATGGGACTCATTAAATATGGATGTAAACAAACCAGCAAGCTGATCAGCACAGGACCTCAGAATGCGGCCAGTAATCCCATCAGGTCCTGCTGCTTTCCTGACGTTCACTCTCTTTAGTTCCCTCCGAACCTCGTCCTCCGACAGGGTGAATACATGATCGCTGCTCTGTCTGCTGCTTCCTGACGCGCTGCTCGGCAGAGTCGCGCCGCCGCCATTGCATTCAAAGCGGCCATAGAAGGTGTTTAGCTCTTCGGCCAGCAATGGATCTGCTCTCACCTCTGCGGAGGAGTTATTTCCAGAGGAACATATGGTCTTCAGTCCCTGCCACATGCGTCGAGAGTCATTGAGCTGGAAATGTGACTCAATTCTCTCCCTGTACTGGCGTTTAGCGGCTCTTACTGCCTGACGGAGAGCGTAGCATGATGCTTTGTACTCGCTCATGTTTCCTGACAACAGACCGGCGTTGTATGCGGCACAACGGTGGTTAACCGCATCACGGATTGATCTGTCCACCCACGGTTTCTAATTAGAAAATGTCCTTATTGTTACCGTTTCAGTGGCCTGTTCGGTTAGCGTGTTTACGAAGCTTAATGCTACATCCGTGAATTCGCTGACGTCAGATGAACTCGCCCGGAACATGTCCCAGTCAACATCATCAAGAGACGCCTGTAGCATAGCTTCAGAGTGGGAGGACCAGCGCATCACTTCCCTCTCCACCGGCGGTTCATGAAAGATCCTTTGTTTGTATTCCGGTGTGAGGAAAATGGCGGCATGATACGATTTGCCAAAAGCCGGCAGTGAGTGGGCTTTGTAGGCATTTTTGAGTGGAGTGTAGCAATGATCGAGTGTATTCAGTCCTCTGGTTGGACAGGATATATGCTGATGAAAGTTCGGCAAGACCTTCTTGAGGTTGGCTTTGTTAAAGTCCCCGGCGATGATGAAGGCAGCGTCAGGATGTTTGTTGTTATATCTGCTGAGCACATCGTGGAGATTGGACAAAGCCAAGCTAGTGTCAGCTTGTGGTGAAATGTAGACAGATGTAATGACGATTGATGAAAATTCCCGGGGCAGATAGAATGGGCGGCAGATGATGGAGAGATGTTCTAGATGAGGCGAGCAGGAGCACGACAGAATGGAGATATTTCTGGGGTCACACCATTTCTTGTTAATCATGAAACACACCCCACCACCTTTGGTTTTTCCGGCCTCGGCTGTTCTGTCCATCCGTAAACCGCTGGCGTTACAGCGGTGTCCGGGACCGTCGACGTGAGCCATGTTTCGGTCAAACAAAGGATGTTACAGTCTCTAATGTCCCGTTGGAAACTTATCCTGGCTCTAAGATCGTCCATCTTATTCTCCAAGGATTGGACATTAGCGAGCAGAATACTCGGTAGAGGAGGACTGTGAGCCCTTTCCCTCAGTCTGTTGCGGATTCCAGCGCGTCTCCTGCGATGTTTCCTTCGTCTCCTGCGGTTATTCAGGTGGTCATTGTTCAACTCGTTGTTCCAAAGTATCTCCAATGGCCACGCTGGATCCGTGGATAAAGTGTCCTGAATCAGGTTAGTGTAGCGCTGTCCAATGCCCAAAAGTGTTCTTCTGTCGTACATAATCATTGTAGACGATACACGTATAAAAAGAGAAGTAAAAAAGTTAAAATAGGTTAAAAAAAAACACATAAAAAGCACAATTCTGAGCGGAGCTAATTCACAGGCGACTGAACTCAGCAGCGCCTCCGGAAGGTAGACTTCTCCGCAGAAGTCCACACTGCCAAATCGTCACATTTCCATAACAAGATCAACAGTGCTCCAGATATGCGTAATCTCTTCAGAACATTTAATTCTCTCCTATGTCCCCCTCCACCACCTCCCACCACTTCTATAGCAGCTGATGACTTTGCAACTTTTTTTACAGACAAAACTAAAACAATCAGTAGTCAGTTTTCACCTTCACTCACACAGGACCTCCAACCAACTAGATCCACTGCTCAAACTCCCATCTTCTGTCCTCTCACTGAAACGGAAGTATCCAAACTTCTCTCCAGCCATCCTACAACATGTCCTCTAGACCCAATCCCCTCGCACCTTCTCCAAGCAATCTCTCCCACACTCTTACCAGCACTCACACACATTATCAACGCATCTCTCCTCACAGGCATCTTCCCCACTGCATTCAAGCAGGCTCGGGTTACCCCACTGCTCAAAAACCTACATTAAACACTTCTCTTATGGAAAACTACAGACCTGTCTCCCTCCTTCCATTCATATCCAAAACACTCGAACGAGTTGTCTTCAACCAGGTCTCATTGTTTCTTTCACAGAACAACAAACTGGACGCTAAACAGTCAGGTTTCAGGAGTGGCCATTCAACTGAGACTGCGCTACTCTCAGTCACTGAAGCCCTGCGAATTGCAAAAGCTGATTCCAAATCATCAGTCCTCATTCTGCTGGATCTGTCTGTTGCTTTTGACACTGTCAATCATCAGATCCTCCTGTCCACCCTCTCATCACTGGACATCACTGGGATTCCACTTCGCTGGTTTAAATCCTATCTCACTGGTCAGTCTTTCAAGGTGGCCTGGGGAGGGGAGGTCTCCAAAGCACATCAATTGGTCACTGGGGTTCCCCATGGCTCGTTTCTTAGACCCCTCCTCTTCTCCACATACAGTACATCACTGGGTCCCATCATACAGGCACATGGCTTCTCCTACCATTTATACGCTGATGACACACAGCTCTATCTCTCATTTTGACCAGATGATCCAACGGTAGCAGCACAGATCTCAGGCTGCTTGGCAGACATCTCGGCATGGATGAAAGAACATCACCTACAGCTCAACCTGGCAAAGACTGAGCTTCTTGTCTTCCCTGCCACTCCAACTCTACAGCATGACTTCACAATTCAGTTAGGTTCATCAACAATTACCCCATCAGCTTCGGTCAGAAATCTTGGTGTAATCTTTGATGATCAGCTGACCTTCAAAGAGCACATTGCGAAGATTGCTCGATCTTGCTGGTTTGCACTTCACAACATCAGAAAGATCAGGCCCTTTCTGACAGAGCATGCTGCACAACTTCTTGTCCAGGCCCTTGTCATTTCTAGGCTGGACTACTGCAATTCTCTTCTGGCTGGACTTCCATCAAACACAATCAAACCTCTACAAATGATTCAAAATGCAGCGGCACGACTGGTCTTCAACGAGCCCAAAAGAGCACATGTCACACCTCTCTTTGTCTCCTTGCACTGGCTACCAGTTGCAGCTCGCATCCAGTTCAAGACACTGATGCTTGCATATAAAACAACCACAGGGTCAGCACCCACCTACTTCCACTCACTATTACGAATCTACATCCCTTCCAAAAGTCTAAGATCTGCTAGTGAGCGACGCCTCGTGGTACCATCACAGAGAGGCTCAAAATCACTCTCCAGAACATTCTCATTCACCATTCCTGGCTGGTGGAATGATCTTCCAAGCCCCATCCGGAATGCTGCATCCCTGTCAATCTTCAAGCAACAACTGAAAACTCATTTCTTATAACACTACTTGACTTCATCATCATAATAAAAAAATTAAATAAAAAAATGTGCCCCGTCAGTTGCCCAGGATTCAGTGACATCAGGCTTTAAACCCCCTTTTGGTTGTTATGAGAACCTTTAAACAATTTTTTGGTTCTATCCTAGCACCAGACTTAACACTAATGTTGGCACGTTGTACAGAGAATAGCAAGGCAGAGACGTTAGCAAGTCTTCCAAGCTTTTCGAGGTCACCTTTAAATGCGTCGACCTCAATTCCAATATGTCACGACTGCACTGTGCTGTAGTGACTCATACACACCAGCGACTGGTCTAAATATTGACCCATTTTTTCCAGCCTCCCGTGGCTGTAGATTAAAGGTCTTGTTTTCCTTCCAGTGCAGTTTTGAGGTGCAGTCATAAGCTAAACGCTGTATGACATTAATAATCACAGGTTTTCTTGCTCTAATGAGGAGTATGAATCTCTGCCAGTGGGCTGTGCATCTTTTCCACTAGAGCGAACCTCATTGCCCTCTACCAGACTCATTTAAATGAGTCCGTCCTTGCTCATAAGCGTGTTCATTATTCACCTGATTGGAGTCACGTTGTGTCATCATTCCCTCAAGAGCGGCTGTGTGTTGTGTCTGTGTCTGTCAATGAAACAGGCCCGTGGATTTCTCTCAGCCCGTGGCCTTTGAGAACGCAGAGATTGGGCAGTGTCCTGACCTGGCCCCGCCCCAGACCCCTGAGGAGGAGGAGGAGGAGGAGGCTCCAGCCAAACCAGCTCTGAAGCCTACAGAAGCAGCTCGGCCTCCATCACCAGACTCATCTGTAAGTCCTAACCAATGCATTGTGGGTAGACAGTTTCCTTTAGTTTAAGACTGACCACAGACTCAGTGAAAGTCTGTGCTATGCTGGTGATGGGTAAGTCCAGACTTTAGTGTGTTTTTGTGTGTACTCTCAGAGTCGTTGTTTGCATGTAAACACTAAGAGCTAAATTCATTATCTTTGACCATTTTAGTGTCAGTGTTGCAGCTTTAACTCAAAAAAGAATAATATTTGTATTCACTTATTTGTGTTAAAAACTGCAATTGTTTTTTTTAAGCTTGTGCTTGTTTGTAAGGCTGCACAATATGGACAAAATATTATTAAAATAAAATGTTGACCTTGGATCACAAAACCAGTAATAAGGGTACATTTATTTTTATTTTATATATCTGAATAAATAATATTTCCATTGATGTATAGTTTGCTATGATAGGAAAATATTTTGGCAATATTTGGGTGTGCAAAATATTGAGAAAATCATCTTTAAAGTTGTTCAAGTGAAGTTCTTAGGAATGCATATTACTAATCAAAAATTAAGTTTTGATATATTTATTGTAGGAAATTTACTAAATATCTTCATGGAACATGATCTTAATATCTTAATGATTTTTGACATCAAGCAAAAATGTATAATTTTGACCCATACAATGTATTGTTGGTTATTGCTACAAATATACCTGTGCTGCTTATGACTGCTTTTGTGCTCCAGGGACACACATAAGAAATATTGGTAAAATAAACAAACAAGTACTTATTAATATTTTTATTCTCTAGTACTGTTAAAAAACTGTAAAAATGAAATACCAATATTTATGTCTGACAATGGTTAGTGCATATTGCAAATCAAAATGCACATTATAAGCGACTCAAACGTGCAGTGCTTTGCCAAACCGCTGAAAACACTGACCGATCATGAGCTGCTCATGTGTAAACGAACACAGTGATGCACTGCTCGCATGTAAACAAACATAGTGATGCACTTCACTATGATGCACTATGTTGTTTAGCAGTGGTTCATGCACTGCATGCTACATTTAACACAGATCTTCTCTTCAGCTGACAGAGCTAAAGCTAACAGCGTTAGCAATCATGCCACTGTCTATAGACTGTTTCCCATTCATTACGTCTGACTCTCACAGGTGATTCACTCATTCTAATGAGTTATATACGAGGCACTTATAGTAGGGTGACCATATTGGGCTTTTCAATATAGCAAACTCTTGGTAAAACTGAAATAAAATTATTCATATTAATTAATGTTATTTAATGCATTAGGAATCATGAATTTACCATTTATACAACTTCATTTTTTTTTTTTTGAATTTAGCATATTTAGAAAGTCAAATAAGTATTGTTCATTGGCAATTCATTATATGCATCAACTAATGTTAATTTTATTGTAAAGTGTTTTATTTAGTTATTTTTACTCATAAACTCTGTTCTTTCTTGGCTGATGTGTTGTGCTTTGTTGGACCAATGCATGCCTCTCACCATTATTTGCCACTGCCACGCATTAAAACAAGTAAAAATATCTGCCAATGGGGTAAAAAACATGATCGTGTTTTGCCTTTTGAATTAAGATTATTTTGTTACCCCATTGGCAGATATGTTTGATTGTTTTAAGCAAAAACTAACACAATTTGGATATATTTTTCATAAAACAAGACATAATATCATGAATCATTTTACTTGTCAAGTAAATGCATCTTTATTTAGAATACGTCGATATTTATTCTAGAAAACAAGACAAAAATCATTTTTTTGCAGTGTGATTTTATATTTATTTTGGGAAATGTAGATGCCGTGAGCTGTTTGCTACTGTACGTGAATTGCTTATAAATACATGTTTTTATGTATTTGAAAATATTAAAACAATGGCCAATGTATATTATAAAATATATTTAGTATATATTTTTTTGTACCGATAACCTTTTTTGTATATTTTAAAGAATATCTTCAAACATTAATATATATTTTAAACAATTTACATACATTTCAATCCACGAAAAGTGTTCACTTATATGTATTACACATGTGCATATAACACATAGTAACAACACATTTGGAAAAAAAACTGCATAAAGCCTAATGTGCTGTGAGATTGTATTTTTTTATGAGTTAAGTAATCTGTAATGTTAATATGGGCCTATGTGATATGTGAATTGTGGTTGCTGAACGTAATGACTGAAACAGCAGTTTGACCTGTAGCATGCAGACACTGTATATAATCATCCAGTTGTGGTGTGTGAGAACGAAGGCATGGACGGTCAAAACAATGCAAATACATGAACATACAATAATGAGGACTTTAGAGAGAGCCAAGCAACAACTCTGACATTTTAGGCCCAAATCATGATCAAACAGCTTTTTGAGGTCTGAAAAAGAGGACATGCCTTTATTTAAAGTGAACACGGGTATGGTCACCCTACTTATAAGCATGCACAAGCTATCTATGAATATTCATAATTTCAGAAACGACTCTTTAAATGCATGAATGTGAATCTGAATTGGTCAGATGCTGAACTGAAGTGACAGGAAGAGGAATTTCATTAGTCAAAGATGGGGTTTGTGACAAAACCAAATTAACGATTGCATCACATTTTGAACACTTTGAAACAAATTGGGGAAAACATGTTTATTTTCTGTTTCATGCACCATAATGCTTTGAGTTCTTCTGTTTTCTTGATCTGTCACTCTGCTGTTCTCAGGCCACGCCCCTTGCTGAGGCCACGTCCACTCCAGTCACGCCCACCAGGGTCAAAGACACCGGGGTATTAACCTGCTCACACATACACACACACACACACACACGCGCACACATGCACGCACACAGACACTCTCACACACACACATGCACACACACGCACACACACTCACACACACACACACACACACACGCACACACGCACACACGCACACACGCACACACACACACACACAGACAGACAGACAGACACACACAGACACTCTCACACACACACACACACACACACACACACACACACACAGACACTCTCACAAACACACACAGACACACACACACACACACACACACACAGACAAACACACACACGCACACACACACACAGACAAACACACACACGCACACACACAGACACTCTCACAGACACACACACACACATGCACACACACAGACACTCTCACAGACACACACACACACACACACACACACAGACACTCTCACGCACGCACACACATGCACACAGACACTCTCACACACACACACACACACACACACACACACAGACACATGCACACAGACACTCTCACACACACACACACATCAGAGATAGTGTGAATATTGCAGGTCCTCCATTCAGACGCTCATGTATCCTTCGACTTACGGCCGGCAGCGAGCTCTCGTCTGCTTCTGCAGCTCTGTTTCTGGTTTGATTTCTGAGTCACAGTATGTTTCTCACATGAAGACCGAATGCTGATGAAACGAGTGCAGTAATGTGTTGTGAGACGTTCTCTGGCTCCATCTACTGCCTGTCCTTTATAAACAGTCTTCTTACAGACAACGCTGGCTATCTCGAGTTAAACAGAATTGACATGAACACTGAGAATAGAGTAACAAAGCACTGAACAATCATTGGCAAGCTTCGTGGTTTATAAACTGCAGTCTCTACATTGTAAAAACATCGTACTGTACAAAAAGTAAATGTCCCTCAAAAGTATGTTAAACATAAATGTATCATTTCACTTCACACGTAAATATTTAATTACAGTCCTTTACTATTAATAATCCAGTTTTCATGAACCCTATTCCCAAACCTGAACATAAGCCCTTTTAAAAACAAATATAATACAATTATAATAATCATATTTTTTTCCAATATTCTGCTACATAAATAATTGTGCTCTCCTTTCTCTAAACCGTACCTTCTCTTGTCAGCTGCATTAAATGTGCTTGAAAACAAAATCTCGTCTCAAATTCAATAGAATCCACTGATTAATTTCATGAATTCAATATTCATTGATTAAATATGGATTTGTAAACATCGGCACATCTGTAGAGCTGTTGAGATCACATTTGTTGAACCACATCGGTTAGGCTTAGAAAAATAAATATGGTCTGTTCACTTATTAGCTAATGAAACAATAATAATTTGTATATTACAGTGACTGTTTATCTATGCTATGGGGAATTAATTTAATATTAACAGTGTAGAGACTACAGTTGCTAAATTGTGATTTAACTAGTTAGCAAATTATTTATAAGTACTAAATGCTTTATTACTATACCGACCCCCCCAAACATATATTTGTGAATTTAGTATTTTTTCATGTCACTACATTGTTTATAGCATAAGATTAAAATTGTAAATATTATATTTTATTCATATTTTATTCTATGTTCTCTGTAGAGGAAATCATATGAAAATACAATTTTAAATTTGTCAAATAAAATGGCATGAATAGACATAAAAAATGCAATATCAATGATATTTTTTAAAAATCACCTTTAGTATCTTTTATACTAAACTTTGTTTAATGATGATTCTCAACTATGTTATATAACAAAATTATTTGATATACCATATGTGTGTAAAAATATCCATAAACTGGTTTTCCCATTAAACACAGTGTATCTATACACTGTATCTAATTTGCATATTAATGTGTTCCTGTTGGGACAGCATGTTGAATTTTTCATAATGAGAGTAATAAATGGTCAGATTTTCAGAATAATATCTAATATTTTATAAGACAATTGAAAAATAATTAACTTTCCTATTTAATTGTTATGTCTCCCAAAATGCGTAATAAACATGCGTTTGGTCCCGGTGTCCTCTACAGTGGACATGTATGAAATTATGCCCTGTTTCATAACACAAAGTCATATTTGAATTAGAAAAATTTTCCTGAGATGTTGCTTTATGACAAACAATCTGAAAAGTGTTCAGATTTAAATGACAAGTACAAAATATAATTATATTTCCATAAGGATGTAAAAGAAATCACTAAATTAAATGTAGCCATCTATAAAGACCTAAGAGAGGGAGTTGTCATGATGAAACTACCAATCATTTAGTATCTCTATAAAGCCCTGAATGTGCTCTTACAAGACTTCCAGACTTATATCTGTGACATGAGAGGTAAAGTCCAGTACAGAGGCAAAAACTCCAGAGCTGGGTCTCAGATATACTAACACAGCTGTAATATGCAGCGTTTGATTGACATCTGCTCTGTCCAATCACACAGGTTTCGTGCTCAGCAGAGGCGGAGTCTGTCGTGCTAGAACTGGCCAAACAGTTCGGTCTGTCCAGAAACAGTCACATGGCATTTGAGTTCGATGACAGAAAGGTGAAGAACAGGTGAGTGTCAGTTATCCTCACATCTTCATCCTCCTCGTCCTCCTCATGCGTGCGTGTCTGCTCCTCAGGCTGATCATCGAGTTCAAGATACGCACAGAAGCAGCCTCTGGGCTGGTGTTCTACATGGCCAGAATAAACCACGCTGACTTCGCCACCATCCAGCTGAAGGAGGGAATGGCTCACCTGAGCTACGATCTGGGCAGCGGCAACACCTCCGTCAGCGTGCCACGCATCATCAACGACGGACAGTGGCACAAGGTCAGAGCGTCTGGCCTTTGACCCCTCTCACTCCCTGACCTGTTTCACAGCTTTAGGCTCATCTGGACACAACATTGGGAAACACTTTTGGATACTGTTCCATCATAAACGGGGGCATAACACACACAGTTTCACCCAATCTCATGTTAATCTTGAGTGCCTATAGAGTAGTACTGCATCCGTCATATCTCAGTCTTTAGTTTTATCATATTTATAAAAGAAAGATACAGATTCTTTCTGAAAAGAGCCGAGCTCCTGGAGGCGGCGCGGCATGGGCGGAGCTAAAGAGTGACCAGCACTTGAGCACCGATAACGAAACAAAACACATGTGATGCCGTTGACATTTATAATGTTACTAAACATTTCTATTTAAAATAGATTAATCTGTGAATCCTGAAAAATAAATTGCGTCACGGTTTCCACAAAAATATCGTGCAGCACAACTGTTTTCAACATTGATAGTATTCAGAAATGTTGCTTGAGCAGTAAATCAGCATATAATTATGATTTCTAAAGATCATGTGACACTGAAGACTAATAATAATGTATGAGTAATGATGCTGAAAATACAGCTTTGATCACAGATTTCAATTACATTTGACATATATTCTGTTAGAAAACAGCTATTGTGAATTATTCTAATATTTCACTGTATTTTCTTACTTTACTTTTTACTTTTTAGTCATTTAGCAGACGCTTTTATCCAAAGCGACTTACAAATAAGAAAAAGTAAACTATAAGTTAAAACTCTATAAATACTAAATATACATATTTAATATATACATATTTAAGAAAATGAAGAAATTAAATAAATGACAAATGCATACAACAACATTTCAAAACAAAACATTTAAATGAAAACAAAAAATAAAGCTAAAAACTATTCAAAGTATTAAAACAACAAAAGGTATGAATATAACAATGATACCAACATGACACTGACACTAACCCAAACACCCATATATACTGTATATATATTATTTCATTTCCATGTAGTATGTTGAAGTAATGTTACTAAAATAACCATTGTATTAAAAGTAAAACTAAAGAAAATACCTATAAAGAAATAATACATTCATAGATAATTTATCTAAAATTAAAATAGATAACAAATCAAGTGGCAAAATCCATTTGTCCCAGTATTGATGATATGTGTCCATCCGTAAATTTAATGCGAAAGTGATTCTCTCCATATTTTGAACTCTGGTTACAATGTCCAGCCATTCAGACTTTGTTGGAGGTTCAGACTGGAGAAACCGTTCATGTTACAGCTTTCTTGCTGGTTGCTAATAGTATCTTTAATAAGTCTCTCGCCGTCACATGAGCTGTTAAGTTACCCAGGTTAATTGTAGAAACAGAATAATCAATTGTATCTTTAAAAATATTGTATATTGTCAGCAGCCATATCACCCTGCAGCCCAAGACTGGTTCCCACTGAAGCTAAGCAGAGTTGAGCTGGTCAGTACCTGGATGGGAGACCTCCTGGGTTGCTGCTGGAAGAGATGTTAGTGAGACCAGCAGGAGGTGCTCACCCAGTGATCTGTGTGGGTCCTAATGCCCCAGTATAGTTACGGGGACACTATTCTGTCAACAAGCACTGTCTTTCGGATGAGACGTTAAACCGAGGTCCTGACTCTCTGTGGTCATTAAAAATCCCACGATGTCCTTCGAAAAAGAGTAGAGGTGTAACCCTGGTGTCCTGGTCAAATTCACCCATCATGGCCTCTTAATCATCCCCATCCACCGATTGGCTTCATCACTCTGTCTCCTCTCCACCTGTAGCTGGTGTGTTGGGGGTGTTCTGGCACACTATGGCTGTCGTCGCATCATCCAGGTGGATGCTACACATTGGTGGTGGATGAGGAGATTCCCCCCTTACTATGTAAAGCGCTTTGAGTACCCAGAAAAGCGCTATATAAATGTAACAAATTATTATTATATTATTTGTGTTACCTCCTGCCAGTATGGCTGAATGGTTGGGCAGCTCCAAAATACATGAAAGTGATCTGCTAGTTGTTACCTCCAGCACAAACCACTACCCCTCTCGCCATTCTGAATAGATTGTAACTTGGAGGTTATAAAGTATCTAAGATTCCTCCAGCAGAATTCTGTCCACATACGGGAACTAGTAGAAGTAACCTGAACAGAACCGATATTCAACTACTCTTCCTCTGAAATACCAAGACTGGCTTCTCTCTCCCATTTTCATCTTACCTCCATGTGTTCTGTACTGGATTGAGTAGATACATTTTCCTGTTATCCTTATTTGTATAGACATCAATAAATAAATCTACTAAATTGGGGTTATGCTTCTCCAAATATCTTTTTCACTGTTGAAATAAGTTCTGGTTTGTATGATACCTAAAGAAATCATGCATATTAGAGATCTCCTGATAACTATCTAATGCGACCTTTGAGGAAATCGAACTAAAAGTAGTGATGAAGTCTATAACTCCCATCAGACTTTGCTGGTTTAAAGTCAGGGTCAAAGGTGACCCATCTCAGTAGTCTTGACTGTCTTCCAAGTAAAGGTGATTTACATTCTTTAAACCCGATTCTATACAAAGTTTTGCTACCTAATAGTAATTGCAAGGGTATAGCTAGCTGTGAAACGTCCCGATCTTTCCACTTTGCTGTATAATCTGTGTTTCAAAAACACATGCTTGATGTGTTTCTTTTCTTTCATACCGTGTAATACTGTATTCACAACCATAAATCCTAAAAAAGTGCAAGTCTTGTACAGAAATGTACATAGGAGCTCATGAAGAAGAGCTTTAGGCTTTGAATATCGGTGTACGATATATTCAAAAACATAATATAATGGCAAAGGTGTTTGATTTGAGATGCATTTGCGTCATTTTGCAAAAGATGTGAGGCATTTTCTGTGCAATTCTTGATTTGTGTAAAGTTTAGAGGAACATAAAAAAAGAGGTAAGGTTTTGAAAATGTGTGTAAGCAGCTGAAACTACTGTAAAAGCAAGCAAGTGTTGATTTCTTCTCTTTCTGTCTGTAGATCCGTGTGACGAGAGAGAAGCAGAGAGGATTCCTGGTGATCGACAGACGTTACTCCAAACACACCACCAGCCCAAAGAAAGCTGATATTCTGGATGTGGTGGGAATGTTGTATGTGGGAGGTTTACCACTCGGCTACACCACCAAACGCATCGGACCGGTGAGCACAGAACCACACACACACCCCTTTTCCACCAAAGCCGTTCCAGTGCTGGTTCGGAGCCAGAGCCTAGTTTCAAACCGGTTCTTTGTTTTTCGACACCCAAAGCACAGCTCCGAACCAGGAAAAGTGGTTCGTAAGTAGCACTAAAGCATTGCTGGGCTAGAAGGCTGCGGGAGCGCCTGGAAAGCAGACTGTTCTTTATGCTTTTCGATTGCTCTCGGGGTGCTTTTGTGTGTCGTCTGCTGATCGATTGATGGTGCCGATGCACCTCGAACGAGCCTGTTGTGCCACGCTAGTGAACCAAAACATGAAACGTATTGTTATGTAAGACCTGGCTCTCTAGCCTGTGGAAAAGCAACCTGTTCTTAAAGGGCTCGCCAGTCGAACCAACTAAGAGCACGAGCTCTGAACTAGCACCTGGTTCCTTCTGGTGGAAAGGCGTATCAGAGGAGTCCAATACTCTTTGAGGCCATCTCAGTCTGTCTACTCCACACAAAACTGGCACTGTCTGATGTTGTAGGTGCTTCACAGCATCAACGCTTGCATTAGAAACTTCAAGATGATGAATCAGTCGCTGGACATGGACAAACACACGTCTAGCTACCGCGTGGGCTCCTGCTTCGCCAACCCAGAAAAAGGGACTTATTTTGATAGCACAGGCTATGCTAAAGCTGGTGAGGATCCACTTTTTTCAACTGCTTACACACCAAATCTGTACTCGTCACACACATTCAAACAGCAGAAACACCAAATCTGCAAAACCAGACACTAATTCTCAGCCTTTGACTTTCAATTTCATAAAACACAAATGTGTATAATGACACAGGTGTGACAGGTATTACAAGGAGAAGGTGATTTATGAGGACAATTTCAGTGTCCTCATAATTCAAAACGCTTACAAATCATACAGAGTGAGTTTTTTTGAAAAAGTAAAAATGCACAAAGTTTCCTGTGAGGGGTAAGTTTAGGTGTAGGGCAATAGAAAATACGGTTTGTACTGCATAAAAACCATTACACCTATGGAGTATCCCCATTAACTGTGTCTGTGTGTGTGTGTGTGTGTGTGTGTGTGTCTCTGTCTCTGTCTGTGTCTGTGTGTGTGCCTGTGTGTCGGTGTGTGTGTGTGTGTGTGTGTGTGCGTGTGTGTGTGTGTGTGTGTGTGTGTGTGTGCGTGTGTGTCTGTGTGTCTGTGTGTGTACAGTGGACTCGTATCGAGTGGGTAACGATGTGTCCGTGGATCTGGAGTTCAGGACGGCGCAGAGCAGCGGTGTTCTGTTCGGCGTCAGTAGCCAGAAGATGGACGGACTGGGTATTGAACTTGTCAAAGGAAAGGTATGAAAGAGAAGTCTCAGTTTTAAGAGCTCAAGTAAATTGGGGGCTTGTAAAGTTGTTTGTCTTTGTATGAGTTTGTCAATAAGAGTGTCTGTGTTTGTTGCTACAGCTTTTATTACATGCTGATAATGGAGTGGGGCGCTTCACGGCCGTATATGAGCCAGATCCAGAGGCGGGGCTTTGTGATGGACAGTGGCACACTGTCTCGGCCCACAAGCTGAAGCACCGCCTGGAGCTTGTCGTGGACGGCAAGAAGTCCGAGGCAGCGAGTCCAGACGTCCGCTCGGCCTCCGCCGATACCAATGACCCTGTGTATGTGGGCGGATACCCCGGTACGCCAATCAAACTCTGTTGCCATGGTGTCATTGTTACATCCATTCATGACTCGCCGTGGGAGTTATTAACAAGCTAACAGGCAATAGTCATTTAAAATAGAAAGAAATACAAATTATTTTATTAAAAACCTATTCTCAAATGATGACACATAATGACATAAAGCTTGTCAGATCATGGCATTTTAAAATTGTATGACATTTCTGGTCTTCAACATCAACGGATCTCATCATAACCAAAAATAAACATCTGTTTGAAAAGCTCAGTGTGATGCTCATAACAGCAGTTGCTAATAAAACATAACATTTACAGATGCCAAATACTTTGAAAATATGATGCATTGAAAATTTGCTTAAGCTTTTGAGTAAAAGTATAATTAGTTTGATTTGAACTCTTTGTAAAGGCAGTTTGGGACAATCCTAAAATACAGAAGTTCTGGAAGATTTTACATTTCAACACACTTGAAATTAACAGTTTCAGTTTTTATTATAATGTTTACATTGGTTGTTTATTTTTCTTTCATCTTAGCAGACAGAAACATTGACATAATTTGATCAGCTTGAATGTTTTCTGAATGCGTCGGATAAATGACTGAAATCTTATTTGTGTGTGTTTGTCGCAGAGGATCTGAAGCAGTTTGGACTCACTATAAACACACCGTTTAAAGGCTGCATGAGAAATGTGAAGATCGCTAAAGCTGGGAAGACTCTGGAGGTCCAGATGAACAAAGTCCTGGAGCTCAAAGGAGTTCAACCTCTCACCTGCCCTGCTAGTTAAACACACACACACACACACTCTCACTCACACATACGTCCTGATTTTGCTGAGTTAGATGTGTTCCTGGCTCAACATATATTGTTGACCCTGGAAGAACATTTTATGTCAAAAATTTAATCTTGACCATTTCCCTACACCTAAACCTAACCTTAACCATGAGTAATCCCTAAAATCAGAGGAAATTATAGATGAATGATACTGATGTAAATGCACCAAACACTGATTATAAGCCTAAACTTCAAATCTGATTAGATGTTGACCCAGGAACATGTCGCACTTGGTAAAATCAGGTTCTTCCACACATACACATACACACACACTCTCACTCACACACACTCTCACTCTCACACACACACACACACACACACACGATTTAACATTTAACTGCACCTCAGAGTGAATCAGTTCATGAATTAAAATCAGAAATATTCAGAGAACTAATTGAAGCACTTGCTGTGCCGCTCATTACCAAATAACACAAGGAATATTAATAACCAAACAGCTAGACAAACCAAAGATTAGAGACAAACAAAGCCAGATGAAAAACAGATCGAAAACTGCTTTAAAATAAAATTAATACAGCCATAGGATGCAATTTTTATAGTACATTTCGGTAACACTTTACAATAAGGACCCGTTAGTTAACATAAGTTTAGGCATTAACTAACATGAATGAACAATGATAAATATGTTACAATATGTAATTATCTGTGTTGTTAGTCAATACAAATACAACTGTTCATTGTTAGTTCATGTTTGGCTTGGTCCATTAAAAAGGAAATAAACAACTTTTTATTTTAATAATTTATTATTCAAAATTGAAATTAATAATAACTAGAATTAAGTAGTATGTTTCAATGTTAGTTAATCTTAACTAATGTAGTTAACAAATGTAAACAGATGAAACCTTATTTTAAGGTGTTACCGACATTTTATGCTGTAGTTCATTATCAATCTATATGTATTTTTGTGTTAAATGACCTTAAAGTGCAACTACATCTTACACAGCCAAAAGCATCCTAACAAAACCACCCAAGAGTGAATGACCCGAGGAATCAGGGTTCTGTCGTTAAGAACAACACACTTTAATACACCAGTAAGACATGCATTTCTGCCGTCATTTCAAATGTCGCCCATATCAAACAGGTCTAAACAGACAACACTCGTATACCCTAGTAATACATCAACAGACTTCATAATGATTTAACACGATATCATGCTTTATAGGGATGAGCGAGTACAGCATTATCTGTATCTGTATCTGTTAACCATATGAATTATCTGTATCTGTACTCGGACTGGGCGGGGCCTAACCCGGAAGTGGGCGGGATTTAACCTGGAAGTGGGTCGGGTTGTCTTGAAATGGGCGGGGCTTTAACCGGTATGTTATTTTAAGCATGCAATTGATATGGGTTGATCAGAAATTGTTATATTTATTGCTGATTAGAAAACTATTTACATGACAGCATCAGCATTGAGCTTCAGATCAATGGTTTTGATCACGATAACAAACGAACTATATACAGAACAAGTTTTGCAACAATGAATACAACACATGCGGTTGCAATTATGAAGTAAAATGTAATGAACAAGAGTTTATATCTCAACATAACTTTCTTTTTTTAACTATTTTTTTTATTTCCACACCAGGTATGTGTAGCTAATTAATTTGTAATATAGTTTTATACCACTACTTCCTTTTTTTTATGAAATACAGCAAGAAAGTGTCAGACACTCAGTGCGTGAAGTAAAAAAAAAACTGGTTAGAGCCAGCTGACGGTTTAAAAAAGAAAACAAAAATCTCCGACAGGCAGAGACGCGAGTCGCATTCTACCAAGCACCACGTCTGAACAAACCCCACGTTTACCAAAACTCTACTGGTTAATAAGTAAGTACTACAAACCAAAGTAAAAAACAGGTAATTTCATCTGATATTATTATTTGTGAAATGAGGAATCAGTATTTTTTAAACCTTTATTGGCATAATCCATCAATCTGAATGAAAGTGTCTTCATTTGTCTTGAGGATGGAGCAGCTGCTGCTGCCTCCAGTGGGTGATCGCTCTGTGAGGGTCCACATACTAGCAGCACCTGTCAATCTTGCAGAAATGAACATGATCCAGGGTAAAGTCACCACTCATGCAGCTTCATGTCTGTTTACATCCTTTCAGTCTAGGGATGGTCAAATCTGATGTTATTTTATAGAAATTCTAGTCTTTGAAGTGATGGAGGCCAGAGGTGGAAAGTAACGAATTACATTTACTCGCGTTACTGTAATTGAGTAGCTTTTTTGTGTACTTGTACTTTTTTAAGTAATTTTTTTAATCTGTAATTTTACTTTTACTTAAGTATATTTTGTGTGAAGTATTGTACTTCGCTACATTTTAAAACACATTCGTTACTGAGTAAAAAAAAATCGCTCCGTGGAAACAACTGCAGTAAATAATGGGCAGAAGAAGAAACTGGCGCTAAAATCACAAGAAAGATGCAGACGAACAAGACAGGCGTTAATGGTGCAGACCCAGCTGAAAACCAAACCCCGTCGTACTCTGCTGAAGTTGAACTCAAAGGAATGAAGTGAACCCCTGGCCATATTCATGCTCTATTATGCAGTGTAAGCTGTGTTTTCCTCGGGAGACCGAACTAGCAGCTTATAACATCTCGACATCGCTCTTCGCAAGCATGTAGAGGTAACGTAAGGTAAATACTTGCATCGTTGCATTGGTGGTTAAAATGAAGCTTTGACGGTTTAGCAAAAGGTTTTGCACAAATGAGCCAAAAAGACAGTGGTGCAGGGTGTGCAATATCGTCTGCTATAATATAGTAATTGTTGTTTTAACGATGTGCGATTTGACATTATCAGTATTTTGCCAAAAACCAAACAAATCACTCTAAACAGTGTGCCGTGAAGTCTAGTAACGTTAGATTAGACTAGTGCGCGTGCATCTGGAGTGCTTTCTTTCACTGCGTGATTAAGTCTGTTAAAATGCGTTTAGAATGATCACAAAATTGAAGATATAGAAGCAGAAAATGTATATATTTATATAATTTAATATAGTATGTCAACATCACATGAAGAATGCCGTTTTTCTCAAAAAATCACCATGATTACACAGGCCTGCAGTTTTGCTTTTTACAACAGTTAAAAAAACAAGAAGTTAATTAAGAGACTTGCGTTTTAGACACCATATTGCCTGTTTTTGCTCTATTTCGACAACAAAAATATTTCCATACACAGTTTTGCGTCTCTGACTCTGAGCAATGACGTGTTTCATTCCTTGAATTAACCGTTTAAATGATTCTGTTCAATCGCAATGACTCACTTATGAGTGACTTGCTGACACCTACTGGTGGTTCTAATTTAACATTTAAAGTATCTTTTTATTTTTGTATTTCAAATGACTATTTAACATTTGTGATCCTGGCCTGGAGCACAAAACCAGTCTTAAGTCGCTGGAGTATATTTGTAGCAATAGCCAACAATACATTGTATGGGTTAAAATTATACATTTTTCTTTTATGCCAAAAATCATTAGCATATTAAGTAAAGATCATGTTCCATTAATATATTTTGTAAATTTCCTACTGTAAATATATCAAAACTAAGAGCTTAATTTGAACAACTTTAAAGGAGATTTTCTCAATATTTGGATTGTTTGCACCCTCAGATTCCAGATTTTCAAATATTGTCCGATCATAACAAACCATACATTTACATTTACATTTATGCATTTAGCAGACGCTTTTATCCAAAGCGACTTACATTGCATTCAAGTTACAGTTTCTACATTTTATCAGCTCTTGCTTTCCCTGGGAATCAAACCCATGATCTTGGCGTTGCTAGCGCCATGCTCTACCAGTTGAGCTACAGGAAAGCTGTTCCATCAATGGAAAATCAATGGAAATATTATTTATTCAGCTTTCAGATGATGTATAAATCGCAATTTAGGAAAATGGACCCTTATGGTTTTGTGGTTCAGGGTCACATTTTATGTCTTATTTATCAAAACATTGTTTCTGCATTTGTAACTGCAGGCTAAATGCATTCATGTCAGTGTGTAATACATCTATGCCACTTCAGATGAAGCTTCTGCGTTTCCTCTGCATTGCAAAGATTAATTTTGTTGATACTGATTTAATTTCCCTGGTAACAGCCTAAATGTGTTATTATTCTGAATAACTGATTCCTTTAATTAAAAACACCTAGTTTGAGATTTATAGGCCCATATTCCAGGTGTGTCAAACTCTGGAGGGTGTTACTGGAGGGCCACAGCCCTAAAGAGTTTAGTTCCAACCCTGCTCCAACAAACACACACCATGTAGTTTTCAAATAAGCCTAAATGATTAGTGTAGCTGTATCAGATATTTAATTAGGGTAATATCTACACTGTGTAGGGCTGTGGCCCTCCAGGTACTGAGTTTGACATCTTTGGTCTATCCCATTTTTTCCTCCCTCCCATTGTTAAAATGTAACTAAGTAATTTTTACAAATGAGTAAGAGTAAATTTTAAATGAGCTACTTTTTACTTTTACTTGAGTATATTTTTAGACTGGTACTTTTACTTGTACTTAAGTAAAATTTCAGTAATGTAATGGTACTTTTACTTGAGTAGAATATTTTTGTACTCTTTCCACCTCTGATGGAGGCTGAACACAGAGAACTGACTGTAGCAAATCATTGGTCTTGTCTTCAAAGGTTCGTACCCGATCTTGTGCCCCCTCCCAGCGGTGGGGGGGAATGAGGGGGTGGGAGAAGTGATAGAGATGGGCAGTGATGTCACATCTGTAGTAAAAATACCAGTTTAATATGGAGCTATTGTTTCAGCTCCGGGAATTAGTTATTAAATATTTAATATGCTCGATTAAGCCCTATTAATATTTCCTTACAGTTTACACCTTATTAAGTGCTTGTCCAGCAATCACTAAAAGTACATTCTGTTAATCTCAATTAAAATCTCGCTTACATTCCCCGTGGCCCCAGGTAACGATACACGAGATTAATAATTTCTAGTTTAGAGCTAGGCTGCGTTATCTTTAGGGCAAATAAGGATAAAAACACTTAAAATCACATTCCAGAGACAATTCTTTATGAAATGAAAAGGGTTTATTCGTGATATGGCTATTCTAACATAAATGGATTAACTGAGAAGACATAGACATACACACACACATAGGCATACGAGAGTTTTGAGGTTAAGGTTTAAAGAATGACATTCTTTACTATTTCATAACTTAACCAGCCAGCCAAAAGATCACGAACGAATACGTATGTTTCGTTACTGCATTCAGATCAAAATTTTAACCAGTTCAATCAGGATTAGAATTCAGTTTGTACTTGCTTGGATGGGTTTAAAGCAGGCTCGGAGTTGGTTCGTTTTCCCGCTGGAGTTCTTTGTTTCGGGCGTCACGTGTTCAACTCGGGCTCCTTCGGTTGTTCTCGTGTGGAGACTTGAGATGGCTGCGTGACGTCACCGGGAAAGCTCTCCTCCGCAATCTCGTTGACTTCGTGGCTCCGTTACGGCTTTGGCACGGTCTTAGACCCTCCGATGGTTGGTTTCGTGAGAGTCCAGCGGACCGGCTTCCAGGTCAGCCTTGCGCGTTTTAGCGCCGAGTTCAGGAGCACCGAGAGTTGCAAGAGAAGAAGAGAAGAGAGAAGAGCGACGCGCCTGCGTCTTTTCAACTGTCCGTTTGGACGCCGCCCACGGCTGATCGAATCAGATTGTCCGTATGGGCGGAGCTCCACCCATGTCCATGGTTTTCTTGCAAGGCATTTTCAATGGAGAAAAGAATAACTTTTGATCCCTGTATTAAAACTTTTATCAAGTTTACACATTTATAATATCACCACATTCGTTATAGTACTGATTCATGAAGTTTTGCAACCATTCATAAAAGTCTAAACACTGCAGCCTACACATTCCAGGTTAAAGCACGATTAGAAATCAGCCCACGTTTTCTTAAATTAATATTCATATTCCACAAGCATATGAGAGAAAGAGTACACATTAATATCCATATATCTTCTTTGTGGATGCTTTGCAAGTCATGAAATGAACGAATGTCTTTGAGAAGCGTTCACATTCCTTTTGTTCCACAACAGGAAGAAAACGCGCGCTTTTGCGCTGAGGCGGAGGAGGGGCTTTTAGAGGGCTGCTGATTCTTTAGCTGCCCCCCCTTCTGGTGACTTGTAGAGTTGAATTCCTGCCGATATATAGGTTACATATCCCCTCGGCTTGGTGATGTTCCCTGATGGAACATTGTCAGGCCCTGGAACAAGAGGCAGGAAGAACAGGCACATACAAGACACAAACATCATTCCTATCACTGACTAAAACCTGGTGCAGGGTAATTTGGGAAGGAACAGGTTAGAAACTTGAGAAGACATAGGGATGCATTGTTTATCATTATTGACAATTGGGTCATTTTGACTTTTTAATTGTCAGGGGCTCGACGAGGCGGTATAGGCATGATCTCAGTCAGGTTGTTCAAATTCTCGGGTTCGGGGTCTCGGTCGGGATTACCACGTCGAAAAAGGCGAGGGACGCCTGACGTGCATTTGTTGAGAGACTCTTGGACGACGTTCACTCGCTTGTGTAGGAGGAAGGCCAGTGTCAAATTCATAACATATCCTACGATAGTAGAGATACAAAGCGCCGTGTCAGCGGCAGACCAGGACCGAATAATTGAGGCTACCGGCGGGCGGAAGGCGAGCGATAGCTTCTAGCGCTGTCAGCCGGTGTCAATTCACTAAGAGATTTCGATTTCAACCTGATATTCATCGTCGGTGAGGTGATACAATGCTAACTCGTCAATATGGAGGATCACGCCCTTCGGGACAGTGATCCATAACATTTGGTTGGGCAAATTAATGCGGCGTGTCGTGTTAATCGCATGTGAGGGTGGCTGGTCGTGCTGGGGTACTGACCAGCCAACGGTTTCTGATGATTTCTGCGTTACCTCAACTTGAGAACGTGGTGTTGTTTCGCGGGCAGCTAGTGTCGGGTTTAATGGATTCTAAACCGCAGATGCCCTTGGTATTATGACGCAGAGTTTACTCGGTAGGGGGGAAGTGAATGTCCTAAGTGAGCGTGCCCATCTTTGAGTTTGCCAGATACAACCGTTCGTTGTTCTCGTAATACGCAGCGACTTTAGGAGTTTGGATTTTTACATAGGTTTTCCCTTGCCGTAATCCCACATTCACAACGCCTTTGAGCCGGTAAACATTATTAACGCCGATAATGGGCAAACTGAAAAGGCCACTAAATCACCTGTTTCCGGGTTTGCGATATGGGGAATAGCGCCACCGGGAAAGGGGCGAGATGGGTTTGATGAGACTAGCGGGCCCGCAGTGGCCGGGTTACAACGCTTGAACAAGGCTAAGAGGTATCGTAGCACGGAATCCTATTCATGGCTACGTTGTCAATCGAGGAACTTACATCGTGTATCATGTCGCATGATTTTGGCGGGTGGCCTCGATCGGTCGACAGCGGTTCTCACAGCGAATTACAACGACTTTACTGACGGAAGTCGATCTCAATTTCAGGACCTGGATTCAAGGTTTGGTTAAGGGGTTCAAAGTGAAAGAGAGGAAAGGAAACACAAAGTGAGACACGCGATAAAGAACCCAAACGATAAAGTAAATAAAAAAAAAAAAATATATATATATATATATAGTTTTAAACTAAAAAAAAAATTAACAAAAAAATTAATAAAAAAAAATTATATAATAATGGAAAAAAAAATTGAGAGTAACTCCTCTCTACTAGATTGGTCCTAGCAGTGCTGCGGAGGAGAGAATATGGGTTGTGTCTAAGCATGGTTGCTATATGTTTTCCTAAAATGACAATAGTTATGCTTGTGTGGTGCATATGGTTGTCGGTCTGTGTCAGTGGGTCGGATCTTCCCCCTTTTCCTGTCGGTGGTTTGGATTTGCCGGTTGGCATTGGCAACCCATCATGGTGCATCGTGTGCGTGTGTCAGCATACTCCCCCTCTGGCCGTGAGGTACTACGAGCTGTGGCGCAGTGAGTGGCTCAGGGACATATGTGTGGACACCGTCTTGCAGATGCAGCATGTAGTCGACAGGGTGGAGCTTGCGGAGCTCGGAGGATGTGTTACATGGTTTTGACATGTGAGCTGTCATGGTTCGTAGTGACGAATCCGCATGTGAGGGTGAGGAGATCGTCAGCAGCGAACTGAGGTGGTATGGTAATGCAGGAGGGCAGGGGTGTGCTTGCCAGTGGCGTGCTGGCGGCGGGTTACTGCTGCCACTGTAGGGTTGGGTGGGAGGGCATGAAAGGTCCAGGACTCTTCATGTGATGCACCTGCTGTGGTGAGGGCATCGTTTTGGTCGTTTGAGGGGCTGGAGTTTGGGAGGAAGCGTTTGGATGTCAGACCTGATCTGGTGTTCTCCGGAGGAATGGCAGGTGACTGAGACAGCACTTTCAGGAACTTGGAGTTTCATCAGCAGGTGTTTGTTGGACGCTGCTGTGATTTGGAGTATTGGGTGTTGAGTTAGTGTTTAACTCTGTTGCTGGGTTTTCAGGTGGGGTTTCATGTCCATCTGAAGTTAGGGTGTTTACTGTTCTCTGAGAGCAAGGTGAAGCGGTGCTGTTTTCTGGGGCTGATTTGTTCAGCTTGTCACTGCCCGCCTGACAGCTAGTCAGGCTGACTCTGGTTCGTCTTCCTTTTCCCACTGATTCTCATGAGACCACTTCTCCCAGTGTCGTCCAGGTGAGCGTTGACGTCCACGCGGTTCATCCCATCGGTCATACCTCTGTTCAGGTCGAGTGTCAGCGTGTGAGTCTCGTTCTCTGTTGGACGGGAGTGCATTCCATTCTCTGTGTGGTGGCTTAGCGCTGTCTTGGCGTTGGGTGCCCTCTAGAGCCAGTTCATGGTGTTGCGTGTTGAAATCAAGAACTGCTGGGGGTTTTGTGTTCTTTTCTGAGGCCATCTTCTGTTTGTAGTAGGCCTTTTGCACCAAGTCTCGCAACTGCTGAGTGTTCATCGTTCGTGGACATGCGAGAACGCCAAGATGGTGGCTTATGCCAGGATGAAGATTCCTGAGGAAGAGAGTTTTAAAGTTCAGTTCATCTTCCATGTCAGAATCATTGCGAGTTCCAAAATATGCTTGTCTGAGTCGACTATAGTAAGCTTGAGGAGTGTCGTGACGTCCCTTGTCTCGTCTCCAGGGCAGCCACTAAGCCTTGATCGGACTCAGGGTCGGCGAACTCTTTAATAAGGGCTTTTCGCAGCCGTTGGTAATCAGTCTTTGTGTTAACAGGCTGCCGGTCCAGGAAGCTGCGTACTTCAGGGCTGGATGTCGCTCGGAGTAAATAGAGTTTATCTTTGTCCGTAACGTTAGGTCGCATTTCCAGATGGAAATCAATATCTTGCAGATACGCCTGGACCGTTTGGCTGTTTGACACGCTGGGGTTGAATTTGCTAACGTTTGGGGCGAGCTTGTCAAGTCTTTTGGGTCCAAGCTGTGCGACGATCTGCGACTGGCTGCAGCAGATTCTTCTGGTTCTGTCGTGATATAAAGTTCTTCAGGCGCGCTGGTGACTGTTTAACATCACCCCTCTGTCTTATGTTCACGTGTCAGTCCAGGCACAGGTGACTTGGTCCTGCTTGGCAGGTGCGGTTGGTGCACGTCCTGTCCTTGATGGCTCATGGCGTGGTTCGTGGCGTGCTTGAGTTCCTCTTGGAAACTTTCAGACTCCTCTGTGACGTAGTCGAGCTGTTGTGTTAGGCGGCTGATCTCGTTTCTTGATTCAGCCAAATGAGCTTCGAGGGCCTTGATTCTGCTGTTTTGTCCCTGAAGTCAGTCTTTGCCTTCTCTAGTAGCTTCTCTGCATACTGTAGCTTGTCAACACGATCAGCGAAATCCTCTTTGAGTTGCTGCATTTCGTGGCTGGTAGCTTCTAGAGTTTCTTTTAGCCTGTTGATTTCCTCCGCCTTGCTCCACCTCATCGGTCCCTTCCCCGTCGATCTGAGCTTCACGTTCCAGCTGCTCTGTGCGTCGTTGTGCGCTTGTCAGCTCCTGCTGGCGTTGTGCGGCGTACTTGTCGCTCAGTTTGAGGGTGGCGATGAGTGTGTGACTTAAGCTTGAGGTGATCTTGGCTAATTCTTTGTGATTGTAGTTTTGACTTGGGTCTTGTCTCATGATGCTTGTGATGTTGTCATCTAGTTGGTCCTGTGTCTGATGTTGGAGTGCTTCAGCAGCTTTAGGGAGGATGCTGTTTGTTGTAGCACTTAGCCACATTTCCAGTCCTTCCCAGTGACCGACATGTTCTGGCTGGTGATACATGTTCTGGCGGTGATGGGATCTTGGACCGAACTGACACAGACCTTGGATGGGAAACAAAGCAAAACAAAAACACAAACAAAACAACAGGGGTGTGAATGTGCACAGTGTAGTGTATGCTAGTGTTGAGTGTGATTCTGTTTCTGTGGTCCTCTGTGATGGGGTGCGTGTAATTTGCAGCTTCTGCAGAAATTGCGCCCACGTAGAGGCAGCACTGTTGGGAAACAGAAAGAAAAGCACACTAACAGAATGAGTACACAGGGACAATAACACTAGACCGATCTCTCTTTTAATAGCAGATTTCTCTCTTCGCTTTGTTAAGTCTGATTTAGAAGGACGCTTCTAATCAGAGGATTGTAGGCGAGTTTTCTCTTTTGTAACAAGACTGGTATTGCTATTCCAATTTTCTCCTTGATGGAGGAAAACAACAGCAATGACAGTACTTGTCCCTGAATGGCAGGATTTTACACCGCATAGCGCTGGTCAGCGTGTGTCACGCGTGTTAAAACTTTTGCCGATGTCTATCTTCTCATTGCGCCTGCTTTAACCTGGGGGAATAGGATTTCACAATAGAGGGTAAATGATAAACAGTTTGAATGTGGTTCTCAAGTTTCATACATATGTTCAATTGTGACATTTCGCTCTATTCGTGATCTTCCCTGGCTAAGCTTTAAGCAAACAAGTCAAATTAGAAGTTAGTAACAGGGAGAAAAGAAAAGAGAAATTAAGATTTATTCCCAAGATTTAAAACTAATACGTTGGCACAAGGTGGTGCTGTTGAGTCGCTATGCTAAGGTTACGTTTTATGCTCCAGATTGGTGAGAAATGACTTTGACCTGTATGGTGTCACTGTCACTTCTCTAACACAGCACTAGGGGGAGCACTACCTACTCTCAGGCCTAAGTAAAAAGGACTAATTTTAATTTAATAAAATTATTTTAATTAAATTATTATTAATTTTTACTTGAGTTAATCAGATCACCTAAGGAAATGAAGTATGGCCTACAGGGGGCGCCAGACTTGTGGTAAGTCTGAAATTATAATTAAAATTAGACTTTGTGGTTTCTAATTAAAATTTATGATGTTATAATTAAAATTAATAGGATTCACTTAGGATTAGAAATTACGTGCAATCTGCAATTGAGTTGATAAACCAATATTGTTGCAAAATGTAAACAGGAAGTGTAATTAATTATTAAATGTAATTAGAATTTTCAATTCATAATTAATTATCAAATTAATTTACAGCTTCTAAACTCACTAGTTTTGGATTCCCTATAATAGTAATTGAAATAATTTACAACTTACTCATTCCTCATTGTCCTTACCATCAAACCAAATTAATTTGTATCCTGATTACTTGTAAACAAAATTAAAAATTTCTGGCCCTCTTGATGATTAAGGTTTCACTATGGTGGTCAAATTATAAGGGCGTTTATGATTCATAAATGGATACTGTTGTTGCTGGAAGCAGGAATTGAAATAATTTTGTTAAATGAAATTAATTCAAAATTAATTTGTAATCAATTGTGACATTCAACTAACAATTAAAAATTCCTAACAATAGCGCTTATCCATTGATGTGTTTTAAAATCATAAAAGCCATTATAATTGAATGAGATCAAACTCACCATCTAATCAACAGTATATTAAACCAACCTGTGAAATTGTTAACACTGATGAACATTAACACAGCCAACTCAAAACATAGTTAGTCTTTTAAATGAGAGAGGGAGAGAGAGAGAGAAAGAGAAAACGTGAGTGGCTTTCTCACCCACACCCACTGCATTCAAGCTTTAAATGCTATGTGCTAATCGCTAGCCGTAATGCTACCAGCATGGCCAAAGCTACAATGCTACAGTTTCTTTGTTAGCTTAGCGCTAATGCTATTTACACGTGGCTGAACTGGTCGCTATGGCGGCTCAGTGTGCCTGTAGGCAGAAGAAAAATGTGCTTCACGCTTCAGACTTGAATTCTCTATAGCACATATAATCTCACTCATTTAGGACGAGATACATTTATCTACGGGTTACTTATAACCCAACAAAGCCTCAGCGGGCTATTATGTGAATATTTGTCTGTTTAGACCGCACATATAACAAAACAAACAATTAAATCGATTTGCAAAATGTCTCCCTTTCTCAAAAACGACTGGCCACTCCTTTGAGCGCCGTGCGTTTGAATTTCACTCGTGAAATCAAAAATTGGCTGAGAATTACTTAAATAGCTACTTTAATATTCTACAGCGGGAGTCAGGTGGCTGGGTTTGCAGTGGAACACGCACTAACAAAAGCATTACCACGAAGGCCTTAAGAGAGGGGCAACAAGGGACACGCTTGTTCGCCTCTCATGCGCTTTAGAGCGACTTTTATTAATTATTTACTGCAGTTTAATTTCTTCTCGAACTCGAGTTAACAGTTACACTCTCTTTCATTCAACCTCACTGTGTTTCGCAAACAAGCATGCAATATCACCAATAACCGTTTGTTTCTCTATATTTACTCAATTCTTCCGGATAAAAGTGAGAAATATGTATGTTGTCTCTGGTTTGACCTATCAGATTTAAATCTTTAGATGCCCGCTTTTTTTCCTCCACCATTATGTAGTAAAAATACCAGTTTAATATGGAGCTATTGTTTCAGCTCCGGGAATTAGTTATTAAATATTTAATATGCTCGATTAAGCCCTATTAATATTTCCTTACAGTTTACACCTTATTAAGTGCTTGTCCAGCAATCACTAAAAGTACATTCTGTTAATCTCAATTAAAATCTCGCTTACATTCCCCGTGGCCCCAGGTAACGATACACGAGATTAATAATTTCTAGTTTAGAGCTAGGCTGCGTTATCTTTAGGGCAAATAAGGATAAAAATGCTTAAAATCACATTCCAGAGACAATTCTTTATGAAATGAAAAACGATTTATTCGTGATATTGCTATTCTAACATAAATGGATTAACTGAGAAGACATAGACATACACACACACATAGGCATACGAGAGTTTTGAGGTTAAGGTTTAAAGAATGACATTCTTTACTATTTCATAACTTAACCAGCCAGCCAAAAGATCACGAACGAATACGTATGTTTCGTTACTGCATTCAGATCAAAATTTTAACCAGTTCAATCAGGATTAGGAATTCAGTTTGTACTTGCTTGGATGGGTTTAAAGCAGGCTCGGAGTTGGTTCGTTTTCCCGCGGGAGTTCTTTGTTTCGGGCGTCACGTGTTCAACTCGGGCTCCTTCGGTTGTTCTCGTGTGGAGACTTGAGATGGCTGCGTGACGTCACCGGGGAAAGCTCTCCTCCGCAATCGTTGACTTCGTGGCTCCGTTACGGCTTTGGCACGGTCTTAGACCCCCTCCGATGGTTGGTTTCGTCGTGAGAGTCCAGCGGGCCGGCTTCCAGGTCAGCCTTGCGCGCGTTTTAGCGCGCCGAGTTCAGGAGCACCGGAGAGTTGCAAGAGAAGAAGAGAAGAGGGAGAAGACGCGGACGCGCCTCGTCTTTTCAACTGTCCGGTTTGGACGCCGCCCACCGGCGGCTGATCGAATCAGATTGTCCGTATGGGGCGGAGCTCCACCCATGTCCATGGTTTTCTTGCAAGGCATTTTCAATGGAGAAAAGAATAACTTTTGATCCCTGTATTAAAACTTTTATCAAGTTTACACATTTATAATATCACCACATTCGTTATAGTACTGATTCATGAAGTTTTGCAACCATTCATAAAAGTCTAAACACTGCAGCCTACACATTCCAGGTTAAAGCACGATTAGAAATCAGCCCACGTTTTCTTAAATTAATATTCATATTCCACAAGCATATGAGAGAAAGAGTACACATTAATATCCATATATCTTCTTTGTGGATGCTTTGCAAGTCATGAAATGAACGAATGTCTTTGAGAAGCGTTCCCGCACATTCCTTTTGTTCCACAACAGGAAGAAAACGCGCGCTTTTGCGCTGAGGCGGAGGAGGGGCTTTTAGAGGGCTGCTGATTCTTTAGCTGCCCCCCCTTCTGGTGACTTGTAGAGTTGAATTCCTGCCGATATATAGGTTACACATCTCTCAGACCAGGTGATTGGGTCGTGCCCATTGATGCCGGCTTTGGTAAGGAGATATATTCTGTTTTTCAGGATTAAAAACAAAAACATCAAAACCCTGAAGTCATCATGGAATTCTCCAAAATATGCGCTGTATCGCAATGAAATCCAAAAATATATAAGGTGAGTCTTGATTGTAGAGACTGACATATGATTACAGGTGGTTGATAAGCAAGAATTATTGGTAACATAAGTCCCAAAGGAAAGTCCTTTCAGAGGAGTAACAAGATATTAAATTCTTATAAATGATTGCAAAAAAAGTCTGAATAAAGATTCAGACTAAAGTTCAATGAATTAAAATTAGACAAACAGGACATTTCATCCTATGGAGCCCCTTAAGGGACATTGTGGTGGGGAAAACTTGGGGTGAGTGGAAAAAATTTGGGGTGGAGAAATTGTAAAAAAAAGTTTGTCTCGCAAAACGTTCGCTTGCAAAATTTTTTGCATTCTCTCGCAAAACCAGTTGAGTTCAGACAAACTCTTCATGTTTACTTTACAGCTTGCAGTGGTTACAGCTCATATATTCACAATGTAGCGGTTTAATAAATTAATGAAGCGTTTATATAGAGCTTTATTGTGTATTGCTGTACACCCAAAGTGCTTTACAATCATGTGGGGGGGAGTCTCTCCTCAACCACCACCAGTGTGCAGCATCCACTTGCATGATGTGACGGCAGCCAAAGGACAGTGACGCCAGTGCTCTCAACACACACCGGCTACAGGTGGAGAGGAGAGAGAGTCATAGAGACAATCAAATGTATGCGCTCACCACACACCAGCTACAGGTGGAGAGGAGAGAGAGTCATAGAGACGATCAAGTGAATGCGCTCACCACACACCAGCTACAGGTGGAGAGGAGAGAGAATCATAGAGACGATCAAGTGTATGCGCTCACCACACACCGGCTACAGGTGGAGAGGAGAGAGAGTCATAGAGCTAATTAAGTGTATGCTCTCAACACACACCAGCTACAGGTGGAGAGAAGAGTCATAGAGACAATCAAGTGTATGCGCTCACCACACACCAGCTACAGGTGGAGAGGAGAGAGTCATAGAGACAATCAAGTGTATGCTCACCACACACCAGCTACAGGTGGAGAGGAGAGGGAGTCATAGAGACAATCAAGTGTATGCGCTCACCACAGACCAGCTACAGGTGGAGAGGAGAGAGTCATAGAGACAATCAAGTGTATGCGCCACCACACACCAGCTACAGGTGGAGAGGAGAGTCATAGAGCCAATCAAGTGTATGTGCTCACCACACACCAGCTACAAGTGGAGAGGACAGAGAGACATAGAGCCAATCAAGTGTATGCGCTCACCACACACCAGCAACAGGTGGAGAGGAGAGAGAGTCATAGAGACAATCAAGTGTATGCACTCACCACACACCGGCTACAGGTGGAGAGGAGAGAGAGTCATAGAGACAATCAAGTGTATGCGCTCACCACACACCAGCTACAGGTGGAGAGGAGAGAGAGTCATAGAGACAATCAATTGTATGCGCTCACCACACACCAGCTACAGGTGGAGATGAGAGAGAGAGTCATAGAGCCAATCAAGTGTATGCGCCCACCACACACCAGCTACAGGTGGAGAGGAGAGAGAGTCATAGAGCCAATCAAGTGTATGCGCTCACCACACACCAGCTACAGGTGGAGAGGAGAGTCATAGAGCCAATCAAGTGTATGTGCTCACCACACACCAGCTACAAGTGGAGAGGACAGAGAGACATAGAGCCAATCAAGTGTATGCGCTCACCACACACCAGCAACAGGTGGAGAGGAGAGAGAGTCATAGAGACAATCAAGTGTATGCACTCACCACACACCGGCTACAGGTGGAGAGTAGAGAGAGTCATAGAGACAATCAAGTGTATGCGCTCACCACGCACCGGCTACAGGTGGAGCAGAGAGAGAGACATAGAGCCAATCAAGTGGATGCTAGGTCACACCTCTACTCCTTACGAGAAGTGCCATGTGGTTTTTAATGACTACACAGAGAGAGACCACTTTGTGTTGCACTAGCACAAATGTGCTATTAGTTTTATAAAACAGTGCAGGGCAACACGGTGTTCTGAGTCTGTTTTTGAATGAATCGACTGAGCCAGTGATTGTGGTGGCTTCTGCCTTTTCTACAAAGAATCACTCTTGAAGTCTTGGGCTTTTGATGCCAGAAGATAGACTTTATTATCAGAGAAAAAAAAACTGCAGAGCAATTTTCAATATCTTTTTATGTACCCTCTTTTATACAGTTGTTCCTCTATGTGTGTCCAATATATTGTATACATGTTTGTTATGTGACTACAATGCAGTCAGAAGGCCTTGATTTTATGTTCTGTGAAAATAATACATTATATATTTAGCCTAAATGATAAACAGGACACGCAGCTTCACCATATGTCTGCGCATTCCATTCATGCAGGCCTCTACACACAGGCAGATACATAATTATAATAGTAGGATAACTTGATACATAAATGTTATATTTACATTGATTATACTTGATGATACTTCTTTGTGATTCAACTCTCCATTCAGATGGACTCCCTTGTTTCGTTTCTGACTGACTCAACCGTTTTAAACGAATTGTGTAAAATTTGCCACAGGACCCATCATCACAGTCCTAAAGGAGAAAGATTGGCTATTTGGTAGCTGTTTATATTCATATCATCAAACCACACTTTAGTAAACAGCATATCAACAGAGACATTTTCATTTCAACGTGGCAAAATATATGGGTGGGGTGGGCAGTAATCGAACATAATAAAAACACTTCGTCTTCATGTAAAACTGTCCTTAATGTATAGGGTAAAGACAACACTGCATCATTACATCATCTCTATCATGACACATATCTGAAAGTTTAGTATGGTAATGTATTTGGTCTTGGCAGAATAGATCTGCGACTTTCTACTGCCGATATATCACAACATGCTGCTGTGAGCATGTAAGAAATACTGCCGCTGCATGAAATCACCCTGTAGCAGATTTATACAGGTTTCTGCTACAGCAAGCACCAGCCAAATATTTGAATGATGCAACTAAAAGCAATCAGCTGTGCCATGTGACTTATCATTATATCAGATTGAGTTACAGTTTATCAGCCTGCGCCTCTAGACTGTGTGTGTGTGTGTGTGTCAGGTACATGGAGGACCGGTGCTGTGTGTGAAGAGGACGAGCTCATCTCTGTTCCTAAAGACATCTCTATTTTGGGGCCGCTTCTATCTTTGTGAACCCCTGTACAGGCTGCTGTGTGACTTTCAAACACTCACCCCTGGTGTGAAAACTCATACATGATTTGGTATGGCTATTTTACAGAAATCCATGGCTATCAGTGGTTTATGTTCTGTGTTTGTGTGTGTGTGTAGGTTGTACAGTGATCCAGAACGCCTCTAACAGTGCAGTGGGACAGGCTGTGATTCAGATCGCTGCAGCACTGGGTCTGAAAACCATCAACGTCATCAGAGACAGGTACAGAAGACATTTAAAGCAAAAGTATCAGCCAGTGAATCCACTACAGCAGAACGAGCACTTTGCAATAATCGATAAAAGCGTCTGCAAAATTAATACATGTAAATGCAACAATCCCATGTGGTCTCAAACTGTTTCTTGAACTCAGACCAAACTGTACTGAGCTGATCGATGAGCTTCAGTCACTGGGAGCTGACTATGTGCTAACAGAAGAGGAAGTGATGTCAACAGGGCTTCATCAGGTCTTTGAGGTGGGGGTTCTGCTCTTTTGCAACAAGATGAAGTTTCAGTGATTTCTACAGAATTGCCTAAACACATTTTTCTTAGGAGGTTCCCAAACCTAAACTGGGCTTGAACTGTGCAGGAGGCTTGAGCGGAGGACTTGTGCTCTCTAATCTCGAGTAAGCGTCACAGTTTTACGCTAGTGTATAAGATAATGATTGTGATCAATGAGAGATGACGGTCCTCTTGTATCTTCAGTTATGGAGGCACAATGGTCACATACGGAGGGATGGCCAAAAGACCCCTCCAGATCCCTGCTGTGAGTTTATGGCCTTCATGTACTCTTTTTATTATCTAGTTTAAATTGTATTAAACCTTGGACATTCCTGTTCATGACACAAATTTATAAGTATTAAAAGTATTTATATTCAATTTTCTGTCAAGCAGAAATCCTTTATATTCCACAATGTGACTCTGAAGGGCTTCTGGTTAACGCAGTGGAAAAGAGAGCACAGGGAAGGTAAAGCAAAAACACAACACAGAGAGCTACTGAAAGTCAAACAAAGGGTTGAATGGATGAAACTCTAAGAACATGGTTGCTTCACACATTTGACCTCTCTCTCTCTCTCTGCAGACAAAGCCCAGCTGAAAGCCATGTTGGATGCTGTGTGTGACCTCATGAGAGGTGGACAGCTGTCTGCGCCACACTGTATCCAGACATCATTTCACTACTACAGACACGCGTTACAAGCCACAGTGCAATCACACAGCTGCAAGCACGTTCTTATCATGTAGAAATGTGCTTCCGATCCTCTGCAGAACCATGTTGGACATCGTGAACAAATGTCTACAACTAAACAAGCTTGTTCACATTAATGACACAAAACAAGGAACTGTAACACTATGAGTGGTCTTATCAAGTTTGTACATGCACGAATCAATCCTCTACCATCAGTTTCATTTACATTACACAAGCATGTATTAAAAATCATCCAAGTTTATTACAAATATGTTTAGTATGCACACTTTATCATATGTCATTTTAAAGTTGCATGACTTCAACTTCTTTTCAATGTTTTTGGCCTGATTTGGTAGCAGTTATAAAACCATCTGTATTATTCTTGTTTGTCTGAGTGTAATGGCTGTCTTTTGCATGCATATGTGTCAGAACTGCTGGAAACTACTAGTGTATTTCATCGGTTTAATGTTAATGAATTCACATATTTTGCATATCAATGTCTGGTGTTTACAGTCTAGAGTCACTATTAAAGCCTGTTCTTTTCAAACATGTCTTGTGTTTAAGGATATAATTCATATCATCTTACATGTTTCATCTACACGGCACAGATGTTATGAATGGAATATCAAGCGTGATGTACTTCTAGTTTAACTGTATCAGATTTAAGTTATAATTTGAAATGCCTAAAGGATTAGTTCACCCCAAAATTAAAATTAGCTTAAAGGGGAACCCATTATGCTTTTCCACTTTTAGTCAGTGTGTATGTTTGGGCATAAAATACATATCAAAGTCTCTCCACTCCAAAGGGAGATATTTCATTAAAAAAAAAATCCCTTTTCAAGAACTACAGCCTCGTTTTCCATGTTTTGTGATATCACAAAGCGGCCCATTAGAATATGTAAGTGATAATCAATGGCTAGAAACCACCCTCCGCGAACGTGCATTAAAAATCCTTTAATGCACGGCTAGCCGTTGATTATCCCACTTATTTCATGATCATTTTGAAGTCATCTTGAGGTCCCCTTGGATGTTCGTTGAGACCCCATAGTAGGCCCCGGCCCCTGGCTGAGAACAAATTATTTATACTTTTATGCCGGGTCAGAAATTGAGGGCCTGTGTCAAAAATGTCACCAAAATGAATACATACACCCACAAAATTCAAGATATTGTTGCAAAAAAAAAGAGCTTGAGTGTATGAGATGTGCAGTACTGAAACGCCATCTAAGCTGTCGGCCAATCAAAACGCATTGGGACAGCTAACCAATCACAACACATTTCATTTTTTCGAAAGGCGGGCCTTCTTCCAACCTGGAACTAATCGAGCCGTTTGTGTCAGGGGAGAAAGGTATTGTAATAATGTAAATTATGTGAAAAATAATGCAATTTTCTAACCACCAAGCATGAGAGCATGTTTTAGTACACCCCCAAAACAAAATCAAGACTTTGTAAAAGAGCAAAATAGGACCCCTTTAAAATATACGTACCCTCAGGCCATCCAAGATGTAGATGAGTTTCTTCATCAGATTTGTAGAAATGTCATTGCATCAGTGTGATATCCAAGTCCACTATCATCTCTCTGCAGTGAATGGGTGCCGTCAGAATGAGAGATCAAACCGCTGATTAAAACCTCACAATAATCCACAAGTAATCCACACCACTCCAGTCCAATTAATGTCTTGAGAAGCAAAAAGCTGCATGTTTGTGAGAAACAAATCCATCATTAAAATGCTGTAACTTTATTGACACCCTGGAGTCTGTTTTTTTTGGCCTCTCATTCTGAAAGCACCTATTCAGAATCAGTATCGGCTTTATTTGCCAAGTATGCTCGAGCACACAAGGAACTTGTTGTGGTTTTTAAGAAGCTCTTGGTACATACATGCATACATACATACATACATATATGACATGAGAAAAACATTTAAATAAGACTTAATGTATGAATCTGGAACAGAAGATTTGTGCATTATTACTCTATATACAGCTGTATAGGAAAATATGCATATATATTTACCTTGTACCTGAGAGAGGCAATAATGGAGAATGAATTACAGAACACAGGTAATAATTCCTGTGTTAGCTGTTTAGGCTGGAGAAGGCATGGGGGGAAAAAAACAGCCTAGATGTTCTAGTGCACAGAGATCTGTAGTGTCTGCCTGAAGGGAGAAGTGCAAACAGGTTGAAGTCCTGAAGGCTGGGCAGGTGGACACACCAATGATCCTTTCTGCTATCCTAACAGTCCGCTGCAGTTTACTTATATTTGATTTGCTGGCTGACCCAAAACAGACAGTTATAGAGGAGCACAGAACCGACTCAATAACAGCAGAGTAAAACTGTGTCATATGCGCCTGTGGGAGTTTGAACTTTTTTAATTAACGCAGGAGGTGCAATCTCTGCGGAGCCTTTTTTACGATGGAGTCAATGTGAGTGTCACACTTCAGGTTCAGAGAGATGGTGATTCCCAGGAACCTGAATGTCTCCACTGCAGTCACAATGCTGTTCATGATGGTGAGTGGGGGGAGAGCAGGGGGGTCTCTCCTGAAGTCCACGATCATCTCTACAGTTTTGAGCGTGTTAAGCTCCAGGTTGCTGTGACTGCACCAGACAGCCAGTTGCTCAACCTCTTGTCTGTAAGCAGACTCGTCTCTGTCCTGGATGAGGCAGATCAGTGTGGTGTCATCTGCAAACTTCAGAAGTTTGACAGAGGGGTCTTTAGATGCGCAGTCGTTGGTGTAGAGAGAGAATAGCAGTGGGGAGGGAACACAGCCCTGAGGAGCACCAGTGCTGGTCAGGGTTGAGAAACACCGTACTAGACCTTGGTCAGGGTCCAACAGGAATGAAAACGAGGCTGTGGAGAACTGAAGTACAGTGTGCTCAATGGATTGTACTGTTGTTTAACATCATACCAATAGTTCAGCTTACAAATGTCTTTCAGAAAAAAAAAAAAGTTTTACGTTGTGAAAATGACATGATCTAGGATCTTCCTACATTGCATACCATTGTTAAGACTGGTAAGTCTATTCCTCACAGCCTCGTTATTAACTATGTTAAATTCAATATGGCGTCTAACCTGTCACAGGTAAACTGGTCTTGAAAGACCTTTTGGGGACACTGTAAATGCATAAAGACCAAAACCTGTAACGATTCTCCTTCTCTACTAATATTAAATATTACAAATAAAATCCAGTGGACGGAGATGAGGAATTACAAATTTATTTACAAAAACATTTAGTGGTGATTTTCAGAAGCATTAAAACAAACAGCAACAGTCATTTTCGCCATATTCAGTTTCCAGCACAATAAAAGCATGTAGCAGTACAAATTAAAATCACAGCTCAAAACTACTCATTGACATGACATCTGCGTCGTTGTAAATAACAGACAAGGTCAGTTTAAATGCCAAGTGTTTCCCTCCATTGAAGTACGTCATGAGGTCAGTGTTTAGCAGAGACACTTGATTTCTGTTGTTTTCAGTCATGAATCAATCCTTTACAGATATACATGAAAAGAAGTACATTCAAGATCCCTGGGAGCAACTAAACAAGTAATAGAGCGCAAGCGTCTATTGGCAGTGTGAGCTACTGTAAGACTGAAGTCATGTGACTGATTAAAGCAGAGATTGCTACAATACTAAGAGAGCGCTCACAAGTAATCAAACGTTTAAGGAAGAAACGGGTCAAATGTAGGTGTACCTCAGTACTTCACCTGTCTGAGATGATATTTTCATGTAATAAATATGATCTATATATGAATGAGATTTGTGGCTGGGTGCATCTGATAAAACCTATAAAGAAAGAACATGTCTGGGTCATATTTTACCCCTTAAGAAAAATTTAAGTTAATTAAGCATTTTGTGTATATATATATATAAATAAATTACACCGAAAAAAAAACAGACTAATCATTATTTGCATTGTAACATTATTTTCATGATAATTAAGCATATCCACAGGTCCTCGTTACCGTACAAAAAAGACTGCTGATAAAAACACAATATATTGAATATTATGTTCACTCCTTCAACGGTATCATATGAGTTTTTTGAGTGTCACAGTATTAATAATTAGGCGTGGAAATGTTTATTTATGATGAAAATCTTACAATGCAAAAGTATGTTACAGTTATTATTTATTATTCTAGGATGAAACATGACCAGGAGATTTTTTCTGAGATTTTCGAGAAAACCTGGTAAATTAGTGTCTGATTTTTGTACAATCAAAAAACAATTCTTCCCAAGCGATGTAAAATGTGCTAAACCAGACTAAATGACCACAGACACAATGAGCTTTTTGGCTTTTACGATAAAGGATGTTCATACGACTGCTACCCCGTATCCGTGAAGGTTATAGTGTTGGAGGATTGGTCTGAGCAGTGGCCGAGGACGGGCTGAAGATCGCTCACGTTAGGCTCTGAATCCGGCCGTCTTCCTCTAATAGTCTGTTTGCGTGTAGGTATGGGGCGATTGGCATGTCTCGGTCAGTGCTGAACGGATTTAATGACCCACTCTGCACTGGGGTTGAGCTCCAGGAGAGCTTTGATGTACGTCTCTTCATCCAGACATCTCTCCTCTAGACAAACACACACACACACACACACACACACACACACACACACACACACACACACACATATCAGACACGCGCTGCTTCTGCATCAGACTCAAAACATTCTTAAGGATGTGTAAGATACATTATAATAAGATGTTATCTGATTGTATGGCAGGTCTTAAGGAACTTTAATCAGTCATATGAAGGTGGAGCGTTGCAGTCATTTCTCTTTCTTGCGCTCTGTCTGGAGTCAATGTGTATGACAAAGAACTCCTAATTTGCTGCTTAGTTGTTAAGTTTAGGTATGGGGTAGGATTAGAGATGTAGAATATGCTCATGAAGAATATGTGCTTTATAAAGTACTAATAAACAGCCAATATGTAAATAATAGGCATGCTAATAAGCAACTAGTTAATAATGAGAATTGGTCCCTAAACTAAAGTGTTACCAACAATCCTAATATTCTTCACTTTATATTAAAATTAGAAAACATAAGCAAAGAAGAAATTTAATTCTCAAGAATGTTTCATAAATCCGGATGCTGGTTTTACATTGAACATCACGTGGCATTTTATAGCACTGTTTATGGCACAATAGTGCCTATAACATCAAACCAAAATGTATTAATATTATTACCAAGAGCTGCATATATCACAAATATTATAAATAAAGTCCATATGCAAAATACTCCTCCTAGTTGCCCCCTGGGCATTATGGTTAGTTACGCGTTATGAAATGCCTTGTGTATTGTGTGGCTGTGTGAGTGTAATTAATGTGACACTCACTGATGTTTCCTCCCATCTCATAGAGACACAGATTGTCTCGTTTCACAGACAGAGACCTGTAACAACACACAACCCAATATCACTGAGCACAACATTTCACAAGCACCACTACAAAATATAATATATTTCCTAAAACTATAGACTACATTTGTGGATATACAGTATATACATCAGAGTCTGACTGGTGGTCTCACTGATGATGTGCTTGTTAAAGCTAATTGATCATTAGTGTCTGCTCACCTCTCTTGACTGAGGAAGCGCATCAGAACATCTGAGGCCTTTAAATCCTCCGTCAGCTGTACAGCCATAGACACCATCGAGAACTGAGGAGCCTGCACCCTAATGAAGCCCCCTTCAGCCTGAACACACACATTAAACACACCATGAACACACATCATAAACACACATTAAATACACTATGAACACACACACACACACACACACACACACACCAAACACACCATAAACACACATTAAACACATAAAAACACACTATAAACAAAAACACACACACACACACACACACACACTATAAACACACACACACACACACACACACATCATAAACACACATCAAACACATAAAAACACACTATAAACAAAAACACACACACACACAATAAACACACATACACACACACACACACTAGGGCTGTGCGATGTTAACCCAAAAAAAGTATCACGATTTCTTGATTTTTTTTTCGATTTCGATTTTAATCACGATTTTGACACAAACAGACATGCTTTACAGTTATAAATGCATTCTGTGTGAATTTGAAACATATATCCAAAGGAAATCAATTAGACCTTTCCCAAAAAGTTGTAACATGTCTCTAGAACAGACATATGGCAAAATACATATATACAGTGGGTACGGAAAGTATTCAGACCCCCTTCAATTTTTCACTCTTTGTTATATTGCAGCCATTTGCTAAAATCATTTAAGTTCATTTTTTCCTCATTAATGTACACACACACACCCATATTGACAGAAAACACAGAATTGTTGACATTTTGCAGATCTATTAAAAAGAAAACTGAAATATCACATGGTCCTAAGTATTCAGACCCTTTGCTCAGTATTTAGTAGAAGCACCCTTTTGATTTAATACAGCCATGAGTCTTTTGGGAAAGATGCAACACGTTTTTCACACCTGGATTTGGGGATCCTCTGCCATTCCTCCTTGCAGATCCTCTCCAGTTCTGTCAGGTTGGATGGTAAAAGTTGGTGGACAGCCATTTTAGGTCTCTCAGAGATGCTCAATTGGGTTTAAGTCAGGGCTCTGGCTGGGCCATTCAAGAACAGTCACGGAGTTGTTGTGAAGCCACTCCTTCGTTATTTTAGCTGTGTGCTTAGGGTCATTGTCTTGTTGGAAGGTAAACAAACCCAGTCTCTGAGGTCCTGAGCACTCTGGAGAAGGTTTTCCTCAGGATATCCCTGTACATGGCCGCATTCATCTTTCCTCGATTGCAACCAGTCGTCCTGTCCCTGCAGCTGAAAAACACCCCACAGCATGATGCTGCCACCACCATGCTTCACTGTTGGGACTGTATTGGACAGGTGATGAGCAGTGCCTGGTTTTCTCCACACATACCGCTTAGAATTAAGGCCAAAGTTCTATCTTGGTCTCATCAGACCAGAGAATCTTTTGTCACCATCTTGGAGTCCTTCAGGTGTTTTTAGCTCCTATGGGCTTTCATGTGTCTTGCACTGAGGACCATGTGATATTTCAGTCTTTTAATAAATCTGCAAAAATGTCAACAATTCTGTGTTTTCTGTCAATATGGGGTGCTGTGTGTACATTAATGAGGGAAAAAAAATGAACTTAAATGATTTTAGCAAATGGCTGCAATATGACAAAGAGTGAAAAAATTAAGGGGGTCTGAATACTTTCCGTAACCACTGTATATTATATATATATATAATATATATATATATATGTATATGTGAGTAATCAAATCCAACAAAACAACATGGAACCAGAGCATGTGAGCGAAGCGGTTCTATATTCCGCAAACACTCTGCTAATGTTCCGCTCACGCTCACCGGTAAACCAAATCCAGCTCAAATCACACGCTCACATTAAATGTCTCCAGTAACTTTAGGCCTATTTATTTTGTCCTGTTTATTGTGAAATTATTGAATAAATGTCTCAATTAAAGCAGTAGTCCGATAAGAAATGGTTATGTTTCAGGGTGAAGTTGTTAATTTAAATTAGGGATGTTCATTAACCGTTAACCGACCGATAAGAATTTTGACCCATTAATACAATCAGTTAAATGGTTTAAAGTAACTTATTTATTTTTAGTAATTTATCAAAATATTTTTAAAAGGTTTGCTGCATGGTTAAAATAAGCTATACGAGTATAAAAAAAACACGTTTTTTAGAGAGAGCGAGAGAGAGAAAAAACCAAGTCGCATTTTATTATTTCATTCAGAAATAGGCCGACACAAACATTATAAACATTATAATAAACACTGTAAACATAGCTAGGCTATTTTAGTTCCCCTCACTCCACAACAAATCATTTCAATTAACAGTATAGGCTAGAAAATAACAAGAATTAAAAATAAGAAACGACAAACCAAAACTAATTATTTTAGGCTAAAACAAAACTGAAACCAATGTTGGGTCTCTCCTTCAACACAAAATCAAATGTTCCCGTATTTGCGGTATTTAAATGCCAAAATATTATTTACCTTTTATTTACGCCTATTTCCCTCCCTTACAATATCCACATAAAACAAAATGTTTTGCATAACTTCACGGCGGTACGGTGATAATGCCAAACAGCACAGATTTTACTACATATTTAAACTGAGCAGTGTGTTTTTTATAATGATAAATGAACAGGCTGCATTTGGTAGAATGCTTAAATGTGTGCGCATGCGGCGCTGAAGCAGTCACTGGATTTATTATCTTTCCAACAGTGGAAGCAACTCCTCTTGGTCATGAAGATAATAAAAATTGAAAAAGGTCTGCTTTTAGGTCTGCTGTGTACATTCAATAAAAAAAGAATCTTTGCTTTTTAGTAAAATAAGAAAAAAAAAATAGAATGCAGCTTTCTGCCGTCTGCTTTAATTTCGCACAATAATGAATGAACAAACTCTGCATACTCTAAAAACACTGGGTTCAAAACAAACCAATTTGGGCTGGGTAAAAGAGTACATTTGGGGTTAATTTTACCCAGTAAATTTGATTGTTTATTTAACCCATCATTAATGGATGATTTAACTCAGCTAATGGCTTTATTCGTTTCTATTATAATATTTGCTTTTTTCTTTTTTTACTTTATGCATGTAATAATGTTTACAGATTAACTTAAATCCTCTAAACTTTTGTAAAATACTCCAGAAGCACTGGTTTACGTGATAACTTACTTTATTTCTCATTTGCTTGTTTGTATAAGCTATAGGCCTACACGTTGCCTATTTAATCTCGTTTAACAAACAATAGAAGTAAAGATTAAACATTAAACAGACGTAATTCACGAGTAAATCAACAGTACTCTGTAATTGTGTTTCCACCGTAACAGCGCTGGCTCTCACGCCGAACTGGAGTCGTGTTCGGCGGGAACTGATCACGGATAAGACCGCTGCCCTGCGATTCACTCATGGATGAAATGTACTGCGATTGCCTTCACAGTCTGCCCAAAAACAAACAGTAAACAGCTCTGAGGACATATTTTAACATTCAAAGTATTTGTGTTCTGTATCTTTATAAATATAATCGTTTATTTTATGCAAAGCATCAGACTCTTCATCACGCAATAAGACGTTTGTTTAGTGATTCACACCGCGCGCCTGTATGTTGTTCTGCATAAATTTGAACGATATACTGCACAGAAACAATTTTATGAATAAAATAATATGTACACAAACTACCCAAACACCGAACAAATAACCCCCAAAAAATGACCCAAAAGGCTCAACCCAGCATTTAGGTTAAAAAAAAAATAACCCAGGATTTGTTTACTGCTTGTTGCACAGTATTTCTTTCGTTTTCTTAAATTATTATTTAAGTGAAAATATATTTCCAGTATATGCCTATTTATTCGTTATAATATATAGTGCCTAGCTTTATTATGTGTTTCTCTGCTTGCAGAAGTGCTGCAGGTGCATGATGTAATATGATATGATCATGTGAATCCTCGTTCTGTTGTTTGCTGCTTTTTGCGCATGAGAAATGAATCCCCGAAAAACAAATGTTAGTATTTTTAACGGAACGGGTCACAGACACTTATTCATTTAATTCAGTTCTAAATTTAAAATATTTGTCCGTTAACGGTTAGGAAAAATAACCGAAATAAACATCCCTAATTTAAATGTATAAAATGTAAAATCTTAATTTAAAAACGTGTCTTGTTTTTGAAGCCACTTGGAAAATTTTCGTAAAAAATTTAATAAATGAAAAAGTATACTTTTCCATTAAAACAACGCTTCATATTCAAAACACGCACACAAGATGAAAAGCAGATATAGAATTTCACAAAATACTTATCAGGCACATGAAAGCACACAAGATGAAATGCACTTGACAAATAATTATTTAGTGGCGTAAATAAAATAAACACTTTCTAAAATAAAAAAATAAAAACTGCGGGGAAATGCGGTTTATTAAAACGTCTGTCAATCTTCACAGGATTTTAGAATTTGCTTTTAGAAACATTAGCTTAGACAAACTATTGCTTCGCCTATTCCACAGATTCTGAAATTAACAAATTACCAAAGGGGCATTTTGGGCTGAGCAAGCGGCGCTGAGAGTATTGAGCGAGCGGAGCGCAATCTTCAGAAAGATGCTCTCAAAAACATGGTTGCACATGGTTTCTGTCTTAGTTTTCTGTGTGCCATGTGCTCTCATGTCATTTGTCTTGACCCCACCCATCTTGTTACCTGATTATTGGTTATTTGCCCCACCTGTCTTCCCTCGTTACCCTCCTCATTTGCTCCCTTTATAATCTCCTTGTGTTTGCAGTCTTGTGCAGTTCTTTGTCGTACATTGATGTTACCCTGATGTTATCCTTCCTAACCTTGTCTTGTTCTACCCTGCCAAGCCTTGCCAGCTGTCTTGTTTTTCTTACCCTACAGGGTAGTTTTGTTTTGTTTAGTTTAATTTTGCTTTTGAATAAAGCCCATCTCCTGCACAACTGAGTCCTCGCCTCATCTCTTCATCCCCAACCCTGACACTTTAATACATTTTAATGAGCAACAGGCGAATAAAGACTGACAATCATTGTTTAATATTCAGAAATTATTATTCCAAGACATTGAAAGCATTTTGCCTCTTACATATGTGCCGTCCCAGGCACGGTTGCAATATGTTCATTGTCAAACTCAAAAATAGGATTACTTTTCATTATTAAAAAACACCATTATTTTAATAATTATAAATAATTACATAAATTAGATAAGTATTTTATTTTATTGACAAAATATTTTAGTTTGCCTTGTATTTTTTTTTTTCATAAGATCAGATAACATTTTAGGCTGTCATATATGGTCATGTTACAATGTACCCCACCTACGGGGCATGTTGTCACATTTCAATTCCAATTTTTGAGGGTAAATAAAGAAAACGTATAGACTGTATTTATGAAACAAAGCGACATTTGTACTACACAAGTGTGAAATTACTGTGCATAAAAAAATATATAATCTTCCCTACTGCTGTGTTTGTGTAATCACCTCAGCGTTGCTCTCCTGTTTGCTAGAGGCTCTCTCGCGGTCGTACGCAATCTTCTTCAGTAGTTTTTTCACCACTCGGTCTCTGTTCAGCTTCCGCGGGTTCTCCATGTTTTGTTTGCGCACCTGATTCAGGATGAACTTGGGGATCTGAGACACAAGAAACGACTCGTTTGAGCATCTCGGTCTTCATGCACGATGTGTTCTGGTATTCCAGCATCAGATCATGTTTCTACGGCATCAGTAGTGAGTTCACAGCAAAATTAATTGAGGTATTAAAGAAATTAATGATTTTATGAATCAAGGACATTAAATTGATCAAAAGTGACATTTATATTTCAAATAAAAGCTGTTATTTTGATCTTTCTATTCGTCTGTGAATCCTGAGAAAATTAAATGCATCAGTCTCCACTAAAATATTGACTGTTTTCATCATTGATAATAATCAGAAATGTGTCTTGACTAGCATATTAATATGATTTCTGAAGATCATGTGACACTGGAGACTGGCGCATCACATAAATCAATTACAGTTTAACACATATTCACATAGAAAACAGCTGTTTTAAATTAAATTATTTCACAATAGATTAAATAAATGCAGCCAATCCCAAACTTTTAAACTTCAGAGTATTGCAACTATTTGTTTATCTGTAGTGAATCTTCAGATATGAGATATATAATTAGGGATGTAACGATGCACTGCGAGCCGGTTGAAAATCAACACAAATATCTGACGATTCAAATCAGCTGAGATGTTAAATTAAACTTAAATGGTATTTTATTTTAATCTTCCCTCTGTATTTAATGTTCCCTCTGTAACTCTACTTGACTACTTAAAAAAAAAAAAAAAAAAAAAAAAAAAAAAAAAATTCACTTTTTTCAAAATCTTCATCTTTCTCTTTATCTTTCTCTCCTTCCCTTGCTAGCTTGTACTTATTTGAACTATGCCTGAGACTTGGTGTTATTGACACTTCCTCTGTATGTTTGCCTCTTCAAGATTAATCGCTTTATGTACTCCCCAATTGTAAGTCGCTTTGGATAAAAGCGTCTGCTAAATGACTAAATGTAAATGTATAATTCATATTAAAGTAGTGTTCATATCCGCAGCGCTGCTTTGTTTACAGCGGTACCCAAGGAAAGTCTGTATCGCTGCTGTTCAGGGTTGCCAGGTGTTCACAACAAAACCCGCCCAATAGAGTTGGGGGGGGCTATGACATCAGGACCCGGAAGAGTAATTCGAGGTTTTCCTATGGAGTTTTATAATGTTTTTTTTTTTTTTTATGAGTAAAATAAAGCCTGCTGTCAACATAACTTGACGATACTTTTACGTTTTGTTCTACAACATAAATTGCATACATCCATAAACCAAAACTCAAAATTTGAAGCAGTTATGTTCATTCAGGACACCTTTTCATTTCTATTTCGTTTTGAATCTAATTTTGTTAAAACATATCGCATCGCATGAGTCAAGCGAATCGTTACATCCCTAGTTACAACAAAAGCGAGAGTCTCAGAGACAAAACCTCTCTGAACAGCAACATTGGCTGTAATATGTGGTATAACACCATTGTACCGTCCAGAGGAGGTTCTGGTAGCGGATGAGCAGCCTGACGATGTTAGCCGTGCCAGTGGCCATAGCAAACTCCTGCTGTTCACTGATCTTACTGCGGAAGCCCTTACACATGAAGATGTTGGGCGCCATCACCACTGCAACATTGTTCAGCGTCATCTTATTCCTGTCCTTATGGTCGATGACTCTTTGGAAGAACTCCATCAGAGCCTGAGAGACACAGAAACACTGCTCAACACAAACCAATCCAGCTGGATCTGCTTCAGTCCTCAGAATGAACGGTGTTTGTAATATGCTTATTAAAGACAAACCGTGTGCATCAGTCAACACACCATTGGAATATCAAAAAAACTAAATTTGCAATATGTATTGAGATTTGCCAGATAATGTTACTTAAACAATATTTAACTTAGTGTGCAGGTATCCTGGCTGGTTTAGGCCTGACATGGATAAATAAATGAATACTGTGACTCAATGAATCACTCATTCAAATGATTCGTTCATAATGGCTGCTTAAGTGATTTATGAATGGATCACTGAATCATTGACTCAAATGATTTGTTTAAAATACCAATGCATTTGGGAACGAACCCTTACAGTGTCGCAATGACATGCAGACATTTTCTGCTTCAGCTCAATTGTGTCTAAAATGTAGCAGACTTAAGTTTGTTGAACGGTTGAAGCTCACATGCTGACATTCAGGAAAACGGCACTGATGCTTGTGTGGCATTACGCAACTGCTGTATATCATATCTTATAAATAAACAAAAAACCCATACAGGGATATTTGTGCTTTCGTCACGAAATAATAGAGTCTTTCTAAATACATTATAACAGTCTTCATCACACAGTGAATGTTTTTGGACTGTTTGCATGCATGCATGTTTTTTGTACATTAAGTGACATACTCGATATCAGCTCACATATTGTTAAAATAACAACTACGATATCGTCACAGACAACAAATAATCTCAACCCCTATTGCTGAGCATCGTCCTGTCCACTTGCAGGGCTGAATAATCCACTCTTCCTCTTCTTCTTCAGAATAAGTTTTATCTTATGTGACCCTGGAGCACAAAACTAGTCGTAGGTGTAAATTTTTCGAAATTGAGATTTATGCATCATCTGAAAGCTGAATAAATCATCTTTCCATTGATGTATGGTTTGTTATGATCGGACAATATTCGAAAATCTGGAATCTGAGGGTGCAAAAAAATCTGAATATTGAGAAAATCACCTTTAAAGTTGTTCAAATTAAGTTCTTAGCAATGCATATTACTAATCAAAAATTTAGTTTGGATATATTTACAGTAGGAAATATAAATATTTTAATGGAACATAATATCCATAATATCTTAATATCCTAATGATTTTTGGCATAAAAGAAAAATTGATAATTTTGACCCATACAATGTATTTTTGGCTATTGCTACAAATATACCCCAGCGACTTAAGACTGCTTTTGTGCTCCAGAGTCACATTTGTGTCTGAATGAATCCAATATTGCTATACTGTAGCATTTACTGCTTCACTTAAAGTCCCCCCATAAATCAAATATTTTATCCCTGAAAACTCTAAAAACTTAAAAACATAATTACTTTTTACTTTGTTTAAATGTTTGTTCTTGTGTAATTGCTTGAATGCAATTCTACACCCTTGCCTCATTTACTATACGCGGATCTATGAATATGCAAATTAGCCCCGCTTCCACTCAGTCACTGCCTCCTGATCTACTGAACCGTTGTAAACACCAAACAATGGCATACATGGATAATGAATGATAAAACAGTTTTTCCTAGCAGACAGCTAGAGCGGATACTGTAACATTTGTTAAAGTTACTGTGCCCTAAAACGCATGTGAAGTACAGATGCGGGAGAACTGGGTTTGACTCTTTTACACTGTTGGCTATAATGCATGTTAGCGGCTCTAAATTAACATTAAACTACGGCTTCATGGGTTTTTTGCTCTAATTTATTGTTGGTGTTGTGCTAGTATTTGTATATTTCGCATGCTAGTGATAGGAATCTATCCCTTGACGTGATTGGTTGAATTTTGTGACGTAGCAAACCGAAGGTGGTTTCAAACCGTGTTTCTGGGTCAGCATACGGGAAACTACTTGTAAGGAGAAAATACTCAATTGGTGTTGATTCATGGATTGGCACATGGTTTGTCTAAAAGCATATTAAAAACACCACATAGACAAATAAACTACATAAAGCACTTGATTTTCACTACAGGGGGAGTGAAAGTGGAGCGGTTCAGTGATCAAGTCGAGGCACGGACTAATATGCATATTCATGAGTCTGTGTATATGAAATGAGGTAGGGTGTAGAGTTGCATTCAAGACCTCTTAAAGGGACAGTACAGGTTTGGAAATACTTGAGGGTGAGTTAATGATGACATGATTTAAATTTTTGGGTGGACTGTCCCTTTAAGGCATTAATTATTTTAATAGGGAAAAATGTAATTTTGATGATCAAAGATGAGTTTTAAGGAAAAATTAGTCGACTGATAGTCACAAATACCAGATGTGAATGCTGAGTGAAGCACACATTGAGGAAAAGTGAAGTGTGAAGGTGTGTCGTGTCGTACCTTGAGAGTGTCTCTGTTGGGTTCGGGCAGCAGGAGCACCAGCAGATTGAGAGCCTGCAGCTGCTGTTTCTTAGTGGGCAGCTCTGATCAGAACCAACACAATCACAACAATCACTGACACATAGATCACACACGCGCGCGCGTTCAGCTAGTGCTGCACCGATTAATCGAATGCGGTTGTCATGCACATCTTGTCAGTAAAGCCGGTTCTGTGATTAGTAGTAAATCTCCATCATGTGCTTTCAGATGGAGCAGCATTCACTACACACATCCATAGTTCACTGACAAGTTACGCCAATTTTTTTAAATAATATTAATAATTTAGCAGACGATACAATTGTCCATTTATGAAATCGAAGAAATTGTTTGCGATAGTGACAGCTGTTTGCGTAGCTTCTCAGTGAACTACGGCTCTGTGTAGTAAATACAGCTCTATCTGAAAGCATTTAAAATACCATATTTAATAATAACATGTTTTTCACTTCATAACATCAGTCGAGTGTTTGAAATAAATCCTTCTGTGAGATGACATGGCTTCTTACACAGAATAAGACACGCAACAGAGAATTATTCTAAGCAGTGATTAAAAGCTATATCAATTAGCATTGCATTATTATATACTTTATTTGTAATAAAAATTATAATAATAATTATGAATATCATATTTCCATTACCCTTCAAATTGTGCAAATTAATATTGCGAATTGAAAATATGCCTAAATGCATCAATTTCGCAAAAAAAATCCCATTTATCAAAAAAATTTGTGGTTTTTCGGGCAATTCGAAAAATGAATAATTCGCAAATGTACAATGGAAATGTTTTTTGCATTTACAGGTCACATGGCGTACGTAAAAAGTCATATAGTCGTTCTTCAATGTACTATAACCTCCAAGAAACACTTCATGCATGGTCGCTGATGAATATAAGGGCTTTCCCTGCTATTAATGCTTAGATTATTTACACTGCACACGTCTGCGGTGCACTGAAGCTGATCGATGCTTGTGTTTATTCCAGCCACGCCACGCATGTTTCTGAAGCGGCTCTCCTCGCCGCTTCTAAAGATACACCTTCTTTGAATAAATATATCGTATGGTCAGTGGGACCCCTGGAGAGGATGAGCAGCTTCAAGTACCTCGGTGTAAACATCTGACTTGGACTGCACACATTCAGACTCAGGTTAAGAAAGCCAGGCAAAGACTGTACCATCTGCGACAGCTGAGGAAATTCAGAGTCTCACCAGCAATCCTGAAAACTTTCTATTCAGGGGCCATAGAAAGTGTACTGACTCAATGCATCTTAGTGTGGTATAGTAACGCCACAAATCAGGACTGCAAAGCTCTGCAGAGAGTTGTGCGCTTAGCTGAGCGTATCTCAGGGTGGTCTGCTCTCCCCTCTCTGCAGGACATCTACCTCAAACATTGCAAAAGCAGAGCTGCTAAAATTATCAAGGACTCATCTGGTAACCATCTCTTCATTTTACTGCCATCTGGCAAGCGCTTCAGGAGCATGATGGCAAAAACTGAGAGACTGAGGAGGAGCTTCTCCCCCCCCAGGCCATCAGGCTCCTAAACTCAAACTCAGTCTCATAACATCAACATGACTCCATTTAATAATCAGTAAGATATTCACTATTCTCCATCATCCGTATTGTTGCTATGTATATACCCTGTACAACCTGTTTGCACATTCCTGCTTATATTATTATTTATTAAGTCTACAGTATACTGTCCTGCACATTATTTTATTGCATTTTTTTCATACCTATATTTATGTATATTGTGTTTGTGTTATATATAATTGCACTGTCCATGGAGCGGACCTGACCTACATTTCACAGCTGGTTAAATTCTGTATAATTGTGCATGTGACAAATACAAATCTTGAATCTCCAAAAATACATAAAATCTCACCAAAATCCATTGCCATGAAACAAAATGTTACGTTTTAGTCGCATAACATTGGTTAATGGAAACGCTGTCAATTCGAAATACTTTATCGACATTTATAAAATATCGCCAACCTGCAATGTAAACGCGCCTAACCGCGACTGCATTGTGATTTAGGGTGCAGTCCTACTGTATAGAGTGGGACTCACTCAGCACGGAGAAGAAGGCGTTGAAGTACTCGACGGTCAGCAGAGGATAGGGCAGCTCCCTGATGAACAACTTCAGGAGACTGGCCACGTCGTGCTGTTTGAGACTCTCCCACGGGAACATGCCTTCATAAAACTTGTGCTCCAGCTCATGACAGACGGCCTGGGAAGCAACAAACACACTACAGTAACGTCCCGATGTGACGGTGTTAATCGTGTGCTCTAGAATCGGTCTCACCTTTACTCTAGTAGCGGCTCCGGGGATCCGCAGCACACCCTCCGTGTCTAAACCCTGCTCCTCTATATGAGACATCAACTAGACACAAAGGGTTAATATCTTACTTTGTGTTTTGGAGCTTTTCGGTGCTAGTTTAAAAGAGCAGATCACATATAATGTGTACATTACTACTCAAAAGTTTGCTGTTGGTGGGGTTTATTTATGCTTTTGAAAGAAGTCTCACCAAAGCTGCATTTATTTGATCCAAAAAATACAGTTTTCTATGTAAACATAGTGGTTTTTTTTGCCATTTCTATGATGCATTGCATGAATTTTCAGCATCATTACTCCAGTCTTCAGTGTCTTCAGAAATCATTATAATATTCTGCTCATTTCTGATTATTATCAGTGTTGAAAATACATATTTATACATATTCTTTGATGAATCGAAAGTTCAAAAGAACAGCGTTTATTTGAAAGTCAGTTTATTTTTGTCAGTGCTAGCATTCTGCCAGCTTTAAATCAGACTCAGAGATGAAAGTGCAGTAAGACCACAAGTATTTGAATGAATTATAGCATGTACTTCAATTAATTATCGATCGATCGAGAGAGAGAGAGAGAGAGAGAGAGAGAGAGAGAGAGAGAGAGAGAGAGAGAGAGAGATGACAGTTGTGTGTACTGCTTGCTGCTCGCTGCGTCTACGCGTTTCTCTCTCTACAAAAAAAATAATCCTTCAAAAATAGTGATTTTATCACCTCGTTGCTGGGGAATATAATGTAGCGATCTAGTATCCATCTCTTATTTTATTAATAAAAACTGTGGGGAAGCATTGACAAGTTTATCTGTGTGTGCAGCACAATCTGCAATCTCTCTTTCTCTCTCTGTGTAAGTGTGTGTGTGTGGGCATGTTTATGTGGTTTATGAGGACACAAATTTGTATAATGACATGGGTATGACATAGGTATTACAAGGAGAAGGTGATTTATGAGGACATAAATCAGTGTCCCCATAATTTAAAACGCTTATAAATTGAGTGAGTTTTTTTGAGGGAAAATAGAAATGCACCGTCTCCTGTGAGGGCTAAGTTTAGGTGTAGGGTAGGTGTAGGGCAATAGCACATACAGCTTGTACAGTATAAAAACCATTACGCCTATGGAAAGTCCCCGTAAACCATAAAAACCAACGTGTGTGTGTGTGTGTGTGTGTGTGTGTGTGTGTGTGTGTGAGAGAGTGTGTGAGAGTAGAGTGTGTGAGAGAGTGTGAGAGAGCGTGAGAGAGTGTGAGAGAGCGCGAGAGAATGCGAGAGAGTGCGAGTGCGAGTGCGAGTGAGTGCGCACGAGTGATGCGTGTTGATAATTGTGCATCAATTAAAGAAGCTCATTAATATGGAACGTGATTAAACTGATTTGGAACTACCTGTGCATTAAACGGTATTACTGCACACCTGCCAACCAATCAGAATCCAGTATTCAGACAGACCATGTAATAAGAGTATTTTAGCACTTTTAGCAAATACCAAAATGTGACCGCTAGGGTTTTCTATCCCATCTATGAAAATCAGGTCTGGACAGTTGTACACAAAAATCTGTAATTGAATAAAATTATCAAGACAGGTGCTTTCTTTGACACTGAAACTCTACAAATGTTGTTTTGCTGGTGCATTAGTGCAGTCACACTTTCATCATGCTTTTTTACTTTGAGTTCAAAGAAAATAAATAATACATTAAACTGCTCAAAATAGGGTCATTTTGAAAGTACATCCACTGATGCATTTGCGCGATGAACATTATAGAAATATTAGAAAGTCTAGTGATGGTGTTTAAGATATTAAAGAAGCATCTGTTATAATATTATGTATTTGTAAGACGGGTTCGGTATTATTTTACGAGGGCGAGTAGATATTATATATATATCCTTGTAGGTTGAAATGGGAAAATTTTATTTTTGATATACTTGCTCTGTTGCATGGAATTACCAAGAGATTCAAGTCGATCGAATTTGAATAAATGTTTGTTTTATCATTGATGTGGATCGCACTCCATTTATGATTTGTTCGTCTATGACCGAGGACCACGATGTAAATAAGCCAAAGGGTTTTTTCTGCATTTTATCCTCGATAGTTTCGAAATGTGCATGAATTAGTCTGTATTGGACTTTTTTTTGTATTATGCTTTAAATGTTGTCAAATAAAACAAATAAAATATCAACTAATGGTGACACTACTTTCAGCTTTTATAACCATATCTTACCATGTGCAAGTTATTACTATTATTATTATGAAGGATTACTGCTAAACGTTTGATTTGTATTTGTTATTTATTTTAATTTGAGTTAAATTATGCCTGTATAGGTATTTTATTAATTTGTATAAGTATTTTAATACTTCAAGAAACTAAATGGAAATGAGATAATATATATATATATATATATATATATATATATATATATATATATGTATATATAAATACAGGTGCTGGTCGTATAATTAGAATATCACCAAAAAGTTGATTTATTTCACTAATTCCATTCAAAAAGTGAAACTTGTATAATGTATACATTCATTCCACACACAGACTGCAGCAATGCGGCATGGCATGGAGTCGATCAGTCTGTGGCACTGCTCAGGTGTTATGAGAGCCCAGGTTGCTCTGATAGTGGCCTTCAGCTCTTCTGCATTGTTGGGTCTGGCATATCGCATCTTCCTCTTCACAATACCCCATAGATTTTCTATGGGGTTAAGGTCAGGCGAGTTTGCTGGCCAATTAAGAACATGGCACCCCAAACCATCACCGACTGTGGAAACTTTACACTGGACCTCAAGCAACGTGGATTCTGTGCCTCTCCTCTCTTCCTCCAGACTCTGGGACCCTGATTTCCAAAGGAAATGCAAAATTTACTTTCATCAGAGAACATAACTTTGGACCACTCAGCAGCAGTCCAGTCCTTTTTGTCTTTAGCCCAGGCGAGACGCTTCTGACGCTGTCTGTTGTTCAAGAGTGGCTTGACACAAGGAATGCGACTGCTGAAACCCATGTCTTGCATACGTCTGTGCGTAGTGGTTCTTGAAGCACTGACTCCAGCTGCAGTCCACTCTTTGTGAATCTCCCCCACATTTTTGAATGGGTTTTGTTTCACAATCCTCTCCAGGGTGCGGTTATCCCTATTGCTTGTACACTTTTTTCTACCACATCTTTTCCTTCTTTTCGCCTCTCTATTAATGTGCTTGGACACAGAGCTCTGTGAACAGCCAGCCTCTTTTGCAATGACCTTTTGCGTCGTGCCCTCCTTGTGCAAGGTGTCAATGGTCGTCTTTTGGACAACTATCAAGTCAGCAGTCTTCCCCATGATTGTGTAGCCTACAGAACTAGACTGAGAGACAATTTAAAGGCCTTTGCAGGTGTTTTGAGTTAATTAGCTGATTAGAGTGTGGCACCAGGTGTCTTCAATATTGAACCTTTTCACAATAGTCTAATTTTCTGGGTTTTCTGGGAATTTGGGGTTTTCATTAGTTGTCAGTTATAATCATCAAAATTAAAAGAAATAAACACTTGAAATATATCAGTCTGAGTGGAATGAATGTATACATTATACAAGTTTCACTTTTTGAATGGAATTAGTGAAATAAATCAACTTTTTGATGATATTCTAATTATATGACCAGCACCTGTATATATGTGTGTGTGTGTGTGTTTGCGTGTGTGTTTGTACATACACACACACACACACACACGTCATTGTTTTTTGGTGTTTGATTCATTATTATTATTATTACTCATACGTTTTATTCTTTAATATTTTGCATTTATTTTAGCTTTATTTTTAGTTTTTCATTTAAGCAAAGTTTTGAAATTTTGTTGCATGCATTTGTAATTTATTATGGATTTCTTGATTTCTAAAATATGCATATGTAGTATTTATATCTGTTTTTAGTTGTTTTAATACTACGATTGATCCTCATTTGTAAGTCAAAGCGTGTGCTAAATGACTAAATAAAAAGATACTGCTGGAAAATATCTATGCATTTAATCTCAACGGATGTCGGGTATAGATTTGTTAATGCTGCTGGTCATGTTGTGCATGTCGTCTCTGCTCTCTTACATGCTGCAGGATGAGAGGCACTTTAGTTCCCAGCATCCTCCGCTGGTCTTGTTCCAGCAGCGTAGAGAGAGAAACCCCAAACAAACCCGACTCTACCGAAGACAAAACAATTCAGATGCACACATAATTACATCAATCATCATCAAAACAATTAAAGATGATGCATGAAAGTGCTCTTGTTATGCAGCATGCACATGTGTGAACTGTTTAACACATACAGTGACCTCAAAGGTCTGAGAGCATTTACAGATCCAGTCTTGAACACATATCGGAGGCACTGACCTCTCACTTTGACCTTGAGAGCCTTATGAGCCTTCACCTCGATGCCACACGTGTCGAACAGAGCGCTCATCTCAATCAGAACAAGCCTGCGAACCTTTTTCATGTCCTCAGCAGACAGATCGCCTACTCTCGTCTGTCCGGTCTTATCCTGGGACACTTTAAAATCCTGAATAAGGACAAAATACATGTATTAGATACTATATGTCTGGCTTAATTGTGTAGCTGCTATCTAGTCTCTAATTATGCCGTCCCTCCTTTAGCTGCTTTATATTTACATTTACATTTATGCATTTAGCAGACGCTTTTATCCAAAGCAACTTACATTGCATTCAAGTTACAGTTACTTGCTTTCCCTGGGAATCGAACCCATGATCTTGACGTTTGCTAGCGCCATGCTCTACCAGTTGAGCTACAGGAAAGCTTTATCTGGCTTTATCATCCACCAAAGAAATGGAGCAACTGATTAAAGCAGTCATCGGATGCAAAATCCACGTTGCTTGAACATGAATGTGACAAAACCAGTCATAAGTGTCATTTTTCGAAATTGAGATTTATGCATGAAAGCTGAATAAATAAGATTTCCATTGATGTTTGGTTTGTTATGATCGGACAATATTTGATAATCTAGAATCTGTAAAATAATTTTGACCCATACAATGTATTTTTGGTAATTTCTACAAATATACCTGTGCTGCTTATGACTGCGTTTGTGCTCCAGGGTCATAAATGTGTTTTGGCAGTGTTTGTACACAACCACCCTAATGATAAAAATAATAATAATCGCTTTCTCAGATCAGGCTGTTCAGAGATTCTTGGCTGAGTGATGTATAAGAAACATCATTTAGTTACATCAAAGGTCAAATAGCACATTAAAATGATAAGTTACACACTTTTATGTATGTGTGTGCTGTGCAGGTCTGGTATAAAGTGTGTTTTTGCTCAAGGGGCCGAAAAATGTTGCTCAGCAAGAAACAAAAATCAGAGGGACAATGGTGCTCATAAGCATTTAAAGGTATACGCATCGAAACGGGTCGCTGTGAACAGGGCTGTTTTTGACAGGGTTAAAGGGTGCTGTTTTACAGTACCATTGAGAAATTAACTAAACTTTGTTTTCATAAAAACCCTAAAGAATCATATCAACTTGTGAAAATTGGGCATCCGATGACCCCTTTAACAAGACGCGTGGTTTGAGGAACCATTCACAAACACTGGAGGACGATGCACAAGCTCAACATAACACTGGTGTTTGTGTTCAGACTGTAAAAATAATGTAATGTAATAGTGATTTTTGGGTACCATTAGAGATAAATTATCACTATTAACTAATTAACATGCACATTACTAGCATATTTGATGTTTATTAATACTTATAAAGCACATATTAACATCTTATTCTGCAGATCCTTTACTCCGACCCAATACCTAAACTTAGCAACTACCTTCCTAACTATTAATAAGCAGCAAATTAAGAGTATATTGAGGCAAAAGTATAGTTAATAGTTAACAGTGAGAATTGGTCCCCAACTAAAGTGTGACAGATGTTGAAAGGGAAAGTATGCACAGAATACAGAAAACAGAATATGATGCAGTGCCACAGACTGTCCAGCAGAGGTCAGGTTTACTCAATAAGAGCACACTCATCTGTCTGAGGATCCAGATCTCAGTTTAGTGATTCGACTAATGATTTAAATCTTTTGTTTGGCATTTTTGCACTCTAAACATATTCAATCAGTTCAAAGGTCTCTGTGAGACTCATAACCATATAAACATTGACATTTCTTAATCCTCAAGCAGCTAATCAGAGCGAGTTGGCTCACGCTTACTGTGGTGCATAAACTTAGCACACTCACACACACATACAATCTCACACACACACACACACTCTCTCACACACACACACACACACACACACACACACGCTCTCACACACGCTCTCTCACACACGCTCTCTCACACACGCTCTCTCACACACGCTCACACACACGCCTCACACACACACGCTCACACACACACGCTCTCACACACACACGCTCTCACACACACACGCTCTCACACACACACGCTCACACACACACGCTCTCACACACACGCTCTCACACACACGCTCACACTCACGCCTCACACACTCACACCTCACACACTCACACACTCACACTCACACACTCACACTCACACACTCACACTCTCACACACTCACACTCTCACACACTCACACTCTCACACACTCACACTCTCACACCCTCACACTCTCACACCCTCACGCTCACACACCCTCACGCTCACACACCCTCACGCTCACACACTCTCATGCTCACACACTCGCACACATTCTCACACACACTCACACACAGACTAATTCACTCTCTCTCACGCACACACACACACACTCGTGATGAGTGAATGTCTGACTCACGGGTAATCTGTCGTCAGCTTCATTCTGGGGCGCTGTAAACTTTAACCCTTCTTTGTAGATAAGTGCTTGCTCTGAGAACGACACCTCCAGGTTAATGTCCGTCTCGGCATCAGCTCCACCCCCTGGAGCGTCAGGCCCCACCCCATTACCTATCCAAACAATAAACACACACACAACATCTCAAGCTGTGAAACATTCATGCACAGCAGGTGCAGTTGTGTTGGTGCACATCTTGCATCCCTGTTCGCTGATGAAACAGTTACCTAAATCAGGCTAGTCAAAGCCCAGCAATCACAGACGTCATTATTTGGCAGTCAGTGATAACTTAACCACAGTCACCTCTGCTCCCAAACACAGACTACAACTGCAAACCAACTTTCACTCGGTCCTAAACCCTCCGGCCACTTTTAACAGGTGATTTAACCCCTGATTTCAGCAACATCTCACACCTGTAATTGTGAAAGAGGCTCAGTACTGCATTTCATGAGCAAAGCAGAGCCAAACACAGCAGTGCAGTAGGCAACCAATCATTAACTAATGGTCTCGTGCGCTATTTAATGCTGAGAAAAACTCAAACAGCAATGGGAAACACCATAAAGAATAAAAATATGATTAAAACTAGTGGTGTCAAAATTAGCACGTCATCACATGTGATTAATTTTTCCAGTTTAACACATTAAACATATTTAACCCAGGGGCGGAGCTAGGATTGGCCACCCCCCTCACAACCAAGTAGGTATAACTACAGACCGGAGATCTTCAAAATGGGGCGTGACCTCCAAAAGTGGGCAAAACCTTCACAATGGGGCGGGGTCTAGCTCTGGCTTCAGCCAATTGTAATTGACTTACATTTCAAAATAACACTTTATAAATTAAACATTGTTTCTAGTTAATCTAAAATAAAATGTGTTGTATAAATCAATATTTTCCGTGAGAGGAGAGCCCGAAGCTCGTGGCCAGTGGTGTTCGGACCGGATTTTGAACCTCTGCTTAATGATATAAGCGGGAATAACCCGTGAGCCGTCCCAGGGGAAAGATTTTACTCTATCGCTTTGTTTGAAGCAGCGGAGGCGCCCCAGGGCTTGATATTCACAGGGTGGGATGGGGTAGTGACGCTGGGTGTAACTAAAAAGGTGCCATTGTCCGGTTGGTGAGTTACCGGACAGCCCGGCTTGGAGATCTCATAATCTTATTAACTCCTTATCTGCTGAACGGCATCTTTCTTTTCAGCACCAATCCTGCCATGCAACCAAATTCACTGGTTAAGGTAGGGTCAGGTGTGGGGTAGGTTTACGGGCTAACATAGCATAGTGTAGGAAATTAAATTAACACACACAACCAATACAATCTTTAGAATCAGCTGTGGGGCTGAAGTTGATTGGGAGAAAAAAAATTGTGCATGCGTGTCATGTGCCTGTCTGTCAATGGGAGAAAGCCACACCCTATTTTGGAGTTCCCGCCCCCATTTGAAGATCTCCAGGCTGCAGTTATATCCTTCTCCTCACAACTGCTGCTTCTGTCTCTGTGCATTTATGCAGACGCTGTACATGTGTATGACCACATCAAACAGGAGACTTTTCTGACACTAAACGAGTGCAGAAGCGGTACAGATGACGCTTCAGTAGAACAGCACTGAACTGTGATCAGATAAGATGTTGTCAGGCCATATGTCAGTAAAAAGTAATGTTCTTCTCCTGTAGCCTGTATCATTTACCAATCAAACTTTCAGATCCGCATCAGGTTCACCAGCGGCAGCTCTTAAAGCAACAGTAGCCTAATAACCAGCTGCTGTGATGTCTGTTCAACAAAGAACAAAAGAGGAAATCCATAACTTTTGTAGCTGTAAGGATTAATTTATAATTAATTTAGCATTTAGTGTTTGATAACTTAATCCACTTTCTGTTGATAGCTCTCAATTATACTGTAATGTTAGTATAGTCAACATTATATATATAGTAGACATCAGTAAGTAGCATTGGTCGCCTTCAGTCAAAACAAAGTGCCTCTAAACAAAAATTAAAGATATTCTGTCTTTAGCATTCATTTGAAGATTGAATGTGATATTATTATATTTATAAACTTTAATGTTAGGTGTGATTAATGCCAAATTTTATTTCAGAAGAAAAAAAATAAAATAGTAATTAGTCATTTTAATTACTAATAAAAAAAATACAAAAAAATGTAATCGATTGACAGCACTATTTAAATTACAAAAATTATAAGAAGCAATTTTGATATATTTTTTTACTTTTTATTTTTGTTGTAGCATGTTTCTGGCAATTTGAGATTATTACTTTTCCATAAATCTGAAACATCAGATCAGTGGATGTTGTCCTTGCCAAAGCTGATCGTATTGCCTTTGCAGATAGCTAAAAAGAACATTAACCCAATGTGTACCGTGAGAAATGTCAAAACTTGATCACAAACCCAGGGTAAAACACTGTAAAACATAAAACAAGATAACCCATCAGCGTATAAAGCTCATACAACACCTCTATCCCTTTTATTTCCATTGGTCTATTGCAATTATCATTTACAATAAAACAATGTTATTTATGCTCTGCTTGTATCTATGAATGATTAGACACAAGGTGACGTGATTCTCCTTCACTGCATGTCAAGGACACCTTTTATATAAAGTCAAATGTTTCATTTCAGTTACAAACCCTGATGAAAAAAAAATACCCAATGTATTTGAAATACTACAAATACATATTCATGATACTCTAAACTGGTAAACTTAAAACTCTGCTAAATGGGAAAAACTCATTTTGTACTAAATGCACTTTAATTGTGTGGCAGTAGTGCTGAAGAAGTCCAACTGAAGATATACTGAAGTGTATTTGATTGTGCTAAAGTGGAGCTATTGCAGGTATAGTTCAGGTGCATTTAAAGACTGATATTGTTCAAAGATCATACGATCCTTATTAATACTGATATTAAAACACATTTTAGGCATACTCTTAAGAAATGTGCATTGTGCAATAAGGAAATACTGCAAAAATGTAAAATCAGTAAGTCTTAAGTGATGTCTATACATATGGTAATGGATTTAAAGTATACTTAGTATGAAATAAAAGTTATGGCATAGTTTTTTGTTTTACTAGGGAAAGCAATGTACATCACAGCATGCTCTCTGAGTGTTGCTTTGCCAACCCTCTACAATGCCAGTAAATCACTGGCATATGCGTCTAATCTTCACTCTGGGCGACTAAATGATGTCTAATATTAGCCACTGGCTAATAAATGCTCAGATTTTACTCGCCAGTGTGTGAGCTGGCTAAGTGTATAAGTTTATCACAGATATATGACAGTCGTACATGCATGCAGAATTGAGGCGCTACGTGTAAACGATGTTCAAAATGAACTGACGGTTTTCCGGAAGTGGGCGGAGCTAATGCGAAAACGGCAATCTGATTGGCTGGAGCTCACCTATTATAGTCGCTGATTTGATTGTCAGCGAATCAGTTCGAGCGAATGCAGTCAACGTGATTAATATTCATGAACCCAGCAGCTCGTTAATCCTCAGTGCTTTTTATATTGTCCTTATTAATAGAATTCTTGTCCTTCCTTTTCTTATTATTATCATCCTTATTATTATCTTATCAATATTTCCCTTTTTTTTTTACAGAATCACTGAATGACCAAAAAAGCACCCCCACCATTCCTAAGTTCAGTTAAACTGACTAATGTGCATTAATACATGGTTCATTGGTATCATTAAATAATAGGCTCACTTGATTATCATATTATGATGCTTGACTGACTGATGTTAAGAGTGTACTTTAAGATACATACATATAGTATATCAGTCTGGCGTGTACACTATAACATGTACTAGTCTATGGGCGATTCAATTGCCATGGTGTTCTTAGAGGGTTGTTTGCTATTTCATGTTAAACACTACATGTGCACATTTTCAGAAATGCCATAAAACAGAAGTCGCTGCGCTACACGTTAACTCATGACACATACCCAGTCCTTCCACATCATGTTTATTGCTCCCACTTCTTTCTGTGGATCCAGCCTCGTCCTGTCAGAGAAAGAGAGCGATGGAAAACAAGAGAAACAAACTGTTAGCATGTGCTGTGGGTGAATTAGCACTGAATCATCACGCGCACACACGTTGGTTTTTATAGTTTACGGGGACTCTCCATAGGCGTAATGGTTTTTATACTCTACAAACTGTATGTGCTATTATTGCCCTACACCTAAACTTACCCCTCACAGGAAACTGTGCATTTCTACTTTACCCACCAAAAACTCACTCTGTATGATTTATAAGTGTTTTGAATTATGGGGACACTGAAAATGTACTCATAAATCACATTCTCCTTGTAATACCGTCATACCCATGTCATTATACAAATTTGTGTCCTCATAAACCACAATACACACACACTCTCACGCACACACACCCACGCACACGCTCACACTCTCTCACACACACGCACACACTCTGTCTCTCTCTCACACACACACGCACACACAAGCCCACGCACACACAAGCCCACACACACACAAGCCCACACACACACAAGCCCACACACACACGCGCACGCTCACACACGCACGCTCACACACGCACGCACGCTCACACACGCACGCTCACACACGCACGCTCACACACGCACGCTCACACACGCACGCTCACACACGCACGCTCACACACGCACAAACAAAAACACACGCACAAGCACACACGCACACACACACACACACACACACACTCTACAATGCTGGCACACACAGGAGAGAGAGAGCGTGATGTTATGTTAATCATTCCGTGCTGCATCCAAAATTCTGAGGCCTCTTTAAATCTGGAGATCTTTCAGATTCTGCTTTTCTAGGTCGTGACACTGATCATGTGAGTCTTTGTCAGATGTTGTGCTGGAGAACGTGAGCATCAGGTTGTGTTCCTCTAGCTCCATTCTGATTAGGAAAGTCTCAGACTTTCAGTCTTTACAGTATCGATTATTTAGTGCAGCATCTAGCAGAAACATAAATCATAACTTACAGCTGTCCTTAATAAACCACTCAATATGGCACAATAAATGGCGTTAAAGTCTGTGATTCATCACATCCTTCAAACTGGAAATAACCCTTCACTTTTATATTTTCTCTCTTATTCATTACACTGTGCTGAAATGTTTATTAACAGGGAGCTACTGTGTAATTGGTGACACTGTTCAAATATATCAGAGACTTAATGCACAGGGCTGATATTTTAACCATATCCAGTTTGTTATCCCACCTGTTTAAATTCACTTAAGACACGATTCATATGTGTTTACAAACTGACATGATTGACCCTCAGGTTTTATGCCTGTGACGTCAAGTCAGGTATGGTCACCTGACTTTAATGCACAGGTGATTATTCTACTTATACCATGATCACTGCCAGCATGGACTGATGTTTGCAGAGCAAAATCGGCTGAATTGATTGACTGAAGATATAAAATAACAGTAATATTCATTCATTATTTTATCTATGGGTCGTGAGATTATAAAGAGAAAAGAGGTATTCGAGTACGATTGCATTTATTTTAATTAATTATAGGAGATTATGTGTGAATTATCTTTCTTTACAGTCAAGCTGTTAGTTTAATTACTTAAAATAATTTCTAAAATAAAAAAATTACACAATAGTTATTAAATATTAGACAATTAACAAAAGCAAAAAAGGCCTCTAACACTAGCTTGATCTGTTTTCTTTTTATTTATTATATAATAAAAAGAAAAACGTATGCATGTGCTGTGTTAAACTAACTGACTTGTTATAGCATTGGTTTTGATTGCTTCTAATGTCACTTTGGATAAAAGCATCTGCTAAATGATTAAATATAAAAATATAATTTCATTTATCTGCCAGTGGGGTAAGTAAAATACGCTTTAAAGAATATTTGACTTACCCCACTGGCAGATCATTTTACTTGTTTTAAGCAAAATGCACTTAATTTAGTAATTGTGTTTCCCTGGAAACAAGATTAAATATCTTAAGTCATTTTGTGTATCTAGTAAAAGTATCTTGATTTAAGAGTTTGTAGATATTTTGACTAGAAACAAGCCATTTTTTGTAAACAGGCAACATCTGACTCATCATGCGAGATTAAGAAAAGCTATCTTTTGAGTACATTTTTCTCCCTTGACTCGTAATGCTTGGATATACGTGTTTAGACACATGTCAGATGTCCAGATATCAGATATGAATCTGATTTAAAACCACATTTGGTTTTAATGCAAATTAATGCTCAGAAGATGCAAAAAAAATTTTTTGCAGATTTTTGTCTTTACACATGTGCAACGATATCTGACCTGTGTCACACGTGAGAGATTTATTTCACCCCAGTCAAGCCAATCATTGGTTTCTAACTCATTTGGGTATCTAACGGAGCTAACAAGCTTGATTTACACTAATGCAAGGCAGTGCTAAGGCAAAAACGAGACGATGACGAAACTAAATCTGGCTTTGAATGACAAAACTATGATCAAAATCTATTGATATTTCGTCAACGAATAAAAACGAGGTGAAAATGTTAGTGAGGGAGGATTTGGGAAGAGATTCATTCAGAGCGAATCTGGAGGTTAGATGCGTTTGTATGAACCGGCGGGACAAAAGCTAACATACACTTGATGCACGGCGCATAAAACGTGCAAAAATGTCAATATGAGGGAGTAAGAAAAGAGCAGACATATGCATAAATCTGATGAGAGAACTCAATTCGGTCCGGTTTTCTGAAACATACACACACCTTCATGTCGCATAAACGTACACACTAAATTATTTTGAGGTGTCTGTTTACGTCTGATGTGAATGTAAACAGTAGGGAGAATGTGTGTCAGTACATTGCATCCATGCATTTGGTTTTAAAGGGACATCAGCCTAATTTAGTTGCTATTGTCCGAGTCATTGATGTTAATTAATCAAGCAACTGCTTGAAAGAATGAAGAATATGGTAACAAGTTGCTATAAAGAATGCATAATTAGCCAAATATAACCATTATTTAATTATTATTTAATTGAAAAGAAGACCATGTTCTTGTTCTGGTTTTATTTAATTTTAACATAAAGGCATGTTGTGTGTAAGTGCATTTAAATCGGTGTCTATCCTGATAAAACCTTAATATCAAACCTATATGAGTTTGGACATTTTTGAAAAATGTGTAATACATGCATTACACTGTAACTAAACCAATTAGATTTTAGCCGACTAAATTTTCTTTGATATTTAATCGACTAAAACTAGACTAAAACTAAAAGCAAAGGTCAGTCACGTACTTGACTCTGTGAAGCTGGTGATGGTTTAAAGATCTCTCGAACATCCGGGACACTGTACGGTTTGTTGCGCTTGCGTAGCGTCTGTTGGAGCGTCTCCACGCGTCTCTCCACGGCGGCCGCTTGCGTTCGGGTCAGAGTCGACAGCAGAACGATGCTGTCCTCGCCGTCTGAAGCCGATTCGTCAAACAGCGTCGCAAGCCCTGCCTCCATCAGCCACGCCTCCTCCTGCTCTCCCTCTGCAGAACACAACATATGTGACCCTGGAGCACAAAACCAGTTTAAGTTACTGGGGTATAAGTGTAGCAATAGCCAAAAATAGATTGTATGGGTCAAAATTATCATTTTTCTTGTATGCCAAAAATCATTAGGATATTAAGATCATGTTCCATGAAGATATTATGTACTGTAAATATATCAAAACTTAATTTTTAATTAGTAATATGCATTGCTAAGAACTTCATTTGATCAACTTTAAAGGTGATTTTCTCAATATTTAGATTTTTTTTGCACCCTGAGATATTTCAAATATTGTCCGATCATAACAAACCATGCATTAATGGAAAGCTGGCTTTATTGTATTCTCCTCATGCAAGATTTAAAATCATGCGGTGCAGTGACATATGCTGCATGTGCCACATTGTGTTATTTTCATCAGTCATGGTGAGGAGGAAGGCATTAATCCAGCTCTGAAGGGAAACAGAAATATCTTCCTTTTCTGGTAACTTCACAATTTAGACACTTGCAGAAGTTAAGGAAGTCGCAGTTTGTTGTTCTTTTATGGCAGAGCTTCCCAAACTTCAGAGGGGTAAGGCCCCCTAAAAACATAGCAAAAGCTCCACGACCTCCTCTCCCAACCTCTTTGTAAAAAAATATATAGATTAATGGTGTAAAGATATATTTACATATATATTTGTATATTAGATATATTTAATAAAGCAGATTGTCTCTTTGCACAAAATTATCAACATTGATTAACCAGTTTGTAAGAATTTCATGTGAATTATGAGAACTACCATAAAATGTAATATTTTTATATGCTGGTGAAAGTAAGATGATGTAAACATTCTTTAGAAATATATTTAAATCCATAACACTACACTTTCTGCATGCTATTTATAAAAAAAAAATAAAAAAAAAATGTACAGCTAAAAACATCTAAATTTCATTTGTGCAATAAGGAGGGGGGGGGGTCACATTTTAGAACAATTCGAATATTTTAATTATTTAGATTTAGCCCAGCTACGGCCCCCCCTGTAATACCGCGGCCCACAGTTTGGGAAGCACTGCTTTAGGGGTTAAACGACTCCCAATGATGTCACTGATCTCAGTCCTTTGTTTTTTTGTTTTTTGGTTCTTCCTGTAAGTTAATTAAGCCTATTGTTCTTACACATGGAGGAACATAAACCGAACGAACACTGTTTCCTGCTGGTACCATAACACATATGCACCCATGACAATCGAGAAAAAATTTAATATTGTGATATAAAATGATACCCATAAATAGCCCAGGTCAAGCAGTATGGTTGAATTTTCTATTTACACAAAGAAGTGAGGGATATAATTTCAGTCCATCTGATTTCAAACCACGCAACATTCAAGAGCTTTCTCTAATGTTTCCTGGATGTAAAGTTGAAAGTGAGTTTAATGCTTGTATTAATAAACCTGCGAGCGGTGCTGTATGTGTCAGAGATATAAGTGCAAGTCATGCTTTAATCTTGCTTCACGCAGCATGCTGAACTCAGCAGAAAACATAACCCGTCTGTAATCACAATCTTTTGCAATATAGCCTTTTACATGCAGCAATGCAAAATAATGGAGCCAATGACTAATTACAGATACATAAAAACTGTCTTAATTAGTCAATATGACTAAATCCAGATGATTTAAGGCATTTAAAACAGGGTTATCATAAAAAAATATTAGGGGAAAAGTCATTTAAAACATCATTAATTACTTTCAAATAATAGTATGTACTAAATAACTAAATAAATTAATAATAATAATCAATAATAAACCGATAACCGATTTAAAAAAAATGTTTTGTCACATACACAATTATACAGAGTATAACCAGCAGTGAAATGTTTTCTCTGTATTTGACCCATCCAAGTACACACACACACACACAGTAGTGAACACACACACACACACACACACACACACACACACACACACATATTACTAGCAAATTTTCTGTGTATTAGTACTTATAAAGCACATATTAATGCATTATGAATCATATTTAGATCCCTCAACCTGACTCCATACCTAAACTTAACCACTACCTTACTAGCTATTAATAAGCAGCATATTAAGGAGGCAAAAGTTGTAGCTAATAGTTAGTTAATGGAGAGAATTGGACCCCAAACTGAAGTGTGACTCTTTTGTAATGTTTATTTTTGAAAATAATCTTTAATGAAATAATCCAGAAATGGTCTTATTTTCTGTACAGGTCTGATGGTATGCGTAGCAATTAAAGTGCGCCAATTATGGATTTATGAAAATTATCTTTCATGCAGTGTGTAAGTGAATGAAAACAACGTTTTAAATCTGAAAGTGCTCCGTATTATCGTCTCTCTAATGAAATAGTCAACTCTGAATCATTGAAACGAGTGGTTTTTAAAACCAATCCCTGTTTGACGTCATCATGAAACATTAACATAATCCCGCCCACTTATTGGTGTTTTCACATTGGTCTGAATGAAAATGCTAATTTATTCTTTGCAACTAGGTGGTGCTTTAGGAGTGGTTTCCCAGTAACGCTGTACACAAAGCAGCCCACAAACACTGCTTTATCAGGCATGATCCAATCAGCGCAGATTAGCATCACGGGGGTTTGAATCGTTGAGTGAATCGTTTGGGAGTCGTAAAAAAATAAATGCATATTATAAGAAAATTAAATATGCATGTCAACCTGTTGTTGGGGACTCCCAAAACCAAAATATGAGCCCTTCATAACCCATAACAGGGGCACTTTAACACAGTGCGGACATGTGCTTCTTACCATCAGCCACCTTCAGCTGCAGGTCCTCCTGCGTCTCCACGTCTCTGCTGCACTGGATTATCTCCACCTCTTTGAAGTAGTCCACCATGGCCTGCTCGTCCAGAGAGTCCTGAGAGCTGCAGCGCTGGTACGGCGCTTTCCCTGCACTTGAACCCAGAGCCGCTCCGGCCGCTTTCCCCGCTGGACATTATACTGGCCGGTCCTGCGGCTACGTGAACACAGAGAGAGACAGAGGTGTGAAATACACCAAATCAACATCACTTCAGATGATTTAATCACACTCCAGCATTCAGCATTCATGACCATCGCTGCGGACTCAAACCCGAACACAGTCACGAAGGCCACTCTAACACCAGCACTTCTCCGTTAGCACTATTATTTTTATGCAAATTTGTAATGATCTGTTGACTGATAGCTCGGGCAATTTTTAAACACTGAACACCAAGATTGCAAGATCTTTATTATGTTTCTTACAAGACAAATATTACATAATTAACAAAGGTTTCATATTTTGTGTACATTCTTTTTTATCCCTATTTCTGAATTTTTGTGAAGCAAAGTTTGCACTAGAGATGCAACTAACAAATACACAAGTATGTATAATTGTACTTATTTAAAATCTAAAAATGCTTAGACTATCTATTAAAAAATAGAATTTATAAATTATTAAATATGAATAATATTTAATAAGTTTGCATGAAGGATGCAACTAACAATTGTGTAGCCTACTTATTTTTATTTAAATTAAAATCTAAAAAACAATTTAATAAATAATTTAATTTGTATTTTATGTTTTTGTATTATTTATTAAAATGTTATTTCACATCCTGCCCAATGCAAATACATACAGTGAACGTATCTATGCTTTTAAGCACCAATACCATTTTTCTAATTATTTTTAAGGTAGACGTTAAATTGAATCTACATTAAAAATGATAATACAGAAAAGAAACGCACAGACTAATTGTGACGCTGGACCAAAAAAACTGTCATAAGTGTCAATTTTTCGACATTGAGATGTATGTATCATCTGAAAGCTGAATAAATCATATTTCCATTGATGTATGTTTGTTATGATCGGACAATATTAGAAAATCTGGAATCCGAGGGTGCTAAAAAAATCGAAATATTGAGAAAATCATCTTTAAAGTTGTTCAAATTAAGTTCTTAGCTATGCATATTACTAATCAAAAATTAAGTTTTGATATATTTACGGTAAGAAATATACTAAATATCTTCATGGAACATGATCTTAATATCCTAACGATTTTTGGCATAAAATACAAATCTATAATTTTGAATCATGCAATGTATTTTTGGCTATTGCTACAAATATATATGTGCTGCTTATGACTGCTTTTGTGCTCCAGGGTCACAAATTTTACCTGATACAAGGCAGGAGAAACACACATATTCACTCATCTGAACACTGTAATTACAGTGCATTTATAGTCCATTACATCACTCTCTTTGCTGTTAATGCTCTAGAAAAACACCAGTACTTAAGAAACCTTGACTAGCTGTAACTGTAAGTGGACTTCAGGGAGAAATGCTACAACACTGCAGAATATGACTCTTTGAGCCGTTCTTCTCATTCGATGCAAGACACAGTAGGCAGGAAGAGTCCCGCTGCTCATCCCGCCAGAGGAATCGAGTCCGGAAGTGCGAAAAATAAGCCTTTGTACTATAAGGACATAAAGATGCCATTGTCAGGCTGATTGTTTGGCTGTTTGTGCAAGCCAGGATGGTTTAAACAGGCTGCTTTATTCCCTCTCAGGACGAGCGTATGAATAAACGCTCAGAGCTCAGCACTCTTCACTGCTGTGGGACACAGGAGCCACTGGAAGTCAAGCAGTTCGTATCTGAGATTTCAGTACAGTGAGGGTGTAATCGGGCGTCTGGAGAACGGGGAGCGAGCAGTACTGTCTCCAGTTTCTGGGTCAAGGCCGCTTTAGCAATGAACCCGTAACTGTGCGTTAGTGGCCAGTGGTGGATAAAGTACACACATCAAGAGCTTGAGTAAAAGTGCACAAACTAATAAAATATATATATATCTGAATCAGTGAGTTGTTAACTAGAGACTCGCTCTGACCGTATCATCTGAATCAGTGATTTGTTAACTAGAGACTCATTCTGACCGGATCATCTGAATAAGTGAGTTGTTAACTAGAGACTCGCTCTGACCAGATCATCTGAATCAGTGAGTTGTTAACTAGAGACTCGTTCTGACCGGATCATCTGAATCAGTGAGTTGTTAACTAGAGACTCGCTCTGACCGGATCATCTGAATCAGTGAGTTGTTATCTAGAGACTCACTCTGACCGGATCATCTGAATCAGTGAGTCGTTAACTAGAGACTCACTCTGACCGGATTATCTGAATCAGAGAGTCGTAAACTAGAGACTCGCTCTGACCGGATCATCTGAATCAGTGAGTTGTTAACTAGAGACTCACTCTGACCAGATCATTTGAATCAGTGAGTTGTTAACTAGAGACTCGCTCTGACTGGATCATCGGAATCAGTAAGTTGTTAACTAGAGACTCATTCTGACCGGATCATCTGAATATGTGAGTCGTTAACTAGAGACTCGTTCTGACCGGATCATCTGAATCAGTGAGTTGTTAGAGACTCGTTCTGACCGGATCATCTGAATCAGTGAGTTGTTAACTAGAGACTTGCCTACTTTTTAACATTAGCCTACTTCCTAGTCAATTTCAGGGAGAAATACATGCTTTGATGGGAGAAAGAGTGTTCGATTAAACATTTTATTAGACAAAAATGTATGCAGTCATTATTTTGCTCTGTAATCCCAGAACAAAAAGACTGTACATTTCCAATGAGAATATCTGCTAAAAGTTACTGTCAACATTTAAAGGGCACCTCTTATGCAAAATTCACTTTTACATGTTGTTTGAACTTAAATGTGTGTTTACAGTGTATGTACACAACCACCCTATAATGATAAAAATCCACCCGCTCGTTTTCTGAAACCCCCTTTATCATAATCAGTGTCTCTGAACAAGCTGTTCACAGAATCTGTACAACGTGATGTCACTTTGCACAGGCTCCTCCCACAACTGTTGATGGACAATTGTGTATTAGCATTAAGAAATGTCTTATTACAGCTATAGTTGTTCAGTCCAGAGCAGTGAATTATTTATACTGTATATTACGCTGCTGTAACTTAATACACAGATCTAATATAAACATGCAATATCTTCCCCAGCTGTTTTCCTTCACAGACATAACAGGCTGTTTTTTTATAACATAAACTTGTTTGTATTTGACAGTTTAAGCACAATAAGACATGAAAGAGAGCAAACAAATAAAGAAACGTGCTGCAAATATAAATATAGAACAGTTCATTTTTATTTTGTTGAGGTGAGTCTGTTGTGGCTTGAGCTACTTTCACGTTTCTGTATTTGGTTGTGTTGCAAGTATTCACACCACAAGTGCTGTCAAACTGATGAAGATGTTTCTTAATTTGCTGGTGCTTTTTCCATTTGTATGTTTTCTGAAGTTGCAGTGCGTTGAGCTCTCTTGGCCACCGTAGAGATGACTTTAAAACACTTTTTCAGCAAGATAGACAAAACCAAGCAGATGTTTTTAGCAGAGTATCGGAGGTGCAAGGAGTAAAGACACAGCCCTATTCTAGAAAGGGGGGTGGGGAGCAGCAGCTCCTTTGCATTTAAAGAGACATGCTTCCACTCAAAATAGACATTTTTAAAATGATATAAGAAATTATATATGAGTTACTTTGAGCTGAAACTTCACAGACACATTCTGGGGACACCAGAGACTTAATAGGTGACTAGGGTCATTATAGGTGCCTTTAAGATTGAACATAACTACCAAAACGTAACTTCATGGAGTCTTTAAATAGAAGACGACGCCATCCAGTCAGAACAAATCAAACATTTACTCTTTAACAAATCACACTTCTTCACATTGGTTGAGGTGAATTTGCCTTTGCAGCCAGTCAGCTAATATTGACATGTAAAATAAGTCACAGTAAACACATGCATCTCAAATGAAACAAGAGAAATGATTTCTTGCATTTCTTCAACAACCCTTCCTCTGTCATAAATGTGGACGATGCTCGGTTGATGGTTTAGCTATTAACGGCAGGGAACGGAGCGGTCTCTACATGCTAAAGGTCAGACAGCACACAGCGCATTACAAACGAGTGAAACCTGTGCCCTCGGCCGCAGATAAAGAAAGAGGACAAAAGGGTCTAGCGCTGATGCATTTCTCGTTTTACATACACAAACAAAAGAGGCGGAGCAGCAGACAGAACACTAAAGTGTGTCGCAGTCTGAAGTTCTGCAGTTAGACTCAATGGAGTCGAGGGGCAAAAGCAATGCGGGAGTAGGGGCTGTTGCTATAATGACCTAAAGTATACCTGTGGAATGTGGCTGCTTGGAGACGGTGAGAGGCCTTGTAGTGTTTCAGACAGAGAGGACGTGTGCTTTCACATTCACCTGATGAAATCTATCACATTTAACGTGCATAATGCAATGCATTTCAAAGTGAAACTGAACTGAACTTTATTTTCACTTCATACCTGTATTGCTTATGGAGGTCATAAATGATCTTTGCTCCTTTTTCCATGAGGTGCTCATTTGATTTGGCATTGCAGGAATTCCCCAGTGATGCATTTATTTTCTCATTTATGATTTATTTTTATTTTATTTTCAAAATTATAAGGGAATTTGTATCATTGAATGCGTTATGTGGGTCAAAAATCACTATTACTGTTTACCAAGTTATGCAAAGCAATGGAACTGGTACTACATTGGTGGGTAATTTTTTATTTCCCATCTGTTATGCAATTTTGTGTTAATATTCATATGTATATGTACAATGCAACCTACAATTTTCCTATTTTTTGTCTTATTCCAAACTTCACATTTTAATAGGGGTGAAACATAATATTCTGTCATAATATTCTGCAACACAAAAACACAATATGTATTGTTTGTGCATAGCAATGATATGCATCATGTATAGTTTCCCAAAATGAAAGTTGAGACATTTAATTTAGCATCAAATATGTGACCCCCTGGAGCACAAAACCAGTCATACGGATCAAGATTTCGAAATTGAGATTTATGCATCATCTGAAAGCTGAATAAATAATATTTTCATTGATGTATGGTCTGTTATGATCGGACAATATTTAAAAATCTGGTATCTGAGGGTGCAAAAAAATCAAAATATTGAGAAAATCATCTTTAAAGTTGATCAAATGAAGTTCTTAGCAATGCATATTAATAATCAAAAATTAAGTTATGATATATTTACAGTAGGAAATATACAAAATATCTTTATGGAACATGATCTTAATATCCTAATGATTTTTGCCATAAAAGAAAAATCAATAATTATGACCCATACGATGTATTTTTGGTTATTGCTACAAATATACCTGAGCTACACATGACTTGTTTTGTGCTCCAGGGACATATATGGTAAACCCAGAAGATCCAACTTTAATGTTTATTAATTATGAATAAATAAATACTTAAATGCATTAATTAGTATGTAGTCAAGGAGAGAGTGCAAGCATATGTGTCTAATATAATTCAGTATTTTTAGCTCAGCAGAAACATGACTATTTTTATTCTAGTGTGGTTACAGGCCAAGTCTAAATCTATTAAAGGTCACATCTGATGTAAAAGATAATTAGCATTTTAATAACAGCACTTTTTGTTAACTCTTCACCACATGTATTAAAAGTAATAATTTAAAAAGCACACCATTTTAACTCTATTTTGGCTTTGTTCAAAAAGTATTGTGAGTATCGCGTATCAAACCGAATCATGAGTGAACGTGCACCCTACATTTTAGTGAATAAGGTTCGTTATTTCACTAGTTTATATCCAAGTTAAAAGTAAGACGTTTTTTCCTCGTTGCATGTCTTTGTTTGGGTAGTCCAGACGTTTGTACTGCTGTCTGCATAAAGAAATCCTCTTTCCATGTGTGTGAAACATTCAATAAAAACTTGTTCTTACAAATTATTTCCCTCGTGTTTTAGATGGAATAAGATTATAATTTTCACCAGGCATTTGCATTTAATAAATAATCAACACAGCTGCACATAATGGCAGTTTAGCACTGGTTGACTCAGCAGCTGGTCTCTCGGGGTCTGTTTTTGGCTATGGGTTATGTGTTGGGCTTCCTGATCCTGTGGGACACACTCTCAAATCCTGCTGCTGTGACCATAGGAACGGCTCAAAACCTGAGTCTGGCCAGACTTGAGTCAGAGCATGATCTGAGCCGAGGAGCACAGTGGTCTCATGCTGATACATGACTGTGAACGTTATACAGTGTCTCAGCTTAGTTTATCACATCATCATATCAAATGCCCAAACACAAGCTCAGCGTTAAACTCGTAGCCATCTGAGAGTTGACATGTTTACAGGTCTCAGCACGCTCGGTGCCACGAGTGGAAACTATTTCCTTCCTACCGTTGTTTCCAGCAGGAAGAATTTAAAGCCGAGTCTCAATGACGGAATTGATAATAAAAATGCTGCATGTGCATATGTGACCCCTGGAGCACAAAACCAGTCATAAGGGTACATTTTTTCAAAATTGAGATGTATACATCATCTGAAAGATGAATAAATAATATTTCCATTGATGCATGGTTTGTTATGATCGGACAATATTAGAAAATCTGGAATCTGAGGGTGCAAAAAAATCTAAATATTGAGAAAATCATCTTTAAAGTTGTTCAAATTAAGTTCTTAGCAATGCATATTACTAATCAAAAATTTTGTTTTGATATATTTACGCCAGAAAATTTACTAAATATCTTCATGGAACATGATCTTAATATCCTAATGATTTTTGTCATAAAAGAAAAATCAATAATTATGACCCATGCGATGTATTGTTGGTTATTGCTATAAATATACCCAAGCGACTTAAAACTGCTTTTGTGCTCCAGGGACACATATGGTAAACCCAGAAGATCCAACTTTCATGTTTATTAATTATGAATAAATAAAAAATTAAATGCATGAATTAGTATGTAGTCAAGAACGGCGTGCAAGCATGTGTGTCTAATATAATTCAGTATTTTTAGCTCAGCAGAAACATGACTCTTTTTATTCTAGTGCGGTTACAGGCCAAGTCTAAATCTATTAAAGGTCACAGCTGATTAACATGAAATGCTTCATACGAGCATCCACACATCACACGTAATCTCAGCTTTTATTACGTTCAGGTGAACTTTCCAAGCCAGACATGGAGGAGCACAAGAGCTGTGTGCTGTGTCAATGGAAAAGAGATAAAGGCCAGGCTGCGATAACGCTTGTTGGTTTTTTACAGTTATCCGCAGTGTTGCATGTTAATAGAGACGTCTTGATTCTGAATGTCCAGCGCCCATCTGAGGCATCATCATCACTCACAATGAGCACAAAGCATGCAGCACACGCTGAATTAAATATTAATTATGCCACTGTACAGGACGGAAAAACTAATGATGTTTACCAGGTCAGCACAGGTTAAACCTGATGATACTGTACACTGTAAAAAATTACCGTGATTTTAATGGTAAAAAAAAACTGTACAATTGCAACAGTAAAAACCTGTTAAATGGTTAACGGTAAGTTACTGTAAAATGTACAGGGAAAAAACGTAAACTGGCGTTCCCAGAATTCCCAAATTTTGTTTGAATTTGATGTTTTTTCTTATCAGTTATGTGTATAAGGGCTGTACGTTCCATCTAATGTTGTTAAAATTAATGTTTAATGCATATTTCAGGTTGAGTCTCATCATTATGGTGTTTAGTGCTTGTGTGAATCACACCGTGCACCTTCTATATATGATATTATTTAAAACCTGCTGGTGATGGGTTTTGGTTCATCATGTGACTTTCTCATCACCTCCTGCATTTGAAGGTTATCAGCGTATTACAAGGGTACAAAACAGATTAGGTTGGTATATCAACATAATATCAGCTAATTAAATTACGGTATTTAACTGTAAATTTAAGTTCAAACCGTAAAACCTAAAATGTTGTTACCGTATTTTTTTACGTTAAGATTCCGGCAACCACAGCAGCTAGTTTGTTTACCGTAAATTGTACATATTTTTTTTACAGTGTATGTTTATAACAGTGATGCCTCACACTGAATGACCGAGTGTCCTAAAATCAAAACACATTATCACATCATTACATTCTCTACTCACATAGTTACGGCCCTATGAAATATAGATTTTTTTTCCAAATTCCATTTTTTTACGTTTTCATTTTTCTGGATTCAGTATTTTTTTTTCTACTCCTCTTTAATAGTTAATTTTTTTTTATTAATTGTATCAATTAATTCATATCATAAAACGTATACAATTACACATCAATTTATTGAACATTTAACAAAAATTTAACAAAACATTTTTCCTCAGCATATGTTTTATTGTTACCAAAATCTGTATTTTAGCATGTCGAAATATTTATATGCATAAAAACTTAAAAAACATATACATTTAGTCTTAAAATAGCCTTATAATAAACCCTATGAAATCACTATTTCCTTTTTTTCTTAATTCTATTTTAATGTTTTTTTTTTTTTTTTTATACAATTTTAACTTTAATAATACTTTATAAAAAAAATTGCAATAATAGGATAATGTTAAATGTTTACTAATTTCAGAAATGATGAGTAGTTTGTTTGAATTTTTCTGGGTCTATAATTAAATTGAAATTCCTTACCAGGGTAATTAAATAAAGGCCTAAAACATTAACAATTTAATTCATCTTTCACAATGTAATCAAATGAAAATGTACTATTTTGGCAAACAAACAGAGAAACAAACGTATGATATTCTCAGGGCACTATTGTCTGGCAGTGGGCTTCATTTCTTTTTTATTTAATTCATTATGTAAGAGTAAATCTCACAAAAACAGACAGGGTTATATATCACTCAATACAAAATATCATGTCATCATATTTTGCATAAAGAAACAGACTGTTAATTACACTCCCTCCCATTCTCATTGCCATAATGCAAAAAACGTCATTATTAGGGGCTTGTTTGACTGTGAGAGCAGTACAGCTGCGTGACTGCAACAGCAGGCATGCCTTTCATGATTTCATGTTCCTGCTGCGTAACCTGCTACTGCGTTCCTGCTGAGAAACCCACACAGACACACTGGAAGAGAGATGTCAGCAGACTTTCTGACAACTACCCAGAACTGCTGTAATGTGCACACACACATACACACACACACACACACACACACACACACGCACTCACTCACACGCACTCACTCACTCACTCACACACACGCACTCACACACACGCATGCACACTCTCACACTCACACACACTCGCTCCACTAGTTACTAACAATACACCTACCTCTCGATTCGATACTATCACGATACTTGGGTGCTGATACGATATGTATTGCGATTTTTTTTAAGAATTTCGATTGCGACTCGATATTGCGGTGTTGCGATTTTATTTTTAACTCTAGATCATGGGGGAAAAGTTTAATGATACACTTAATATACAGACTGTCACTATAAAGGCCAAAGTATACTTCACTTTGTACGCGTACGCGAGGGACAGCTTACAGAGCGCATGACACGAATTTCGTAATCAGAATACAGCCCCCGCTATGCCATGAGAGGTACTGCAATTTGGCGCAAAGTCCACGCGTCAAATATCTGTGTACGCGGTAACGCGAGTCAAATTAACTATACTTTGCAAGGCTGCGCGTACGACTGTGCGCATACGATACGTTAACATACACATAAAAAAAAGTATACTTAGGACTTTATAATAATAAAAAAACACATCTTAGCATTAATTTTATTTCCTTAACGTCAAACTTAACTCGAAAGCCATTCTTTTAAATACTGGACTGCGTTAAATAAAATATATAAGCCTTGACCCACTTACCATATTATATATATAATTAGTTAAAAATCAAAAACAAAAATTTATTTCACAAAAATTAAGACTTAAGAATATGATTAATACTGAATAAACAGCATATAAGGCTATTAAATAGCAGCCCAAGCTATTTTTTGTTAATACAATTAAGTTGGTTTGAGCCACCAGTCATTTAAACATACAAAATTAAACAAAGTGAAAAAACATGAAACATATCATACCGTCATGCAAATCCTTCCCAGCTAACACACACAGTACAGTTATGTGATTTATTGGTACTAGGGGTCGACCGATATGTGTTTTTCAGGGCCGATGCCGATACCGATTATTACAGATCAAGTAGACCGATAACCGATATTTTGAACCGATATACGTGTCTGGTGTAAAAATGAAAATTAATGCCAAAATTAATAATAACAAGAGCTCTGACAAAAAACATTCTTTAAATGCTTTTAAACATGTCTTTAATTCTGAAAACTGTTAATAACAACAACATTAAATAAACAACATTAAATAAACAGTAATATTAATAATATTAATAATAACATAAGTGCAGGGATCACCCAGAAGCATTCTGTAAACATTTTGTAAAACTTAAAGTAAACGTATTTAGCGTATTGTGTGATTATTCTCAACAAAAGTTGTAACAATTGTTGTAGTTGTATTACGTATATTCTACTGCACCACAGTAATATATTCGGCTAAACCGAACTTATATTTTGACAGGTTGCCATGAGGACATTTTAAGTTTCTGTAGCCTATGTATATATGATATGACGATCGTTTTACTCGAATGAAACGGTCAAATGCTCATGAAGTGACTCTCCGAGCAGTTCTGGGGATGTTGTTCATGTATTTATGTCCTCATTTAGTGAGACGGCAGATGCTGAAAACGCCGCGAGCATCACACGCTTCATTATGTATGTGTGCAGTAAATGAAACCGCACGTCTGTGTCATTCATTAACAGAGATGCAGAACATGCAGGATTCATATTTAAAGTGTTTTTGCGGCTTAATATTTATAGATACTAGTCCATAGCGCGAGTCGATTTAAGTGTACTGACCTACTTTTGATTAATTAATCCAAACTTCGACACATTCCGTGACATTCCGCGTTATACGGTAAATTCCATTATATGACTGCATTCCGCGATTCCGCCCGCATTTTCCGCATCGCGGACATCATAGTGGATTGTGATTTATTGCAACTTCAGCAACGTCTGCTGCTGCCTTACCTTTGAGAGACAACTGATGCGTGATCACGGAGGCAGCTCCAGTTAGCAAGTGCTTTCGCTGTGAGACTGCCTTCAGTTTTCCACGTTGATTGGTCGGACTCGTGACTCCCTACATATCAGATGAGCGGTGGGCGGAGATTGCTCTCAGAGATTGAGAGACTGCCTCACTCTCACAGAGTGTTGAGCTCAGACAGGCTGCATCGAGCCAAATAGTGCATTTAAAAATTAAATAATTTCACCTGTATTATTATTCACCAATAAATAATGTCACCTGTAAATAGTATGTTTGTTTGCATTATAAAAAAAAAAAAAAAATTATCGGCAAATCTGTTTTGAAAATGGCCGATATCGATAATCGGTAAAATGCTTAATATCGGCGCCGATAATCGGTCGACCCCTAATTGGTACTGTACTTTTATTTCACGCGTTGCATGCTCGTATAGTTTCTGTGCTTTGCGTTCGCGCGTGCTATAGAATATATATATATATACCTGTACCTGTCAACATCTCATCTGACCACAGACACTGCGTTTTTCTCAGGCACTCTTTACAGAAGTGTCAAACGCCAAAATGCACGTCTTTTAAAATAAAAGTCTCGGATCAGAAAAACATTAACGTTTTTTTGTTGTTGATGTCGTTTCTTTGGCCAGTTGAGAAACACTGATACATCACAATCACCGTCTGCTGAAATAAAAGAGGTAACTTTTCCTCCTGTATAAGCAAGAACTAAAATAAAGCAATGTATTTATTATGAATTAATATTGATTAAAATCGTAAATAAAAAAATTGCGATAGTTAGGTGAATCGATTTTTTGTCCCATCCCTACTAGTTACTCAAGTTTTGCCATCCGATTTCGTAAAGTCACATGCCTTTTTTGATGAGCATGGAGGAATTTATTCAGCAAATGCGTTTCCATGTTCCATTATTCGCATTAACCCTTTATCGCACAATTCAAAAACCACCTCAAGTGAGCGTAGACATTTTTTCTGAATCAAGGGATTTTTTCTTAAGACTAAGCTTAAGCCTTGTCTGTAAAACTTAACTGATGAAATGTGAAGACGATATGGTTGTGTTTTCATGTCTTCTCCAGGTAATAAATATGAATGATATAGTGGTAACTGACAGCATTAATTACAGTACAGAAGCTATACAATATGTGACCTTGGAGCACAAAATCAATCGTAAGGGTTTATTTTTTTTAGAAATTGAGATTTATACTTCATCTGAAAGCTGAATAAACAAGCTTTCCATTGATGTATGGTTTGTTATGGTAGGATGGTAATATTTGGCTGAGATACAACTATTAAAAAATCTGGAATCTGAGGATGCAAAAAAATCTAAATCGCTTTTAAAGTTACCCAAATAAAGTTCTTGGCAATGCATATTACGAATCAAAAATTACGTTTTGACATATTTACGGTTCAAAATATCTTCATGGAACATGATCTTAATATCCTAATGATTTTTGGCATAAAAGATAAATTTATCATTTTGACCCATACAATGTATTTTTTGGCTATTGCTATAAATATACCCCAGCGACTTAAGTCTGCTTTTGTGCTCCAGGGACACGTATATTTTCTGCCTTATTCTGTGATAAAAATGGATACAAATAAAAGTGTTTGTAGTGTATATATATATATATATACTGACTGTACAATAATAACCATATGATGTTATTATTGTCCAGCAGTATATTTTATTTCTTAGCCAATTAAAAAAAAAAAAATTGTTTTGTCAATTATACATACATAAATATTATAATACTTATTATTATTACTACATTTGACATTTCTGTCGCCCTCACTTCTGAAATGATTGCTACTCCTCTGCCCTATTACATAACTGAATATGAAACTTTAGTTATATGCCGTGTTATCTATATTTGGGAATCAAATATTTTGTGGCTCCACGTGAATTTTATTCGGTAGGAAAGGGGCCAAAATGGCTCTTGCAGACCCCTGTACTAGTAACTGCCTAACACTGCTCATATGTGTCCCTGGAGCACAAAGGCAGTCATGTCACTGGGGTATATTTATAGCAATAGCCAACAATACATTGTATGAGTCAAAATTATTGATTTTTCTTTTACGCCAAAAATCATGATTTTCTCAATATTTTTATTTTTGCACCCTCAGATTCCAAATTTTAAAATAATTGTATCTCAGCCAAATATTGTCATATCATAAACCATAATGGGAAGCTTATTTAAGTTATATGTGTATAATGTATGATGCAGAAATCTTAATTTCGAAAAATTGACCCTTATGGCTGGTTTTATGGTTCATTGTCACATATAGCAGTGACACAATGCGGTTTAAGCACAATGTACAATCAAATACTACACAAATTAGTGACCACCTACATATTAAAAATATTTCAACCATCACTAACGTTACGTCTTGAACAGCATAAAACAACATTATTAGGCGAACGTTACCAATTTAAACTGATCAACAGCATCTGTCCACCTGATTAATGAAACCCATGCAGAGTAAACGCAAACACTAACGTTGCAGCTGTGACGCCCGTGTACGCGGTCTAGGTAACTAACGTTAGGCAGTTAGGCAGCTTACTAGGTTTCGAGACACAGCCCTAGGATAACGTTACAGTTACCATAAATAGTGCACACTGCCCTTAGTAATAAATAACGCGTCCTCACCTCGCTCCTGGAAACTCCGTGTGCTCTTTGCTGCTGATAACCGGTAAGACTTCGCTGTTGCTGGTGTAGGCGGTTAACACGACGCCCTGCTCGTCCAGCTGTCGACTCATCTTTAGCGCAGCATTATTGTGAAAGTTTCGGTGTAACTTCGGACGAACTACCGCTCGACTCTCCCCTAACAACATGAATAACCAGAGCCATACAGCTCCGCCCCCGGCTGCGTCGTGATGACCAATCCTAGTGCGGGGAAAGGTCGGCTAATGAATATTAATAACATTAAGTCACGCTGACCGAACAAGCCTTGCTGATTGGCTGAAATGCAGCCTTGAGTCATGAATATTAACAACTTTACGTAACCTGACGTTCCAGAAAGTTTACTAGGCAACATTCGTAAACGTAATTAATATACATTAGATACGTCTTTAGCGAAACATAACTTAATTCAGAGAATGACGTGGGGGTGGGGAATTATATTTTATCAAGTAAAATGTACTTGCTGCGCTAAAAAAATATATATTTTGACACTGTTGCACAGAGAAGCCCCAGTGATTTACCTCAGCGTGTATCTCAGATACTTATTATTGATGCGTATTAATTTAACGACCCTTGGTTGCATTCATTAATTATGGCACCTCGTGTAACACTCAGGTCGATGTGAAAAATACAGTGAGGCAGGATTTCAATAGGCTACAGTTGTCTCATAAACGAAATGTCATTTCTGATTTCATTGTACAGATAATAAAGTCAGCAGCATTCAACAAAAGCACTGATGCGGTGTATCAGATGATTTGGATTATTAACACACATGCATAACATGACCCAACACTGAGGTTTACTAACTAATGTTTAGTTTGATACACTGTATGTGTTATCAGAAGGCACAGCACGTGGACTCTGTATTGTCTCGTATAGGTTTCATTGTGTTGTAGTTTCAAAGTAAATAGCTATTTTGAAACACTGCTGAAAAAAAAACAACAGAGCCCTGCCCAAAACACAACAGAAAATGTAATGATTTAATGGTTATACTGGGAATTGCATTGGTTTTAATGGAAGCTATAATGGTGTCTACTGGTATGTGATGGATTCTATTGGTGGGATGTTAAATTATATTGGAAAAAAGTCCCAAAAATGATTTTTTTATGGTTTTATTGGAAAAAGCTAATGGTTTATAATGGTATTTTAATGGAAACCATTGGGATTCCGGTGATGGTTTCTATTGCAGGTTGGCCTAGTTATGAAGACAGTCGTATACTGATGCGAATAACATAATTACTAATTAAGAGACCGGTTAAAGAGTGCTGACGCTGTGATTCCTGTGTGTTTTTCTCTATGCTGATGGCTGCTAGGGCTAATTAATATGTATGTATGTGTATGTATGTGCTGTGTATATATATGTATGTGTTGCTGCTGGTTCAAGTCAAAAGAGTAGCTTCGTCTAAAATCACATACAGTCAGAGTAGGTGCTGCGTTTGATGCCATCCTTAAAGTGTATGCATGTGAGAAGTTTGCAATGTATTGGGACAGACCTAAGCTTGTTCCCACCACAGGATAACAAAATACAAAGGTACTTGTGGGTGTATATCTCACAAATCGGACTGTTTTCTCAATTCTGTGAAAAACTGGTGATATTTTTTTTTTGGGGGGGGGGGTCAGAATTCAGACTTTGTCTTTTCTCCCTCCGAATTAAAGATAAATAAGTCAAAATTGTGAGATAAAGATTTAAGTATTTATCTTTTTTTCACATGCACGGTAGAAACAGACAGAAGCAGAAGCAGAAGCATACAGGTATTTGTCACGTACTGTTTCATGACTGCTGCATATATGGACAAACACTCATTTGACGTGCTGCTTGCCCTCCTCAACAAGACACATGAACAGAGAAATCATTCCTGTCTGAAGCATGCTGGGATCGGGGACTAAAGTTGAATGTAGTCAAGCATCATTTAGGCCAGAAGTTGGCATCTTGGGCAACTCAAACACAGTATAATGTTTTGGTAAAGACCCAGATTTAAACAGAAGGAAAGACATGTGATCTGGGTCAGATCTGCCCTCTAGTGTTCAGACGCCAGTCTTCAGCCTCTCTGTGTTTAACCATGTGACTTCACACAAAGAACAAACCCCCTATCGTGAGTTTACAGCCAGCTTCACCTACTTCTATGTATTATTCAGCCATACGGCCATCAGTCAGATGCCACATCGTGGTCAGTTTTAGAGAGCAACACTATAATGGCGGATTGAGTCTAGCATTCTTAACATATAGTGACGCAGATGAGCGCAGACATGAGGTCTGAAGCACGTTCAGATTTAGAGGAGATACTGTAGCAACAGCATTATCTGCACAGAAACCTCAGCTCTATCCGGAGCTGTGAGGTCTTGAGAAACCATAGTGTCACTACTTTAGCCCGGTTAGACGACATACTGACTTTAATGTGGATGAAAACAAGGCTGTGATGACTTACAACGGCACACACTGCATAAGGAGGTCACCGTGTCCAAAAACAGACCTAACCCGGCTATCCCTACCCATAACTTACCCCAAAAATCAGCTGAATAACACAATAACCCTTGTTGTAAGCGTAATACACATAAACGTATCCCTCAATTCTGATTGGTTGATTGGGATGTTGATCCAGGAACATTTTGTACTCAAGATGCTATAGATTCACAATTCAAAACAAATGTTATACAGTCTCTGTCTAAAGGTTTTTGTCGTCGGTATTTCAACAATGAAACGGCGTTCTGGTGCAATCCATCGAAGGACGGCACTGTACTTCAGTCTAAAATAAAACTGTGTTACCCTGACTGAGGTCTATAGCGACTTTCCAAAAAGAGGGTGCTGGGAACTCTGCTGAAATAGATCCAGGATTGTGTTTTAATTAACATTTCCTTGATTTGTGCTGACATGATTTCTGACAAGTATAAATACAAATCACTCTAACCCTAAATATGTTTGATTTGACTGTTTTCAAGTAAAACACTCTAAATGTATTAATCTACAATAAAGTGTCATCAGTTAACTGCTTTAACAATAGCATTTATGAGACTTAGTACATGTTTATTTACTAATACATTTCATAAAAGTTGTATTGAAGTAAGTGACCTTGTCTTTGTTTACATGTATGAATGAACATTCCGAATGATGTCACTTCCTGTGTGACACAATTCCACGGAACACTCCATTTCTTTAATGGGGGGGTGTTGTGACAGGGTTGCATGATCAGTTTGGCACTCGGCTAGATAACACATTTCTGGTTAATAAAAAATGTCTATATTTTTCTATAATGTATTAGATATCAATCAGACGATTTCATCATTATTGCACCGGTGTGGAAAAACAAGCCTTCTTGTGGCAACTGGTCCAGTGTTTCTCTGATACAGACACAACATCACATGCACCAGATCCAGCACGAGTCTGTGTTTAAATTCAACAGGCAGATGGGTGTGAAGACCAAACTACTAACATGCATGCAAAGAGATGAAACAGATTCAGGCCAGATGAAGAATAGACTGAAATCTGATATGTTCATTACTTCTGCCCTATGATCTATTGTTTTCAGTGAGCACTTTACTGGCTGCTGTTGTGCTTCTTGTGTGGCATTGATGACACTTTAGATTAGGGAATAATTATTTTGCCTTAGTAAATTCCTAATTAGCTGCTTAGTAGTTGTAAGTGCATTAAGAGATATAAATATTGTCGTGCAGTATAAGGCATTGATATGTGCTTTATAATAAACACTAGTACTAATAAACAGCCAATCGTAACAGGCTAATAAGCAACTAGTTCTAGTGAGAATAATTGATCCCTGAAGTGCTGCATCTACAAAAATACCATCGGGAAGTCAAATACATTAACGTTTGTAATTATTTCAAAAATTGTAGGCAGAGAAGAAGCTATATTTAAAACTGCACGACCACTGCTGTAACGAAAAAGAAGGATTCAGTCATATTTAGACCATCTGGACGCTTGAGGCATGTTTAAATGGGTCTGAATGTCGCATCAAAATACCAAAACAAGTGTCACTGATTCAGGGAAAAAAGGATGCACATTCACACTTTACAATCTGCTAAAAACATCAGATGTTGAAGTCAGTCAATATTGTTTTATCCTTTCGGAAATTAACCATTCCAATTAAACCAAAAACCATAGTTACTATAGTTTAACTACTACTTAAGGGGTGGTTAGTAATCGGATGTTAATGCATTCTCTATGAACTTTAGACATAGACATAATGAAGACAAGCGAAGAGATCCTACAGCATTGACTCACACAGAGACACTTCGTCTAATGCACTGGTTTTTAAGTGTGGCTCCAAACGTGTCTTTGGGACCACTGTGGGAACATCTGATGATCTAGAGGACCTCGGAGAGAGGAGAGAAGAGCCGGAGCGCTTACCAGAGCTGCAGGTAACACACGAGTTTGGTCACCATGACCTCAGGCACTGAGCGCTCCTCTCCTGCCATGCATCAACTCATTAAATCATTGATGAAGCTTTGACACCCCGACACAGGAACCTGACACAGACCGCTCTTATTGTCACGTTTGTGTTGAGTTAGTCCGGTGTTGCAGCTTATTTTCAGGTAAAGTTTTGTTTGGCCGTTTTGTTGCTAAATGATGCTGTGACATCATTGGATGGTGATGATATTATGCAACCATGACGCAAAACTGCATCGTTGCGTAGAATACACATTAAATTACTAGAATTACAAAAAAAATTGAATTTGAAATATGTTCATTTTGATATTTTGCAAATAAATAAGTAAATAATACGTGACCCTGGAGCACAAAACCAATCATAATGGTCAATTTTTTTATTGAGATTTATACTTAATATAAAAGCTTACTGAATAATATTTCCATTGACGTATGGTTTGTTATGATAGGATAACATTTGTAAATCTGGAATCTGAGGGTGCAAAAAAATCTAAATATTGAGAAAATCACCTTTAAAGTTGTTCAAATTAAGTTCTTAGCAATACATATTACTAATCAAAAATTAAGTTTTGATATATTTATCGTAGGAAATGTACTAAATATCTTCATGGAGCATGATCTTAATATCCTAATGATTTTTGGCATAAAATAAAAAAGTATAATTTTGACCCATGCAATGTATTATTGTGCTGCTTAAGACTGCTTTTGTGCTCGAGGTCACATATAAACATTTAATATAAACTATTTTTATTAAAACATTGCATTTCTGAAAAGTTACTCATGTTTGAACAATAACACATTATTATCAATTATAGTATAAAGCAGTGTATTGGTAGTAATTTAAATGCTACACTCTCAAGTAACGTCCATAAAGTTAGGACACAGTGTTAACATGAAGGAATTATTTTTTTTCAAAAGCATTTTTAATTACACATTGCATTGTGTTCAATAGTTTATTTGTTTTGTGTGGTTAAAAGAAAATATGCATGCATTATTTTTTAAATTGAGTAACTTTTCAAACGTTGCTAAAAGTGACCAAATTCATACAGTTTTTAAAAATAGCTACATAACAAAAAAAGAAGTTGCCAAACCTAGTAACATAACCGCTGAATTTGGCAACACTGACTCATATCAGAAAGCCTGTATCAGAAAGAGCTGATCATGTGCTGGATCGGTTTATTAATGTGCACACACCAATAATGGACACACTTTCAGTTGCAATGCTTACGGTCGATCTAACGTGTTCCTGAGGAATCTTAATACTTCATGCACTTAATCCAAACCCATTAGAGGACAGCAGCTGTTCAGGATTACACCAAACTATAACTACATCACATCCATATTTCCTCTTCTACAACACGTCCACTAAATCAAGACCGTGGCCTGTAGATCTGCACTGTGACCGTGTTTGAGCTGGTGTTGCTTCTCTTTGTTACTGTATGTGTTACAGACGAGGCCCTTGCACCTCCTCTCTCAAACCACCAGAGGGAGGCCTCGCCAGATTACTAGCTCAATTAGATTCTCCTCCCACATATCTGGGACTGATCGTCTGCATCTGTCATTCATACACACACTCACACCATTCCCCATAAAGGACTGTGGTTCCTGCACCTCAGTGTGAAGTCTTGATTTGCCCCGGTGATCACTTCTGAGCGTTTATTCCCTGTTTGTTCTGCCTGCCTGTGTATTACTCTTACCGTTTCCCCGATTACGATTCCTGCCGCCTGCCTCGACCTTCTAGCCTGTCCATCGACTCTGATCTGCCTGCCGCCAGCCCCGACCCTCTGCCCGTCTACTACTTTTGTTCTGTATTGTTTGCTGTTGTTAATAAACTGCAGATGGATCCTCAAGCTTCTGTCTCGTCACAGAATGTCATTCAATTCAAATCAGCCGTGACATGTAAATACATCACAGTTAATATATGATTATTCTCTCATATTCTTGTCTCATGAAAATCATTTTGAAATGAAATATGTTTTTGAGATTTACCCTAAATAAAGAATTACAGGTCCAATAAAATATAACATTTAATAATGCTTGCAACTAATGTAGATTTCATTTAATGAAGCAATCACACACATTTTTGTTTGTAGCTATTAATAAACTTATATTTGCCATAAATTATTTATTTGATCATTTTTCTGAGACTGAGGAAAAATTTTTATTTGGAAAATAATAATAATAATACTTCATTTGAGAAAATAGATGTGCTTCCTGTTTTTAAATATGAAAGAACTCAAGCTATTTTAATATTCTCTGGCTATATGGTTTATATTAATCCTTGATGATAAAGCCAGCTGTGATCCATGTCACTGTACTCAGCTGTCAGACTGTACAAGTTTATGATCATGAATCAGAAAGCCGCATTCATACGCATTCATACAGTGAAGTGCAAAGGCTATGCATTGATTTTGGTAATGGCTTGTATTAAAGGAGCAAGTGGTTTGTTGTTATCGCTCTAATTGCATCCTCAGGTTCTCGCTGTAAATGAAGCCACACTAGGACTGCGCCTCAAACTTCATCGAAGGTCAAATTCAATTGTAATGGTCATTAATCAGTTTAAACGAACATGTCAAACTTGCAATCGAAGACTACACATATTTTGACCTTTATATTATCTTTTAGGATCCACTAAATAAAACAGAGTGCAACATATTTAAACAATTCAAATAATGTAACATATATAAGACATTGCTGTATACAGTAAGTGACGCAAACGTGACCCTGGAGCACAAAACCAGTCATAACGGTCAAGATTTAGAAATTGAGATTTATACATCATCTGAAAGCTGAATAAATAATATTTCTATTGATGTATGGTTTGTTTTGATCGGACAATATTTGAAAATCTGGAATCTGAGGATGCAAAAAAATCTAAATATTGAGATAATCATCTTTAAACTTGTTCAAATTAAGTCCTTAGCAATGCATATTACTAATCAGTCTCTATAAGTTTTTATATATTTATGGTACAAAATATCTTAATGGAACATGATCTTAATATCCTAATGATTTTTGGCATAAAATAAAAATGTATAATTGTGACCCATACAATGTATTGATGGCTATTGCTACAAATATACCTCTGCTGCTAATGACTGCTTCTGTGCTCCAGGGTCACAGATATGAATTTGCATGTAAGCACTGACAATCATATTTGTCCAAATCCATTGAGATTTCACCATATGGTGTCACAAAAGGCCACTAAAATAACACGGTTTACTGTAATTATTATGTATCAGCATGAGCCGACAGTTTCACAGCAACACACTGTGTAGCAATAACAAAACTATTTCACACTATACCCACGATGTTAAAAAAGAAACACAAAACTGAGAAAAGTCATGCGTGTCAGAAATCCTGAAGATCTGCCGGATGCACAAAATCACTTCTGAAGAGTGTGTACGCCAGGATCTGCCCCCCAAAGATCATCATCAGTAACCCAGAGCCTGCAAGAGACCGGCAGCATTGCATTATTACCAGCACGCGTTTCATTCAAGCCCTGATTTCTCCTTAATAAAAAACAATCAGGGAAAAAGCCTGCCCTTTGACCTTGAACGGGGGTGTCCAATCCTGCTCAAGTTAGGATATCCTAAGACTGAATGATTTAGAGGATTTATTGAGATCATAACACTAGCTACATTTACTAACACTGTGGACTTCAGTTCAGCAGCAAGTCTACAAAACGAGTCTTGATTGCTCAGATCTTGAGTCAGGCTCTTTGCATGTATCTACTCAAACCTGCGGTCATGACGAAAACCGTGCGTGTGCTTCTTATGATTATTACAGTAATCCGCAGGCGGCGCAGAACGATAGCCTTGAAGTATTTTGCATTGCGTTTACCAGTCATTTATTCAATCAGATAAACAATTTCGAACATAAAAGAGAATTGCACATGTTTTCAAACGTCTTGGAAGTGATCTAAACATATTCCTTAAGACATTGATTTATTTGTGTTTAGTTGGGATTGTGTTTAAACTCTGCAGGACAGGTCTGGACACCCGAGTTACACAACTCCACAACAGATGACTGAGCGGCACTAGTGCTGCGTTCACATGCAGTCAGAATAGTGATGTACATGAGCTGACTGATCAGATGAGCTTTATTTGTCAAATACACAATTATACAGAGTATAATGAGGAGTGAAATGTGTTCTCTGCATGCCTTGGTCGTGGACACTTCCTGCCAGAGCCGAGATTCGAACTCACAACCTTGGGTTACCTCAGGTTTCAAGTCCAACGCTCTATCCATTAGGCCACGACTGCCCCATTTTGTACATTTGAGGATTAATTTTGATTCCAGAGTTACCAGATTTAATAACCCATAACCTTTTAGAGAAAAGAGGACCGACTCAGCAGTGAATTCTCCTGGTTATATATTCTGTATGTGACCCTGGAGCACAAAACCAGTCATAAGGGTCAGTTTTTCAAAATTGAGATTTATGCATCATCTGAAAGCTGAATAAATAATCTTTCCATTGACGTATGGTTTGTTATGATCAGACAATATTTGTAACTCTGGAATCTGAGGGTGCAAAAAAATCTAAATATTGAGAAAATCATCTTTAATGTTGTTCAAATGAAGTAATTAGCAATGCATATTACTAATAAAAAAATTAAGTTTTGATATACAAACCCGATTCCAAAAAAGTTGGGACACTGTACAAATTGTGAATAAAAACAGAATGCAATGATGTGGAAGTTTCAAATTTCAATATTTTATTCAGAATACAACAGATGACATATCAAATGTTTAAACTGAGAAAATGTATTATTTTAAGGGAAAAATAAGTTGATTTTAAATTTCATGGCATCAACACATCTCAAAAAAGTTGGGACAAGGCCATGTTTACCACTGTGTGGCATCCCCTCTTCTTTTTATAACAGTCTGCAAACGTCTGGGGACTGAGGAGACAAGTTGCTCAAGTTTAGGAATAGGAATGTTGTCCCATTCTTGTCTAATACAGGCTTCTAGTTGCTCAACTGTCTTGGGTCTTCTTTGTCGCATCTTCCTCTTTATGATGCGCCAAATGTTTTCTATGGGTGAAAGATCTGGACTGCAGGCTGGCCATTTCAGTACCCGGATCCTTCTTCTACGCAGCCATGATGTTGTAATTGATGCAGTATGTGGTCTGGCATTGTCATGTTGGAAAATGCAAGGTCTTCCCTGAAAGAGACGACGTCTGGATTGGAGCATATGTTGTTCTAGAACTTGGATATACCTTTCAGCATTGATGGTGCCTTTCCAGATGTGTAAGCTGCCCATGCCACACGCACTCATGCAACCCCATACCATCAGAGATGCAGGCTTCCGAACTGAGCACTGATAACAACTTGTCCTTTGGGTTGTACTTGTCCTCTTTAGTCCAGATGACATGGCGTCCCAGTTTTCCAAAAAGAACTTCAAATTTTGATTTGTCTGACCACAGAACAGTTTTCCACTTTGCCACAGTCCATTTTAAATGAGCCTTGGCCCAGAGAAAACGCCTGCGCTTCTGGATCATGTTTAGATATGGCTTCTTTTTTGACCTATAGAGTTTTAGCCGGCAACGGCGAATGGCACGATGGATTGTGTTCACCGACAATGTTTTCTGGAAGTATTCCTGAGCCCATGTTGTGATTTCCATTACAGTAGCATTCCTGTATGTGATGCAGTGCCGTCTAAGGGCCCGAAGATCACGGGCATCCAGTATGGTTTTCCGGCCTTGACCCTTACGCACAGAGATTGTTCCAGATTCTCTGAATCTTTGGATGATATTATGCACTGTAGATGATGATAACTTCAAACTCTTTGCAATTTTTCTCTGAGAAACTCCTTTCTGATATTGCTCCACTATTTTCGCCACAGCATTGGGGGAATTGGTGATCCTCTTCCCATCTTGACTTCTGAGAGACACTGCTACTCTGAGAGGCTCTTTTTATACCCAATCATGTTGCCAATTGACCTAATAAGTTGCAAATTGGTCCTCCAGCTGTTCCTTATATGTACATTTAACTTTTCCGGCCTCTTATTGCTACCTGTCTCAACTTTTTTGGAATGTGTAGCTCTCATGAAATCCAAAATGAGCAAATATTTGGCATGACATTTCAAAATGTCTCACTTTTAACATTTGATATGTTATCTATATTCTATTGTGAATAAAATATAAGTTTATGAGGTTTGTAAATTATTGCATTCCTCTTTTATTCACAATTTGTACATTGTCCCAACTTTTTTGGAATCCGGTTTGTATTTACGGTAGGAAATTTACTAAATATCTTCATGGAACATGATATTAATATCCTAATGATTTTTGGCATAAAAGAAAAATGTATAATTTTGACCCATACAATATATTGTTGGCTATTGCTATAAATATACCCCAGTGACTTAAACTGGTTTCAGGGTCATGTATGTTTAATTGGTTTTATGTGACGCTAAACTGTATAACAGAGGCTAAAATGACAAATGTTTCAGTGACAAAGAGAGAACCTACCAAGAGCAATCCACCAGTGCTCTGTCGAGGGAAAACCAGCCGTAACTGAAACCAGAATCAGTGGAAACAGGTTCAGAAACAGCCCTTGTGTACTTTCAAATACACTATTTTACAAAACATTCATCACAAACACATGCATATTGTCAATACAGATATTATAAGTACATGCAATGAAAATATTCAGGACTGTCAGTAGATACAGTTTTGTAAGCACATTAATTAGATAAACAAATTTAGATCAAATTAATTGCAATAAATGACATCTATCAATCCCCAGCCAATCATCTATCGACCAGTCAGATATTTGCCTATTATTACATTTACATTTAGCTTTTATCCAAAGAGACTTACAAAAGAGGACAATAGAAGCAATCAAAATCAACAAAAGAGCAATAAAATACAAGTGCTATAACAAGTCATATGTACAGTATATATATATACTCTACACACACACACACACACACACACACACACACACACACACACACACACACACACACACACACACACACACAGACAGAGAGACAGACACACAGACACACACACACACACAGTCACAGACAGACACACACACACACACACACACACACACACATAAATGTTACATTTTTTATTATAAGTGTTGCTTTTTTTGATGCTGTTTCTTTTGTGAAGCTCTTTGGTCAGTCTTGTGGCTGTTTTAAATGTGCTATATAAATAAAGTCAACTTGATTTATTATCATTCAATTGTTATGAGGGTCACATGGTTCAGGTTAACCCTCTGCTTCAGGTTAACTGATCTGTCACACTTGTGCTCATCACGGTCAAAAGTGACCGGACACCTGTAACATAATCTCTTGTTTTTTTTAGTAAAACAAATTTTTTGTTTAATAATATTTTTATTTGTGGTAACTATAAATATTTCTGCAGTATTAATAACCATGTTTTGCCATTGAAAATAATGATTTTTTTTTTTTACACTATTTTTTTTTACAATTATTTTTTAATTAATGCAGTGTTTTAGGTTAAAATAGAGACTCGGCCATTCAAAACCAATTTTCGAAGGCAGATAAGCACCATCTGGTTGTAAACAAAGAGAGAAAACATCTGTAATGCAGGATTCCTGTATATAGCAGGCTTTTGAATTGCCTAGTTGTTTTTAGACAATTGATTCAACATTATTAGTAAGTTTACCATATATTTAAACAATCTCAAAGACTATTATTATCAAGCTTGGATATTTTCTTGTTATAAATATTATTTTAAGTGTTAGTTTTTGTATTATGATTACAGACACGGTGGTTCATAGGTGTGTGTGTGTGTGTGTGTGTGTCTATATCACACTTTTAATGTTTTAGAGTGTCATTGCTTTACTGCTGTGTACTTTTTTCAGCATTGTGGCCGATTTTGCAGATTGTACACACAAATTCTCTGAATTGTTGTCGATTTCTCATTCTTTCCATATGGTCGGTCATTTTTTAAAACTACTTAGCCTGCTCGAATCAAGCCTTCAATTTTTTGGTGTGTTCACATTCCAAATTCCATAAAAGTCACCAAGTTTCGTACCAATCCGATGAAGCTGTGATATTTTTTTTAAATCAAAAAGTGACAGAAGAGCACCAGAGGGTTTTAATTGATCTAACCGATTTGACCAAATATGTGACCCTGGACCACAAAACTATCCATAAGATTTATGCATCATCTGAAACCTGAATAAATAATCCTTCCATTGATGTATGGTTTGTTATGATAGGACAATATTTGAAAATCTGGAATCTGAGGGTGCAAAAAAAATCTAAATATTGAGAAAATAATCTTTAAAGTTGTTCAAATGAATTCTTAGCTATGCATATTAATAATCAAAATTTTTGATATATTTACAGTACAAAATATCTTCATGGAGCATGATCTTAATATCCTAATGATTTTTGGCATGAGATAAAAAAGGATAATTTTGACCCATACAATGAATTTTTGGCTATTACTACAAATATACCAATGCTGCTTATGACTGCTTTTGTGCTCCAGGGTCACACATGTTTAACCTCAAGTCTTCACCATGTATGTGGATGTTCTCACCTGCTCTGGTCAGAGCGACATGCAGCAGTGTGACCGTAATGGCGTAGTCCCAAACCCACTCCTCCACGATCCACGCGAATATCAGACCGCCCAGCACATACGTCACCTCCGTGGAGATCAAGCTCACTGCACAACACACAGCAACACACAATAACATGTCTAACTATGCACATGATTAGTAACATCAAAACTTATTCAACTGCACATCCATATAACTAGACCCAGAATTTGCCATTTATTGGTTGTTATTGAGTGTAACCCTCTTTTACCAACAGCCATTTTCTGTCTTAAATAACTTCCAGTTTCAATAGTTGCCAATGTACAGAATGTGTGCTTTAGCATCATTGAATTGTGTCACATTGTAAACATAAATCTGCATTATATCATCTGTCTGCCATCAACAATCAGCATGGGCCTATAATCAGCACACAATGGTGAAATAAGAAGGCATAATGCAAAGCCTGTATGACTCTAAGTGACAGTCTTGAGTCGGTATTTAGATGTCTAAAGCTGTACACAACTCAAAGTATACCTATATTTTATATTTGAAGCGTACCTAAATATTTGGGACTCTGCCATGACGGTTGAGTGGTGTAGTCAAACGGCGCTAACAAGCTGTCCACCTCTTCCACCCTGATAACAACAAACGTATCAAATCAATAATGTGATGCTGCTATAATAGTTTTATGACTGCAATAAAGTTTATTAAAAATAAAGCAATTACAGCAATTCCTAACTCTTTAACATTTTAGTGAATGTGTGTACTTTTTGTGTGGCTAATTTGCAGTGAATTTTAGTGAATGTGTGTGGCTAATTTGCATGTTTTCATATTTTCATATGTTTTCATATGATTTGCTTAAGCCTCACTGAGAGTTAGGTTTAGGGGTAGAGCTTCATGCATACTTAAAAAAATAATGTTTTAATACAAATTACATGATATGAATTCATACAAAATTACACCAATAAAGCAGTTATATTTTCTCATGAGATCAGGTTGAAGACCACATGGCTTATGAAAGTCAACACAAACTGATCCTGCTCCACTACAGTGAATATCATGCTTATGATTTATGCTTATGGTCATTTTGTGTAGATCGCTAAATTTAGGATCCAGATTTACATCAACTAGTAACCCAACCAGGGTTATTATAGTTAACTAAAATTGAAACTAAAATTAAAACCAATAATTATTTGAAATAAAATCAGTGTCAACTGATTTAAAATATATATATTAGTGCTGTCAAATGATTAATCACGATTAATCGCATTCAAAATAAAAGTTTTTGTTTGTGTAACGGATGTATGCCAGTAAGGGCTGTGTGTAAACCTCACTCCCCTGACCTCAAAAGAGGCGCTCTAGCGACTGACGCTAGAGGCTGTAGCCTTTGGCGTTCCTTGTTAGAGCGCCCGTATTTGCATATACTATATGTCATGAATCCGGTTCGTGGTCTTCCGTTCACTCACCACCAGAGGTCACCCGCTCACCACATGGACTCTTACACTACATGAAGAGCTCTTTTCCAAAACGCTATAAATCCATTTTAATAGTTTTCATGAAAATGACATTTTTTTTACCTAGACCTATACATTTTGTTAATATTCAATTTATCCTGTTAAAATGGTCTGTTGGCTCAGTCTGAACATGTTAAACAATGATTGGTAAATGAAACAACAATATTGTTGATTATAAATGCAAAGTTTTTATTTTATTTTTTTAAACGCTACAAATCCATCCTTTTTTATTTTTTAAATGTTGGTTTATGTCTTAAAAAAAAAAAAAAAAAAAAAAGAGAACATGCAACATATTACATCAGGGACTCATACTATAAACCGATCGCACCAGCCTTGTGTTGATGTAACCCCCCCCCCGGGTCCGCAACATCACACCGAGCGGGTCTCGAACCCGGGTTTCCGACACGGGAGGCGGGCGCTCTAACAAGGAACGCCAAAGGCCACAGCCTCTAGCGTCAATCGGTTTACACACCACCTTTACTGGTATACACATCTGTTACATTGACATCCCACAGTGGGTATACGCCGATTTCACGCAGCCGCCATTTTTAAATCGAAAGCGAGGCTCCGGTGGGTAGAAACCCGGAAGTATTGCCTTTAATCCCAGGAGCAGCGGTCATATTGTTGTGTTCCAGGCTGTACATCCTATCAACGAAAATAGTGTGATAAAGAGTTGTCATTTCATCGCTTTCCGATTATTATTATAATTATAATTTTTTTTTTTTACAAAACAGCTCGTGGGATTCGACATCCTTCATCGGCCCATTTTTCGACATCTGCAACATTAAATTGCGGTAGCAGCTCTAGGTTGGTAGTCCAAGTCATTGTTGTTTACCTTTACTTCCGGGTTTCTTCCCACCGGAGCCTCGCTTTCGATTTAAAAATGGCGGCTGCGTGAAATCGGCGTATTAACGCGCCACCTGAGAACCTTCTTTTTTGTTGTTTTTTGTGATTTTCTTTGTCCAGTCTGCATTTTCTACCCCCAGGTGTAGGTCTCACTGGCTAATCCAGGCCATCAAAAGTGTTATTAGAGTTTAAAGCACTCATTTTGAAGACTGAGCACAAACAAACGCTTCAAAGCGTCGCCGTGTTGGATTGCATCGAACGAATTCTGATTGATCGAGAGGACATATCGCATTTAGGCTAAAAACAGGTTCGGCGCTTATAGCGGTTTGGAAAAGAACTGCATCTTGCAGTACATTTTAAACAAGGAAATAAAGCGATTTGGCATGAAACATTGATGGAGCAGTGGATAGGTTCAGTACACAGCAAAATGGCATGACGAACTCATTTTTTTTTTATTTGGCGTTTATCGCGTTTTGGAAAAGAGCTCTTCACATACTGTTGCATGTCTCCTCGGACTACAGTTTCCATCATCCATTGCACTGACGACACACACACAGCTGAATTCACTGATCACACAGCTGTCACCAATCACACGCTCACTTAAGAGCTATTACACACAACAAAAGACCCACTCAGATCCTGTTCAGAGTATTGTTCTGCGTTTATCTCTCACCTAGTGATAGCTGCTTTACTGAGTCTAGTTTCGTGTTGCCTTGTTTCCTGATTCCTGCCTGTGTATCTTGGATTAACCCTTGTCTCGCCATTCGGACCCTGTTTGTACCTCATTTGGATTATTGCTCATGTTATTGGACTACCCCTCTTCTCAAGCCCTCTGCATATTATTAGCCGATCAAAGACCCACACTTGCCCTAGGATTACTCTTTGGCTTGCCTGTATTATACCTGTTTACTGATGTTTTGACCCTGCCTGTGTTTTTGACCAAGTCTTGGAGTAAAGCTTTGCAAATTGATCTGCACATCTCACGTCTCGTTCACCCTGTGACAATACTCGGCCACACAAGGATCCAGCAGCTTTTCTGATTAAATCAAATCAAATCACTTTTATTGTCACATCACCACAGCACAAGTGCCTTGGTGAGTGAAATTCTTGAGAGCGTGCTCCAGACAGTGCAAAAACACATACATTTACTCAGTACACACAGTGTACTATAAAGACATACTTAGTTATCAATATACATTATACACCATATGTACACATTCTACATTATGTACACATCTATGCATAGTAATATGTGAAGGTGCAACAGATTATACATTATACAACAGATTAGTTGTGCAACAGATAGTTGTGCAAAGGTGCAACAGATTATACATATGCAATGTTGTGGATGTGCATTGTATGGTATCCAGTGATAGCAGATAGGTTGTGTTAGTGCATTGTGTGCGTGTAGTCCAGTAGAACTGTGTTAATGTGCAGTGCATGGCATGTTGTGGGAGTGTGATGTAGGGTTATAAACATTGGCCAGGTATAAATATTGCAAGACTGTTATTAGCCCTTTGAGGAGGGTACACGATCGCTCGAGGACTATATTCAAGAGTATTTGTCTATTGCCTATTACTCTGATTTACCGGAGTGTTTACTGATGGAGTTTTTTTGCGAAGGCATTAATCAACCGCTGATGTCTTGGCTTAGAGGCGAGGGTCCACGTTCATCGCTCTGTCCGTTTATGGACTATGCTTTGTTGTGTGTTAGCTCTCCATTCACTGTGGGTGTCACGGAGGAGGAACGCGACATCGTGTCTGTGACTGAAATGTGTCCAGTCACAGCTGATCGTCATGAGTCCAGTCACGTCACAGCTGATTGTCATGAGTCAAGTCAAGTCACAGCTGATCGTCGTGAGTCAAGTCACAGCTGATCGTCGTGAGTCAAGTCACGTCACAGCTGATCGTCGTGAGTCAAGTCACGTCACAGCTAATCGTCGTGAGTCCAGTCACGTCACAACTGATCGTCGTGAGTCAAGTCAAGTCACAGCTAATCGTTGTGAGTCATGTCAAGTCACAGCTGATCGTCGTGAGTACAGTCACGTCACAGCTGATCGTCGTGAGTCCAGTCACATCACATCTGATCGTCGTGAGTCAAGTCATGTCACAGCTGATCGTCATGAGTCCAGTCACGTCAGAGCTGATCTTCGTGAGTCAAGTCATGTCACAGCTGATCTTCATGAGTCCAGTCACTTCACAGCTGATCGTCGTGAGTCAAGTCACCTCACACTTGATCGTCGTGAGTCAAGTCAAGTCACAGCTAATCGTTGTGAGTCATGTCAAGTCACAGCTGATTGTCATGAGTCAAGTCACGTCACAGTTGAACGTCATAAGTCCAGTCACATCACATCTGATCGTCGTGAGTCAAGTCATGTCACAGCTGATCGTCATGAGTCCAGTCACGTCAGAGCTGATCTTCGTGAGTCAAGTCATGTCACAGCTGATCTTCATGAGTCCAGTCACTTCACAGCTGATCGTCGTGAGTCAAGTCACCTCACACTTGATCGTCGTGAGTCAAGTCACGTCACTGTTGATCGTCATGAGTCCAGTCACGTCACAGCTGATCTTCATGCGTCAAGTCTCAACTGATCGTCGTGAGTCAAGTCTCAACTAATCATCGCGAGTCAAGTCACCTCACACTTGATCGTCGTGAGTCAAGTCTCAACTGATCGTCGTGAGTCAAGTCTCAACTGATCGTCGTGAGTCAAGTCACAACTGATTGTTGTGAGTCAAGTCAAGTCACAGTTGATCTTCCAGAGTCCCGTCACAGCTGATCTTCCAGTGTCAAGTCAAGTTTTAGCTGTTCATCTGGAGTCAAGTCACATCTCAGCTGATTGTCCAGAGGCCTGTAACGTCCTGTCTGTTGCACCCAGATCTTTAAGGTCAGTTCTTTGCTATTCCAGTCTAGTATTCAGTGTAAGGGATGCACCACTGGTGTCTGCACGCACAGCTGTCATCCAAATCAAATCAAATCAAATCACTTTTATTGTCACATCACCACAGCACAAGTGCCTTGGTGAGTGAAATTCTTACGAGCCTGCTCCAGACAGTGCAAACATTTTTTTTTTTTTACATATGGACAGTACATATTTACAGACTGTACAGAAGACAATGTGCAAAATACACATACATGTACTCAGTACACATAGTGTACTATAAAGACATACTTAGTTATCAACTACACATTATATACCGTATGTACACATCTACATTATGTACACTATCTATACATTATGTAGTCTATACATAGTAATAATGTGAAGGTGCAACAGATTATAAATTAACAGCAGATTGGTTGAGCAGCAGATGGTTGTGCAAAGGTGCAACAGATTATGCATATGCAGTGTCGTGGATGTGCTTTTTGTATGGTGTCCAGTGATAGCAGATGTGTTAGTGCAGTGTGTGCGTGTAGTCCGGTAGAACTGTGTTAAAGTGCATGGCATGTTGTGTGAGTGGGAGTGTGTTGTAGGGTGGGTCATTTCTGACTGTTCATTAGCCTGATAGCCTGAGGGAAAAAGCTGTCCCTCAGTCGGCTAGTGCGGGATCGGATGCTGCGGAGACGTCTCCCTGAGGGCAACAGAGAGAGCAGACTGTGGGACGGGTGGCTGGAGTCTTTGATAATCCTCCGGGCTTTCCTTGTACACCGCCTGGTGTAGATATCCTGGAGGGAGGGAAGCTCACCTCCAACAATGTGGCGGGCAGTTCGCACGACCCTTTGCAGAGCCCTGCGGTTGCCAGCGGTGCTGTTTCCAAACCAGGCGGTGATGCAGCCGGTCAGGATGCTCTCCACAGTGCAGGTGTAGAAGGATCTGAGGATTCTGGGGCTCATTCCAAACTTCCTCAGCCGTCTCAGGAAGAAGAGACGCTGATGTGCCTTCTTCAGCACTGCATCTGTGTGAGCAGACCATGTGAAATCCTCAGTGATGTGAACGCCGAGGAACTTAAAGCTGCTCACCCGCTCCACAGGTGTCTTGTCGATGGTGATGGGTGTGTGTTCTCTGCTCTGTCTCCTGTAATCCACCACCAGCTCCTTGGTCTTGTCGATGTTGAGTGAGAGGTGGTTCTCCTGACACCATTTAGTCAGGGTACTCACCTCCTCTCTGTAGGCCGTCTCATCGTTGTCGTGTGTGTACAGGGAGTACAGGAGTGGGCTGAGGACGCAGCCCTGCGGTGCACCAGTGTTGAGGGTCAGGGGAGATGATGTGTTGTTGCCCATTCTGACCACCTGACTTCTGCCTGTCAAGAAGTCCAGGATCCAGCTGCACAGAGATCTGTTCAGTCCTAGAGTCTGGAGCTTCGCAACCAGTGTGGCAGGCACTATGGTGTTAAATGCCGAACTATAATCCACAAACAGCATCCTCACATAGGTGTTCTTATTTTCCAGGTGGGAGAGAGCAGTGTGCAGGGTGAAGGCAATAGCATCGTCTGTGGAACGGTTACTGCGGTATGCAAATTGTAGTGGGTCCAGTGAAGCAGGCAGCACAGAGCAGATGTGTTCTCTGAAGCTTCTCAAAACACTTGCTGAAGATGGGGGTCAGAGCAACGGGCCTCCAGTCATTCAAGCATGTGATTTTATTTTTCTTCGGTATGGGCACAATGGTGGATTTTTTGAAGCATGCGGGAACCACAGACAAAGAGAGGGACAGATTGAAAATATCTGTAAAAACCCCGGCTAGCTGGAAAGCGCATGCTTTGAGCACACGGCCTGGTATACCATCTGGGCCCACGGCTTTACGGATGTTCACCCGTTTGAAGGATCGGGTTACATCCGCGACAGAAAGCGTGAGTGGACTCACCTCTTCTGCAGCAGCCGTGGAAGCGCTCTCTGTGTGGGCGGTGTTATCAGCCTCGAACCGAGCATAAAAGGTGTTGAGCTCGTCCGGTAGAGAGGCGGCAATGTTCACAGTAGCTGGTTTATTCCCTTTAAAGTCTGTGATGTTGTTAATGCCCTGCCACATGCTTCTTGGATTATTGTTGTTGAAATGTTCTTCAACTTTGTTTTTATATGTTCGTTTGACTGCTTTGATGGATCTCCTGAGATCGTAACTGGCTTGTTTCCGATCGTCAGAGTTTCCAGATTTAAAGGCAGATGTCCGCGCTGACAAGGCTGATCGAACATCGCTGTTAATCCATGGTTTTTGGTTGGGGTAGATACGAATTGTTTTGGTCGGAACTACATCATCTATACACTTCTTGATGAAACATGTTACGGAGTCTGAATACGCCTCTATGTCGTAGTCCAGGCGCTGCCCGGAACATGTCCCAGTCCTCCCATGATCAAAACAGTCCTGAAGTGTGGCGTCCGATTGGTCCGACCAGCATTGTATTGTCCTGAGGCGGGTGCTTCACCTTTCAGTTTCTGCCTATAAGCGAGGCAGGAGCAGAGCGGAAGAGTGATCCGATTTTCTGAAAGGTGGGCGGGGAGGGACTTGTATCGTCCCGGAAGAGGTAACAATGGTGTGTCGATCTCCGCAGCGTGTTGATGGTGGCGTGTTGAAGGTATTTTGGAGCTATTGTTCTGAAGTTGGCTTTATTAAAGTCCCCGTGATAATAAAGCTGCATCTGGATGCGTGGTTTCCTGCTCACTTATATTCCTGTACAGTTCCTTGATTGCCTGGTCTGTGTTGGCTTGGGGGTATATAAACAGCCGTGATTATGATCGCTGTAAATTCCCTCGGTAGCCAGAATGGTCGACATGAAGCGTGTAAATTCAGATCAGGGGGCAGAAGGATTTAATAGAGTGTATGTTCCTTTCATCACACCACAAGTTGTTAATATAGAAACAAACACCCCGCCTCTGCTTTTCCCTGTGAGCTCTTTAGGTCCTATCGGCGGTGCACAGAAGCCCGTGAGCTCGATGGCTGAGTCTGGAACAATAGCAGACATCAGGTTTCTGTGAGGCAAATAACACAGCAGTCCCTTGTTTCTCGTTGGTATGAGATCACGCGCCCGCAATTCACAGAGTTTGTTATCCAGTGACTGAGCGTTGGCCAGGAAAATGGTTGGAAGAGGATGTCGAAAAACACAGCGTCTCAGTCTGGCGAGCAGCCAGCTCTTTTCCTCTTTTTTGGCGTCGTGGCGTTTCTCGATTGCGACCAATCAAAGGACTCTGATCGGTGTCTGTGAACAATCACCGGCATTCAAAAACTCAAAGTCCGGTTTGCGTTGCGGCGGAGGAACCAATGTTTAAAAGCGTTTCTCTATCGTAGACAGTTATACTAACAACATCTAACACGTAAAACAACAAAAAAAACTAATAAAACATACGAAAAACTGCAAAGTTTTCCCGGAGCTCGCAACACGGCTGCCATCCTCGGCGCCATCTTGTTTAATATCCCCAGACCCACTCACTTTAACCCTCCTGTTCCTGAACTAATTCCCCTGTCTGAAGCGCTTCCCAAGATGGAGCTCACTTTGTGTTGCATTTGGGCTGCATATACCACCACAGAACTGCCCGAGGTAGCGACATCCACTGTGGTGTCTCCAGAGGTGGCGGCTGATGCTGCAGAACCTCTTGGGGTAATGACGCTCACTGCTGTGTTTTCCGAAGCGATGCAGCCCAGCAATGCACTTTCAGCCTGTCTTGTTGTGGTCAAAGAGACTGTTACTGCTGTAAAACCTCCAGAGGTGGCGGCAACCACTGCAGAACCTTCAGAGGTGTCAGTGGTATCCACTCACAAAATCTCTGCCTGTCCTGTCACACTATGGAGGCTGCCTATGAACCCTCGTTCTGTCACGGCTATAGAGGCCGTCTGTGAACCATCGTCCTGTCCTGTCACGGCTATGGAGGCAGCTTATGAACCCTCGTCCTGTCCTGTCACGGCTATGGAGGCCGCTTATGAACCCTCGTCATGTCCTGTCACGACTATGGAGGCTGCCTGTGAACTCTCTGCCTGTCCTGTCAAGGCTATGGAGTCAGTCAGTGAACTCTTGCCTTGCTCTGAACCAGCCAATGAGGCCATCTCCGAACTCTCGTCTTGCTCTGAATCTCATTGGGATTGGTCTCTCTAGATGCTAATTTTTTATTGTTTTCCTGTCCAGTTTCAGTCAATCAATCATGTTTTGAACTGTCTCCCTGTCCAGTTCCAGTTAATAAGTTACATTTTGAACCGCCTATCTGTCCAGTCACTGTCAATGAGTCAGATTTTGAACTGTCTTTCTGTCCAGTCGCTGTCAATGAGTCAGATTTTGAACTGTCTGCCTGTCCAGTTTCGATCAATGAGCTTGCTTGTGAACTGTCTGCCCGCTCAGTTATCACAAGGAGAAATGATTGATGGACTTCTTGTGTTCTCTGCCTCAGTCCCTGAGACTGTATATGCTCTCTCTGTTTCTTGTGTCTCAGTTTCCCCTAGGTCCCAGTCTCTACCAGGGGTTTCTGCTCCATCTGCTCTGCCGTGGTGGGCTCTAGTCCCGTCTGCTCCGCCCTGGTGGGCTCTAGTCCCGTCTGCTCTGCCCTGGTGGGCCCTAGTCCCGTCTGCTCCGCCGTGGTGGGTTTCTGCTCTGTTGGCTCCATCCTGTTCTATGGCTCCGCTCATGGTCCTTGCACCTTCGGCTCCGTCCTGGCTTCCTGCTGGTTCTGCCCTGGTGCTCTGCTCTGCCGGCTCGTGCTCAGTCCCCGGTCTCTCCACTTCCTCATGGACCTGGCCCTCCATCCCACCCCCTGTTCCGCCTCCTCTCCACTGCCCTCCTGGATTGTACGGAGTTTGGAGAATCTGGAAGCTGCTCCTGGCTCCTTGTATTGTTCTAGCGTTTAGCACTCTCCTAGTGTTAGCTGCCTTACCGAGCCATTCTTTCTTTCTGTTTAGTCTCTAGTGTTGTAGTGCGTTTATCACTCACCTAGTGATAGCTGCTTTACTGAGTCTAGTTTCGTGTTGCCTTGTTTCCTGATTCCTGCCTGTGTATCTTGGATTAACCCTTGTCTCGCCGTTCGGACTCTGTTTGTACCTCATTTGGATAATTGCTCATGTTATTGGACTATCCCTCTTCTCAAGCTCTCTGGATATTGTTAGCCGATCAAAGACCCCCGCTTGCCCTAGGATTACTCTTTGTCTTGCCTGTGTTATACCTGTTTGCTGATGTTTTGACCCTGCTTGTGTTTTTGACCAAGCCTTGGAATAAAGCTTGCAAATGGATCTGCACGTCTCACGTCTTGTTCACCCTGTGACATTATATGAGTGTGTACTGTGTACATTTATTATGTATATATATATATATAAAAACATATATGAATTTACGTGCATACATTTATATTGATATAATTTATATTATATATTTAAACAAATAATTTTTCTTAAACATACACATGAATGTGTGTGCATTTATATATACCTAATAAATATACACACCTATATGATGTAAACAAAAATGTGTATTTTGGATGCGATTAATCACTTGACAGCACTAATATATATTTCAGCTACTTGCCAAGGCAACATTTCTAATTTGATGAAAATTAGACTGAAACGTTTTCGTTTTGACTGAAAACGAAATAAAAACAATAAAAAATATACAAAACACATGAAATCACACACACTCTCACACACATACAGTATATAACAGTCTCTCAGATACAAAACTGTTCCACGCACAAAATGTGGAAAAGCTGCCCAGGCCCAATATAATTCACTGTTCATAGGTTGAACATGAAAGTGAAAGTTTTGTGAAGGCAATGCATATAAAGAACAGCAGCGGTGATTTGCATATGACAGTCCACGGGACTAATATTACAAGTGTTACTATATTACAAGAAATACTGATGTAGACTATTTTTTTCTGTACTACAGGAAGTTAGTAGACACATCCCAATATAAGAGACAGACACAGACAGACAGACAGACAGAGAGAGAGAGAGAGAAAGAGAGAGTGACAGAAGAGAGAGACAGAGAAAGAGAGAGTGACAGAGAGACAGAGAAAGAGAGAGAGAAAGAGAGTAACAGAGAGAGAGAGAGAGGGAGGGGGACGAGGAAAATCTGACCTGAGAATGCCGATGCAGAGACTGACCACAATATAGTAGAGAGAGTAGAAGCACAGCAAACACATCAACAGATTCTGAAGAACAGCCTGGCGAGAAACACAAACACACTTCACATCAGTTTGTTCTACCCTTACGAAAAAAAGTGAGTCCAAGTGTGCTATTAGTGTACTTCTTTTAAACTAAAAATACTTAGTCTACTTTTTATGTACTTCTAAGAAATGGGCTTTATGTACCTCCCAGAAATATACTTAAAATTGCATTTAAGCATACTTGACTTATACTTAGAAAAAGACTCAATATATTTGAGCTTGTGCTCCTAGAATGCATGTGTCATTGTTATACGGTAAGAGGCGCTGGTACACATCTTACAGAATTCCCCAAAAACACAAGAGAAGAAGAAACCGAAACAACAGATGCTTCCACATGCAATCTAACACGATCATCAAACATAAACCAGTATCATAACTGTGTAACCTTATGAATAAATATCACTAATAAAGAGGTAATAATAACTGTCAAGCTTTGGGGTGCCTAAATAGGGACATAGTAGCATCCTTAACGTATAATAAGAAAACTTCTGAGTATAATTCCAGTATAAAACTAGTAGACTATACTTTAACGTGTACTAAAAATGCTACTACAAGTATCTAATTAGTAAACTATCAGTATACCTATAAGTTAACTTTTAGTATAGTTGCAGTACAAGCTAAAAACATTGATTGTGATCGTCAACGTTTACTACTGTTGTACTTAAATTATACTTTTATATACTAGAAAGTGGGCCAATTCAGTCACAATGAGCATTGAAATTTGAGCACTGAGCATTGAAACACTTACAAGTATACTACTATTGATATTTGCATACTAAGTATACTTAAAACTATACTTAATAAAATAAACTTGAAATATACTAGTTTTTGGTAAGGGTAGTGTTGATGTTAATTTAACGTGCTCTATTGTTGTAGAGGCCTGACGTATTCCTGCACATTTCACAACAGAAATATTTGCAGAAAATATTCAGATTTATTAGTCAAGGCAAGTCAAGTCAAGTTGCACATGTAAAAGCAACAGAGTTGCGCCAAAGTGCTGTATAACTAAAACACAGTCTATAAAAAGCAATACAAGGAAACATGCATCATATGAAAAATAGAAACATATTTGACATAACAGCTCTACACTAAAAGTTGTCTGAAAGTAAGGCCTATAGAAACATGGCAGGGCCACAGTAGATCCCTCAGGGGCAGGTAATCAGACTTTACCCAGGTGTCCTGCAGCTTGCTGTGGCGTTTGATCAGCGTGGTCCCACAGCACCGGCAGCAGTAGTCCAACAACATGAATGGCCAGAGATTCTCTGATCGGCGCTCTCGCAGGTAGCAGAGGACTGAATCTGTGCATCTGTCATGGCAGCTCTTAATAAGATTAGCAGCACTGTAAATCTGGGCCGGATAAAGCCCAGCTCCAGGCCTAACTAATTACCTAAAATACTCCTCGCTCAGTAAGGCTGTACCTCACTTTAGCATCCAGTTGACATTGATTTCTGTTCTACTAATTTATGAGCAGGTTTCAGATTAACACTGTGCTAAAATAATTTGAGCATACTTGTTTAAAACAAAGCCTGTGTTAAGAAGCAACTTTTGTATCATTTTTGAAAATAAATTAACATGCTTGTGTTGAAATTTAAACAATTATTTGTTTAAATAAAGGAAATTCGGTCACACTTTATTTTAAGGTCCAATTTATCGCCATTAACAAACCATATGGCTTTTGACTCATAATTAGCTTATATAGTTAGTTATAATAGTTAGTAGTTGGGTAGAATTAGGGATATATATTATGCAAAATACGCGCTTTATAAGTATTAATAAACAGCCAATATGTGACTTTGGAGCACAAATGCAGTGTTAAGTTGCTGGGGTATATTTGTAGCAATAGCCAACAATACATTGTATGGGTCAAAATTATAGATTTTTCTTTTATGCCAACAATCATTAGGATATTAAGATTATGTTCCATGAAGATATTTTGTACATTTCTTACCATAAATATATAAAAACTTAATTTTTGATTAGTAATATGCATTGCTAAGTACTTTTTGAACAACTTTAAAGATTATTTTCTCAATATTTAGATTTTTTTGCACCCTCAGATTCCAGATTTTCAAATATTGTCCGATCATAACAAACCATACATCAATGCAAATATTATTTATTCAGCTTTCAGATGATGCATAAATCTGAATTTCCAAAAATGGACACTTATGACAGTTTTTTTGCTATGTTAATAATGCTAATAAGCAACTAGATAATAGTGAGAATTGGTCCCGTACTAAAGTGTTGCTGGAAATGATTCAGATCAAGCAGCGTTTTCAAGCCAAAACAAACATTTGGCTGGATTTTGATGTGAGAGACAACAGGAGATGGACTTTTTCACCGGAGGAAGCGTTATTATAGATTATAGACTCATATTTGTATTAAAAACAACTCAATGCTGGATTAGTTTCAGCTTTTGTCTCCTCCAGATGTCACCTGTTGGACTGGATTATTGTGATGTTTTTCTCAGACTCTCATTCTGACGGCACCCATCCACTGCTGATACATTTCTCCAAACATGATGAAGAAACAAACTCATCCTAATCTTTATGGCCTGAAAGCGAGTACTGCAGCAACTTTTTTTAGGGTGAACTATTCTTTTAAGGGCGAAGAGTACGAAAAAATAACAAAGATGCTTATAGATTAAGAAATATAAAGACTAGTTGACCGGCTTCAAATGCATAGTGATCTTCTGTGATCCTACAAGACCAGCATATTTAATATAGAGGTGCACAACATACAGACAGGTCCAGTGCTAAACCTGAAACAAGTATACAGCATGACAAGGGCTGTAATTAAAACCATGGAAATTCATCTCTTTTGCCTTTGAACTCAATTTGCAACATATGCTTATGTTAGTGTGAACCTGAGCCATTGCAAGTAGCCAAATTAAAACTAAAACCAAAACCAGCTGACATTACACGACCAGCGATCACAGTCATTTTAATAAAGTAGCAAATATATTTACATCTTTAGTCTAAATGGATTAAATAGTAGTTAATAGTATGATTAGATATAGTGTAAACACTAAGAGTGCACATAAACAGCAGTCCTAGCACAAATGACATACTATAGAAATAAACCCAGCTCTGCTTGGTTTGGTAACTATATTATTTGATCACATATGTGTTATTTAGTGTTTTATCCATTATTTCTGTGTTGTGAGCCTGTGTTATTGTCAATAAATAAAAGTTAGGTGTTTAAATGTGCATTCATTCATGCAAAGTGCATTAAACAGGTAAACACACTCATTTGAAGACTGACTTTAGCATATAGGCTATAATTCAGTGTTTTAGTTTATCTAGTGTTGCTCTTAACAGCTAAATATGATTAGTTTTAGTGTAGTTTAATATAGTGTAGCTCGATGTTGTAAATCCAAACATTAGTATAGTTTGGGGTGGTTTTGTAGCTCTAGTCTACAGCACAGTTTAGTGTTGTGAGGATCAGTACAGTGTCGTTTAGTTCAGTATTAGCGTCGCGTTTCTCCATCTCTGGCCAATAAAAGCACAAGAGTTAGACTGTTTCTGTGCATTTTGGGAAGGCTGTCTCGCACGCAGGGTTGTATTTTTAGCATCAAAACAACAATGGCGATGTTTTAACAGCACCGGACCTCGTCGTCGCTCGTTAAAAGAGCCGCTGGCCGGTTTCTACCGGGTCGGTGCGACCGTCGGAACTGTTTCAGCGCAAAAACTTTCGGTATTGTCATGATGGGCGAGTGTGAAGCGCGACGGCAGCACTGCGCATGCGCACTGGAGTCCGCCTGGCCAATTTCTCAGTACTCGTGGGAGAATTTGGGTAAGAAACAGACAAATTAAAACAATCGCACGCTAGAATAAACTGCACGCCTTGTATTTTATACTCTGTAATACACCTTTACGCGCCGTCTCAGACTGTCGCGCGAGGTTTAATGCGATGCAATACGAATGAAAGTTAGATTTAAAGTAGAAAACGCCTGGACGTGTCATCAATAATACGAGCAGCAGGAAGAGAGTATGAAATAAAGAATAACGCGAATGAATGACTCTCCAAACAGACGCAGTCGATATAAAGGATCAAAGTGTATATGTGCGGCTGATGCCAGGAATAAAGCATGTATTTATGAGTCTGTGTAGAATAATGCAAAGCAGTGCATGTGTGCTGGAAACGACAGGAACTGTTCGTGCCGAACAAAACACGTCTCGTGCGTTCGATCAGCGCGGCGCGAGCATGCACTTTAAATGTCATTGATCAGCAATAATGTCGCGATTCGCCAGGCCCGTGTCTTTCAATTATATAGTGAATATAATTCCTGCTCCGCCATTTTGAGAAACTGCCTTTTAAAACACATTAAAGAAAAGTGTTTTAATATGCCGTCTGAAATATGTCGTCGATATTTTGGGGAGAATAACACCGCACTGTCTGTCGCCGTCGAGCTGAATCATTTCACCTCATTCAGTGCAAACTAGTGAATACAATAGAGCTCGCGAACCTGGAAACAAACGCGTTTAACTGAACAACTCCAGCTGGGAAATTAACATGCATTTCATTTTATTAGCATCATCGTCGTCTTTACATTTCATCTAAATCATTATATATATATATATATATATATATATATATATATATATATATAAGATATTCAAATATATGCACTTCACGTAGAAAACTAAAGCATTTGCACGGGGATTTCAAATATCTGTTGCAAAAAATTAACTTTGTTTAATTATATAACATAATAAATATCTATAAATACCAACTATAGCTGCGAAAATCGCTTTATGTCCTTATATGCGACCATTGTTACACCCTGACTCGGGTGTTTCCTGCGAAACCGTGTTGAAATGAATCAAAACACGCGATGCGCTGATAAAATGTTGCAATATGTGACAATATTGCGTGCATTTCTTTTTGATTTCATTGTTGGACAGGGGCTTGAAAGTTTCCAGCGCCGCGGATGAACGGCAGCAGCAGCGCGCTCTGCTGGCGGATCCGGAAACGACACGCATTCGCTAGGCCTCATGCGACACACACACACACACACACACACACACCACACCACAACGCACACACCACAACACGCATGCACACACACACACACACACACAAACACAACACAACACCTCACTCACTCACTCAGTTACAACACACCACACCACACACACACACACACACACACACACTCACTCACCCACCACCACACACACACTCACTCACTCACTCACTCACTCACTCACTCACTCACTCACTCACCCAACCACTCACTCACTCACCCAACCACCCACACACACCACACCACACACTAACCCACCTACCCACACACACACACACACACTCTCACTCACTCACTCACTCACCTACCCACACACTCATGCACACACACACACACACACACACTCGCCTGAAACTTGCCTGTGTGTGCTAAAGATTGGCTGTTAATGCGAATGTTTATGCCTTCTTCCTTTAGCTTGTTCCTAATCTGAACAGTGTTTGTGTCGTGCTGCTTGTGCGTGTTCAAGGGTAACGTAGAAGAAGGTTTGACATTGATTTGAAGGACAGATAAGAAACAACGAGTCTACTTCTAATGTTTTTAATTATACATTAAAGTCAGTTTACAAATGCGTATGGTCTTAATGCACAAAACTGTAGTATTTGAGAGCCATCCTTCTAAAATGATCTAATATGTTTAGGTTTTAATAAACCTACTTTAATAGTTTATTTTCATTGCCATTAAAGTGAAATAACTGAACATAAACATATGAGCCTGAGAAAAATGCTAATATTATAAGAAACTTTGAGATGGCACTCAGAGGCGTTTGCATCTGAACTCTTCATTTGTTTAGATAAAGCTTTCTAATAGTTCTTTGCTGTTTGAAATAACTTGCAAAATAGTGTTTTAAATGATTTTACATTAGTATATGGATTAATCTGATCTGTCAAGAATATGTCTAGGTCATATTTACCCCAAAAACTAAATAAAAAGACAATTTATGCTGATTTATTTGTCTTTAAAATAACATGTTACAATGCAGTTATCTCCAAAAAAGGCTTAAATTTGTATGCAGATTAAATTTTCTTTTGGTGTGAAACATGACCAATGAATTATGAGATTCAGTCGTTATGGATTCTGGATGTTGCATGCATGCACATACAGACCTAAATAACTACTAAATCAGAATTTAACTGTGTTTCTCTGTAGTAAAATCACACAGAGAGTGGGTTTAGATGAGTCTCAGTGGCAGATTGCAAGTAAGGCTCATATATCTGACGGCTGTGTGTGTTTCAGATTAGCTGTGATGGAGTCAGCCGCTCCAGAGTTTGACGTGTACGAGGCGATGGACTGGAAGGACGGAGTGGGAACACTGCCCGGCAGCGAGCTCAAGGTTAGCAGATGCACTATATTGCCAGAAGTACTTATACTTCTAATGAAAGGTTTGGCTACTTTAGTAATTTCCTAAATCGTAATGTTTAAGCATATAATGATATTCTAGGGAATCTAGTTTTATAGCAACAGTTTGGACAGAACCCTTTTCTATTCTAACATGACAGTGTCTCTGTGTATAAGACAAGGATCAAAGAGAAATGATGATTCAGTCAGTGTGGAAGAACTTGACTGGTCTGCAGAAAGCAGCTGAACACCGCTGGTGTGACTTTAAATGAGCCAAAAACTCATCACCAAACACCAATGACTTGTACATATGGTACAGTCATTTCATACACTTACAAACTGTTGCAACAGAGGTGGAAATACAATTTTTAAGTACATGAATTATGTTTCCATAGTTTGTAAGTGCCTTTTTCTCTTCTAAAGAAGGGGTGCCTATACTTTTGGCAATATAGTGTACATATAGGCATTTATTACACTGCAAAAAATGGTTTTCTTAGTATTTGTGTCTTGTTTTCTAGTACAAATATCTAAACATTCTTGAATCAAGATGCATTTACTAGACAGGTAAAATTACCTAAGATTTTAAGTCTTGTTTTCTAAAAAAAAGGATAAAAATAATGTTAGTTTTTGTTTAAAATGAGCTAAAATATCTGCCATCGGGGAAAGAGAAGTAATCTTAATTCAAAGGCTGAACAAGATACGTTTTCTTGCCCCATTGGCAGATATTTGTGCTTGTTTCAATCTGAAGTAATTTTACCGGTCAAGATAATGCATCTAAAGGCAATATTTCTACTGAAAACAAGACTGTTTGTATTTATATACCCAGTGCACATATACAAACTTTTATTTTGGATGTGATTAATCGTTTGATAGCACTCAATACAAAAATACTAATATTTTAGACATCATTGAAAATGAACCCAAACGTGACCGGTTCACTGCATTACATCTGTATGCTGTTTTAATGACGGTCGACGAGTGTGCATTGCAGACAGTGTGTGAGCGTCTCCATTATGTGTGTTTTAGTTCCGGGTGAATGAGTTTGGGGTCCTGGAGGTCATAACGGATGAGATGGAGGAGGAGAGGGGTAAGAAAGCTCACGCCACCACCACGTGGAGCGTCCCCACCGCTCAAGAGGGTAAATACACCATCATACACTCCTGTTCGGCCCCTTTTCTCTGCTCACCGGTTCTAGCTTGTTCTACACAGCATCCTATAGAAGTAAACTGGAGATTTAATTGTGCTCATAAAGTGATATAATTATTCTAACTCCGACTGCTTCGGAAACATTGGTTGTGATCTTCTCACTATTAATGAGATCTCTGTCTCACGTTTGCAGAAAAAAGGTTTAACGATCCCGAAAGATCCCTTACGCCTCTTTCTTCAGGCAGACGCTTAGAGCAGTGGTTCTCAACCCGCGGCCCGTCACCAATCCAAATGTGGCCCACCGTGCTGAACATAATTTAAAAATTTATTTCAGTTTTCAATTAATTTTTGTTTTTACATTAATTAAAAAATGCACTAAACAAATATAAGCTATAATTTGTTTTGTTATGTAAAATTATTTAGTTTTTCATATATTATTTTCATACATGAGCAGACTCACGTAATTAATGTTACGCATTTAACGAACACTTACAAGTGTGCACTTTGGCAGAATTCAATTCATGCATCAGCAGTCATTAGTTCTGTAGAACTGAGAATCAGGATGGACACATTTGTTAAGGGAGAAAACGAAATGTGGAAAATGACTTACTTTCGGTTTGCCTCCCCCAACCCTCACTTGAAGATGTTCAGGTAAAAATAAACACCCATAGGCTACTACGCAGCAATCATCTTTAATACAGAAATGTGAGAGAACCTCACATTATTAAATAAAAAAATGCTCTTCATATTTGGATCAACATCGGCTACATTTGTGAAAGCACACTTTCTGCAATGCCGCGTGTCACGCTTCCGTGCGCATCTTACAGACTGCAACTTACAATCATAACTTCATTGTGCTGTTACTCTTTCCAGCAGAGTTTCACTAAATTTGTCAGCGCCCGACAGCATCAAGTGTTTTATTATTGGTGAGTAGAATTATTTATTTAAATAAATGTAATCATTTAGATATCATAATATTTAAGCTATAAATAATATAATAAATCTGGTTGGTTTGTATTGATGACGTAATATGTAAATGGCATGCATGCGGCCCGTGAGACTTGCACTTGGACCATAGTGCGGCCTGGTGGAACAAAAGGTTGAGAACCACTGCCTTAGAGCAATTAAAACTCTTCATTAGAAGAATTATAAATCTACATTTCATTCTTTGTAATTGATATCACATAATGCATGTTATTGAATGTTGATGAGCTCACTGAGCAAATTCAGAGCAACTAGATTGATAAATAAAATAAGTGGGCTGAAATTAATCGTGAGATTGCACAGATTTACCATCCGCCATTTGTTTCTTAATTACACGGTGACATAATTTAACGCCAGAGACTGTGAGTCAAACAAAGAGACAGCGATTACAGCTGATCATATGAGTGCAAGTGAACAGATGCAACCATTCACTACGATAATGTCACCTGGAATAATGTTCAGATAAAGTAATAATACAAAAATTATGTTACTGATGTCACTACTTCTGCCTGGTCTGAGCCATATAAATGAGTTTTGTGGTTACAAATTAATGTATTTTGGTAGATTTAGTAAAGTTAAGCAATATTTTCGACATCATACACTGTAAAAAAATACACTGTAAACAACACCATAAACAACGTACACTGTAAACAACACAATAAACAACATACACTGTAAAAAAGACACTGTAAACAACACAATAAACAACATGCACTGTAAAAAATACACTGTAAACAACACAATAAACAACATGAACTGTAAACAACATAATAAACAACATGCACTGTAAAATACACTGTAAACAACACAATAAACAACATGCACTTTAAAAATACACTGTAAACAACACAATAAGCAACATACACTGTAAAAAACACTGTAAACAACACAATAAGCAACATACACTGTAAAAAACACTGTAAACAACACAATAAGCAACATACACTGTACAAAATACACTGTAAACAACACAATAAACAACATACACTGTAAACAACACAATAAACAACATACACTGTAAGAAATACAATGTAAACAACACAATAAACAACATGCACTGTAAGAAATACACTATAAACAACACAATAAGCAACATGCACTGCAAAAAATACACTGTAAACAACACAATAAACAACATACACTGTAAAAATACACTGTAAACAACACAATAATCACCATATACTGTAAACAACATAATAAACAACATACACTGTACAAAATGCACTGTAAACACTGTAAACAACATAATAAACAACATACACTGTAAACAACATAATAAACAACATACACTGAAAACAACATAATAAACAACACAATAAACAACATGCACTGTAAAAAATACACTGTAAACAACACAATAAACAACATACACTGTACAAAATACACTGTAAAAAACACAATAAACTACGTACATTGTAAAAAAATAAATTTTAAACAACACAATAAACAACATACACTGTAAAAATACACTGTAAGCAACACAATAAACAACATACACTGTAAACAATACAATAAACAACATGCACTGTACAAAATACACTGTAAACAACACAATAAACTACATACACCGTAAAAATACACTGTAAATAACACAATAAACAACATGCACTGTAAAAAATACACTTTAAACAATACAATTAACAACATGCACTGTAAAACATACACTGTAAACAACACAATAAACTACATACACTGTAAAAAACTACATACACTGTAAACAACACAATAAACTACATACACTGTAAACAACACAATAAACAACATACACTGTAAACAACACAATAAACAACATACACTGTAAACAACACAATAAACTACATACACTGTAAACGAATACACTGTAAATAACACAATAAACAACATGCACTGTAGAAAATACACTGTAAACAACACAATAAACAACATACACTGTAAACAACACAATAAACAACATTGTAAAAACAATAATTATAATTTGTTACCCCGCTGACTTTAGTCAACTAAAATATTCAAGTTAAATTTAACTTAACATTAAGTAACTTTAAAGTTCAATTTGACTAAACTAAACATTTTAAGTCAGCAGGGTAACAAAAACAACTTTTAAAAATATGTTTTTACAGTGTATGTCAAGTAAAATAACAGTATACGTACAAGGTCATCTATAAATTGTTAATATAAAAGGTTAAGCAAATTTTACGTGCTGTTTTTTTGTAATACTTTGTCAAATTTAATAGCAAGATACAAAATAAAAATCTTGATGTAAACGAACTTACATGTAAAATTACACTTTAATAGACCAGTATTGAAATAGCACCCTTGCAAGTATCCAATGCTATTTCTCGTACATCTGTATTTGACCCTCTAACTCTAGCACTCTATTCTAATTTTATTCTTTATAAAAATAAATAAATTAAAAACTTGGCCGTTTTAGACTTGCACTATATACATTTACTAACTAACACTAGCTTCTCCATTCTTTCATTATATTAATTGATTATACAATTAAAAACAGCAAAAAAGGCATCTAACACTAGCTTGCTCTATTCTATCTGTTTTCTTTTGATTATATATATGCATATATCTTTGATATGCTACGTGTGCTGTGTTAAGCTAACCGAGACTTGTGTATTATTGCTCTTTTGTTGATTTTGATTGCCTCTAATGTCCTTATTTGTAAGTCGCTTTGTATAAAAGCCTCTGCTAAATGACTAAATATATACTACTAGTATGCTAATTTTTTAATAATAAAGGTAATTACAATGCTTGAACTTTTAAGTTTGTGTCACAAAATGAACGATTGATCTTCTTTTTAGTGCGAGTAGTGACACCGACTGACAGTGGAGCAGGTGTAGGTGATATTACTGATGTCCTGCAAAGCTCGAGTCACTTTTATAAGTGTCAGGCGACTAGGTTTAGTGTATAACGGCATTTGAAGTCGATCCAGAGACTCACATTTGAAAAGAGCACAGGTGTGTCTGATATTGCTGGTTATTGGTCTGTGTTGATTTCTCTCAGCTCGCTCTGAAGGGCCGGTCTCACAGGAGGAGACGGCGTGGGCCCAGCGGGGTCTGGTGTGTGTCCGCTGTAACAGGAAGGGCTCCGTGGTTGACTTCCTGTCTAACGGGCTGCACTGCAGCGAGCGCTGTCTGCAGCAGGAGCAGCAAGAGTAAGTCCTGCACTGCCCTGCCACCGAGGCTTCACTATCACTGTTACTGGTGAGCTAGTGTTGAATGTGTCCTGCAGCGTTTGAACCATTCCTCACGCGTTGGGCGTGAGTTACGCAATCAGATAACATTTCCAAGGAATTACCGTACTGACCCGAATATAAGACAAGGTTTTTTTCTTGGAACAACATGTGAAAAAATGTGGTCGTCTTATATTCAGGGTCTAGACCAGGGGTCGGCAACCTTTTCTGCATGACTTTTCTGGTTAAGCAATACACGCCCCCCAACCCCCCCTCCCCCAAACGTTCAAACAGTGTGACCATACTGAACACACCTGTGTATGTGAGAGACAAGGCCAATGCATTCAAACCGTTCAGTTTAATCACCATTCTATATTAATGCACACATACATTCAGAAGCTCAGAAACTTCTTGTCAGTGCTGTCGCGCGACTTTTATTAATCGATACTGCATCGCTACTTTATATTTCTCAGCAATGAGGGGGTAAAATTGCTGTATTTTAAGTAACTAAACTCAGCTTCATTGTTTGTAGAGAGAGACGGATGCTTACAATTCTCACATCTCTCTCTGACATCTCTCTCTCTCTCTCTGATATCGCTCTCTCTCCCTCTCTCACATTGCTCTCTATCTCTCTCCCTCTCTCACATTGTTCTCTATCTCTTTCCCTCTCTCTCTCTTCTCTCTCTCTCTCTCTCTCTCTCTCCCTCTCTTTCTCTCCCTCTCTCTCTCTCTCTCTCTCTCTCTCACATCACTCTCTCTCTCTCTCAATTCAATTCAATTCAAATTAGCTTTATTGTGTAACATGTCACAATGTTGCCAAAGCAATAAGTATATCATACAAACATACAGATTAATAAAAAAGGGGAAAAATAAACACATACATGTCCAACTTATCACAATTTTTTTTTATAAATAAATAAAATAAAATAAAGAATACAGAGAATCACCAAACACCAATGACTTGTACATTCATTATATGGACAAATGTACTGGCACCCCTTCTTTAGAAGAGAAAAAGGCACTTCCAAACTGTGGCAACAAATCAATTAATGTACTTAAAAATGGTATTTCCAACTCTGTTGCAACAGTTTTGAAGTGTATGACATGACTGTATCCATATGTACAAGTCATTGGTGTTTGGTGATGAGTTTGTGGCTCATCTAAAGTCACACCAGCGGTGTTCAGCTGCTTTCTGCAGACCAGTCAAGTTCTTCCACACTGACTGAATCATCATTTCTCTTTGATCCTTGTATTATACACAGAGACACTGTCATGTTAGAATAGAAAAGCGTACTGTCCAAACTGTTGCTATAAAATTAGAAGCACACAATTCCCTACAATATCATTATATGCTTAAACATTAAGATCTGTACTCATGGAAATGACTAAAGTAGTCAAAACTTTCATTAGAAGAGGGTGCCAATACTTTTGGCAATATAGTGTATTAATGCAGATCTATCAAAGATTATTTAATGCAAAAGCTTGTATTCAACTCTTCCTTTTTAACGGGCTATTATTATTATTTTACTTCCGAAGGAGACTGAGGCTGGTGTCTGAATTTATTAACGTGGTGCGTGTGACACCATGAGCGCATTTCATATTCACCGTCCCCTCCACGGTGTGTGCAGGCTTCAGTTCAGGGTTTTTGAGGGTCTTAAAAAATCTCAAATGAAGGCCCTTAAAAAGGACTTAAATCAGAGCAGAAAGTCTTAAATCCATAAACAATTAATGCATTGCATGCATTGCTAAAACATATATTTTTCAGTGTTTTTTTTTTTTCCCCGTACAAATATCTACACGTCCTTAATTCAAGATGCATTTACTTAAGCTGCAAAATGAAGATATGAAGTCTTGTTTTCTTAGAAATTGAACAAAATGAAGTGAATTTATGCCTAAAACAAGAACAAATATCTGTCAGTGGACAATGAAAACTTGTTTTTTTTCCGAGCCCACTGGCAGATATTTGTTCTTTTTTTAATCATAAACCCTCTTTATTTTGGTCAGTTTCTCATAAAACAAGAATTATGTCATGTTGCTTCTCAAGTAAATGTATATTAGTTTAATTTTTATACACTGAATCACTTTTTTTGCAGTGTGTTTTGCAATGAAGGGATATTAAAAGTTATTAACGTTTTCTAGTATTTGTGAGCAGAGCTATTCAAGTCTTGATATAATTTTAGTAAAATTAACTAAAAAGTAATGGCGATGTGTTGGAAGTTGTGTTTTCAGAAGTGTTGCTCAAACTCATTGTGTGTCTCCTTAGACATATGCATTTAGAGAAGAACATCTTGACATATTTTCTTCCCTTTAAGTTATTCCTTACTTTTTAGTTTTTGTTTGGTTTTAAAACATCTGTGTGCTTTCATAAAGCCTGCGGAAACACTGTCTCACACACACACACACACACACACACACCAGTCACATACCCAGTTTATTCTCTGCATCATCATAAACTTAAAGCTCTGCAATATGCATATGGAGATATGTACATTGGCTACTTTGATAATCTCAATAAATCCTACAGCCCTATTAGCTCAACATTCAACAGCAGTTGATCAGTGGTGTGTTTAACGAACAGTGACGTAACTCGCTGGTTAACCACCATAGTACAATGCATCATTTTGGAAACGAACTAGCTAGTCACGACTGTTACCGAACACGGCCGCATCTCCGTTGCTTGAACCATGTTAGATCAACAACATAGGGCCGTTGTCGATGACGTCACACGCGTGTGGTGGAGGAATTACTTCTGCTATTTAACTGACTAGAGATCTCTAAAATGCACATGACACCTACTGACTAATTTAAAAATTTTGTTCCCAGTCATTTTGCTTTATGTGATGTTTGATTCATCACGGTTTCCCGTCATATTCCAGGGTTCCCTTTGGCATTTATGCTATCTTTAAAAACAGCGCTTACAAGGAACGTGCAAAAATACGTAATTAAAATGCATTTATATTTAGATAGAATGGAAGATACAGATAGTACTTCATGTTAGTTTGCTTGTTGTGCCCAAGAACATATTTATTCAAGCCCATGTATCTTACTAACAAGAAGCTATGCTTCTAACCACAGGTCGAGAGCTGTAGTTCAAACCCTGTAAGTTTGTGACGCTGATTGCGAACGTTCGTTTGAATTATGCTGTCGTGAAACACCGAATCATTGAACTATGCTGGCAATGACGGAACTTGCGACCATAGTTGGCTAACGATGCTTTTGGGAAACGCACCCCTCGGCAGCAGTTGTTATGTTTTTGTTTGTGTGCACTGGGAAACACACTTGCATTGACTGACCTTACACAGTGATTTAAAATAGAAAGGACATTTAGTGTGTGTTTAGAATGGAATGTAGGTGCGCTGCATATGGACAGATATCATAAAAATAGCATGTTAAACAATATGCAGAATGCAATGATAAACATTTCAAATAGTAGTATGCTCATTTATTATCACATGAGCTTAGTTAACATCTTGGAAATTAAACAGTTGTCTATTTTTGTGTTAAATCATCCTGACCGTTTTCTTTCTGATCAAATGAGGAAATCACAGGCAGTATGGCTTCCGGAGCATGTGTTCATAGAAAAGGAAGGTCAGCTTGAGTGCAATGTATTGTAGTAAACACAAGGTTCTCGCAGTCATGGAAAACTTGTCAGAGAAATGTAGAAACTGTGACATCCAAGCATGGACAAGACAAGGAAATATTCCTTCTGAATTAGAAATGTCCTGCTTATTTTCTGCTCTAAAATATATTAATATTGGCTACACATTGCTGATAATAACATCTGTTTGTTCCTTACTCAGTCTGACAAAGTGAATCGTCTCCATAATTGAGTTTCAGTAATTAGAGGCCAATCACTGAAGGTGCGTAGGGATCTATTGTATCTGTTATTGTTCTTCTACTTTTTCTTCCGCTGTGAAGTCTATGGCATCCCACAGACCTGTATGGAAAAAAAGTTATGAAATTTGGCACACAAATAAAGGACAGTCTGAACAAAAACCACACCCAATTTGGAGTCATCTCAAACTCTCTAGCGCCACCACTTGTACAAATTTGCACTTACGTTTGTGATAATAACTTTTTAACTGTATGGGCTAGACGTCCTCTAATTACTTGGCTCAAGGCAATCTGAATACACCCTATGACATCTTTTTTCGGACATAAAAATTGTTCTGCCATTTAGATAAAAAAATTATAATAATAACTTTCAAACTCCTTGTAAATTGTATGTTTAATTTTCACTGTATGTTTAACTTCAGACCATGTTGACTAAAAACCATGGAAGTTGATGAGTCAAACTGTATCTGAATAACACACAAATTAATTTGTCCAAAATATAATCTCTGCACTGCTTTAATCTATTCTGTCCATTACAGTTTCAGCACAGTGCCACCTAGTGGTCAAGCGATATGAAAAATAGCTCTTATAACTTCTGAATGGTTTGGCCAAAATTCATAAGGCTGGTCTCTTTACATTTGGAGCAGCAAGCCTAGTCGAATGCTACCCAATTTTCCAATGCCGGTCATTTTGAATTTTTCAAATAAATAATTACTTTTATGCCTGCATTGGCGTATCGTTACAAAACTTTCTATGTGTCTTTGGCACCTGAAGAACTTAAAAAGTTCAGTTGCCGCACCACCTTGTGGCCAAAAATGATAATGAAATTAAAAAACCAAATAACTTTTGATTAGTTTTGTCTATTGCCATGATACTGGTCTTGATGGATTCAGTGGATGCTGAGAAAATTGATACCATTTATGGCATAATCGGACGGACTTCCTGTCTGCCATTTTGATTCATATTGAAAATCAACTTTTTCAAACTTTTCCTAGATCGTTGGTCTGTTTTTCACCAAATTTGACCCAAATCATCTTCAGACCATGGCTGATTCATGATGCCAAACTGCATCTAAGTCTGCATTTTTGACATACTGACACCAAACATTGTGTTATCACCTGACACACCACATCCATTTGACTACAGCACCAACTATTGGTCAAAATGTATAATCATATTAATAGTGAATGAATTTACCCATAGGAAAATTTTACTGCTCAGTGGTTACTCTTCTTAAGCTCAGGAGACTTAGATGAGATTCTCATATATCACTCATTTTACAACCCGAATACCGGAAATGTTGGGACGTTTTTAAAATTTGAATAAAATGAAAACTAAAAATCTTTCAAATCACATGAGCCAATATATTATTCATAATAAAACATAGAGAACAAAACAAAAGTTTAAACTGAGAATTTGTTGTTTTTTTTTTGCACAAAATGAGCTCATTTTACATTTGATGCCTGCTACAGGTCTCAAAATAGTTGGGACAGGGGCATGCTTTCCATGGTGTAGCATCTCCTCTTCTTTTCAAATCAGTTTGAAGATGTCTGGGCATCGAGATTATGAGTTTCTGGTGTTTTGGTGTTGGAATTTGGTCCCATTCTTACCTGATATAGGTTTCCAGCTGCTGAAGAGTTTGTGATCGTCTTTGACGTATTTTTCGTTTAATGATGCACCAAACGTTCTCTTTAGGGGAAAGATCTGGACTGCAGGCAGGCCAATTCATCACCCGGACTCTTCTACTACGAAGCCATGCTGTTGTAATAGCTGCAGTATGGGGTTTTGCATTGTCCTGCTGAAATACACGTCCTCTGGAGGGGAGCATATGTTGCTCTAAAACCTTTATATAACTTTCAGCATTCATAGTGCTTTAAAAAACATGCAAGCTGCCCATACCGTATGCACTTATGCACCCCCATACCATCAGAGATGCTGGCTTTTGAACTGAATGCTGATGACACGCTAGAAGGTCGTGACCCGGAGGGAACTGCATCCATAATTTCCAACAAGAATATCAAATTTGGACTTGTCTGACCATAGAACACTTTTCCCCTTTGAAACATTACATTTTAAATGAGCCTTGGCCCACAGGACACTACGGCAATTCTAGACCATGTTCACATATGGCTTCCTTTTTGCATGATAGAGCTTTATTTGGCATCTGCAGATGGCTTGGTGTATTGTGTTTAACGACAGTGGTTTCTGGAAGTATTCCTGGGCCCATTTAGTAATGTCAATGACAGAATAATGCTGATGAGTGATGCAGTGTCGTCTGAGGGCAGGAAGACCACGGGTATTCAACAAAGGTCTTCGGCCTTGTCCCTTACGCACAGAGATTTCTCCAGTTTCTCTGAAGCTTTTGATGATATAATTCACTGTAGATGATTCAGATTTGCAAAGCCTTTGCAATTTGAAGTTAAGGAACGTTGTTTTAACGTATTCCACAATCTTTTTACGCATTTTCACAGATTGGAGAGGCTCTGCCCATCTTTACTTCTGAGAGACTCTGCCTCTCTAAGACATCCCTTTTTATAGCTAATCATTTTATAGATCTGATGTCAATTAACTTAGTTGCTAGATGTTCTCCCAGCTGAATCTTTTCACAATTTCTTGCTTTTTCAGCCCTTTGTTGCCCCCGTTCCCTTTTTTTTGAGGCCTGTTGCAAGCATCAAATTTGAAATGAGCTCATTTAGTGGATAAAAGTGTAACATTTCTCAGTTTAAACATGTTATGTTCTCTGTTCTATTATGAATAAAATATTGGCTCGTGTGATTTGTAAGTCTTTTAGCTTTCATTTTATTAAAATTGAAAGGGGTCATATGATGCGATTTCAAGTTTTGCTTTCTCTTTGTAGTGCTACAAGATGATTGCGCATAGATAAGATGAATTTACAAAGACTAAAGTCTCAAAACCAAAAAGATGTTCTTTATAAAAGTTAAGACTCTGCCACGCCCCCCTAAAAACAGCTTGTTCAAACACGCCCCACATGTCTATGTCACGATGTGGAAATATTTGCGTAAGGCGTGGTTTCAGTAATGCAGTAGTGTTGATGCAGCCGTGTCAAGGAGAAGCTGTGTGTTTCTAGGTGAAAGCAAAAGCACTTTATTTGGCCTTCAGAAAGTAGATGCATTTAGGAATCATTAATATTACTTACAACAGAACAGCAACGCATTTTATGGACGAGCGTTTCATAAACCTGGGAGAGGAGGTCATTCTGACATTGCTGTATTTCTATTGACTGTTCAAATGTGGAGTTTTGCATGTCATGTGTGTGTGTGATTGAGTGTTTGAGTGTGTGAATGTGTTCGTTCTGCCGAACACAAAGGAAGATATTCTGAACAATGTGTGAAATAGAGCAGTTCTGGGGCATAATATTATTTTTCTCTACTGTGGAAGTCAATGGTGCCCCAAAACAGCCTGATTACAAACTTTCTTCAGAATAACTTCCTTTGTGTTCAGAACAAACACATTCATACAGGTTTGGAAATACTTGAGGGTGAGTAAATGATGACATAATTACAATTTTTGGGTGAACTGTCCCTTTAAGTCATGAACATAAACTGTTGTTCAGCTTCGTTAGCCAACTAGTATTATTAAGATAAAAAAAATAAGTTAATATTATAATTTGTGGGGACTTCTGGAAAAATCTATTCTTGAATTCAGGGGGTGAATTGAGTGAAATTCCTACAAATCAGGTGAAGCACAAACACACAATGAATGTTTGCACGGCAGACAACTACACTACACAGTGTGTTAAAATGCTGAAAGTGCACCACATCTGGAAATATACCCAGTCGTAATGCTCCTTTCTGTCTTAAACCAGGGATGCTTGCAGATGTGCATTCGTAACCAAAATAAAATATGCAGTGTGTGAATAAGTTCAGACCGCTTGTGTGCGTACGTACCAGCTGTTAATGCACAATTACCATTTTAGATCGACAAAGTGTAATACTGTATGAGATTTCTATTTGAACTGAAAGCATAAATCTAGGCCATGTTTTCAAAGCACAATGCAAAACTGTAACATTTAATTCGCTCTTCATGAGCAGCGCATAAACTTGACAGCAACCCGCCAAAATAAAATCTGGCTGATTTTAAGTTTGACAATTATGAAAATACATATTTTAAAAAAGAGAATATTAGCAATTTATGTTTAAGTTTACTATAAAATAAGTGTATTTTAATACTCCCTTTTTTATTTTAAAGTGCCCTTGTTATGGATTTATGAAAATGATATTTCATGCTGTGGTTAAGTGAATGAAAACAATGTTTTAAATCTGAATGTGCTCCATGTAAAAGTTATCACCTCTCAAAAGAAATGAAAGAGTCGACTCTGAATCATTGAAACGAGTGTTTTTAAAACCAATCCCTGTTTGACTTCATCATGTTTTTAATCATGAAACATTAGCATAATCCCGCCCACTTGTTGGTCTTTTTGCATTGGTCTGAATGAAAATGCTAATTAATTATTTGCCACTAGATGGCGCTTTTGGAGTGGTTTCCCTGGTCACGCTGTACACAAAGCAGCTCACAAACACTGCTTTATCAGGCATGATCCAATCGACCAATCAGCGCAGATTACGTCATGCAAAGAATGTGTTTGATCAAATTAATCGTTACGTGAATTGTTCGGGAGCCGTTGAGCAAATAAGGTAAAAATAAATGCATATTATAAGTGTTTTTTGACCTTGCATGCATGTAAACCTGTTGTTGGGGATTCCCTAAACCAAAATATGAACCCATAATAGGGACACTTTTAAATATAATATTATCACACTTCGTCATTTTATTTAAAAACTGAATAAATAAAGTGCTATCATCACTATTTTTATATCTTTTATATCTGTATCTTTTATATATCCTAGTTATATTTAATGGGTCACAGTGTGAGGACCAAACCAAATCTCCAGGTGCTCTCATGAGAATGTGCACCCATGAATATAACATATATCCTAAACTAAATTAGGTTTACCACTAGTCGTCAACATTTCATGAGAAGATCCAGGATTTTTGCATTTTTTGAGTCTTGATTGAATTATTGTTGCAAATCAAAAATTGCTTGATCATTAAAAATGGTTCACACATCAGTAATGTAGCAAAAGTGTGTTTATGAATTAATAGCTGTCACAGATTTATATTATACAGAAAATTATTTAACATTATTATTATTTTTTACTAACACAAAAATGACTAAACATACATATTAATCACATTTGTGGTGAGGCTGGCAAACAATATACTGTTTAGAAAGAGGCCACAGGATGTTGTGAAAGGGGACTTCCTGTCTCACACAGACATAACCTGTGCAATGCTAACCCAGAATGAGAGTGACTTTATTAAAACAGGCATTTCTGTGTGACATAAACACATTGTTTTCTAATAATTGATAACTACAGGACATGATCATATATTGTATAGTTGCTCTATACAGTCAAATATGATATAACAAATCTTTAAAATGGCTTTTATCTACCAGGCTGATGTTGTAACAGAATCTCATTGTCAAAGCATGTACATAAGAGTATAATGTCTTGTTATGGTGCAGGGAGCTGAAGAGAACAAACGGAGAGGCGCTCGGGAAGAAGAGATCCCGTCTGACCGAGAGACTCACCGAAGACATGGACAGCTCGATGGAGATCGCCGAGGAGGACGATGAAGACTACGTCAGTCTACTTACTTTACTCTTCATCTTTTGTTTTGGCCAGGAAAGACAGAATGAGGTCATTGTGGCATGATCAAATATTAACAGCTCCTAAAATGTAACCTTGTTATTTTCTGGTTGCAGCCTCAAAAGACTTACCTTTTCAAACACTGTTTGTGGTGCCTGTACACTAAACTCAAAACAGTATTTGGTCAGTGTTGATGGAGTAGAGTAAACAGGGATTTTTTTTACAAGTTCAAACAGTGAAACATTGTTTATCAGGTTTCAAAAGGATTTTTAAAAACTCTTTCTTCAGCATAATTAGTTTTCACCATGTTTTCCCATAAAACAATATCCAAACAGCCTTAACGAGATTTGCCCTTGAAGCTAAAGATGTTGCATAAGATATTGACTTGCTTTCAGAGAATATATTATCGAGTCTTTCCTGTTTAAACCAGATTACACTACAGTAGTTTGCACATTTATACTCATTCAAAATGTGAAAAGTTGTACTTTTGACACCTTTGTATTGCATATATACCCTTTTTTTTTTAGCATTTATTTAGTTTGCACGTTTTTTTAAAGGAGAGCATTGGGTCTGAATATCCTGTTAATAATAATAATCAGATGAGCAATTATCAAAATCGTTGCTAGTTTCAGCTGTAATACAGCATGATGTTTATTATGTCAGAGACTCTCGGAGCTGATTACACGAGAGCACGTGTTTGCTTCCTGACAAATGACATCACACACAAACTGATCTCAGCGTAGATCTCGTATGAAAAAGATGTCAGGATAAAGTGTATGTTTGTGTTCTGGAAGCCACTGCAGATTTTACATGAGATTTCTGTTTTGATGTGCGTGTGTGTACGTGTGTGTGTGTGCATGCGTGTGTGTGCGTGTGCGTGCGTGTGCGTGTGTGTGTGTGTGCGTGTCTGTGCATGTGTATGCATGCGTGCGTGTGTGTGTGTGTGTAAAACAGGAAGAGAAAGAAAGCAGGCGACCGGCACGTGGGGCGACGAGAGGCCGCAGGAAACGCAGAGGAGACGCAGCGCTGCTCAGATACAGTGAGACACACACTCACTCAATCACTCACTTATGGGCAGCAGATGGCTGTGACACCTGTGACTGTTTCCCATGATGCAGCGGTTCCGTACGGAGGCAAGAAGAAGGCGTGGTGTTGGGCCTCGTATCTGGAGCAGGAGAGAGCCGTCGCTGCCCCCAGTAAACTCTTCAAAGAGGTGAGACAACACACGCTAGCATTCAGTGACACTGTTATGAAAGAACACAACCTTTGATTCCACTTTGATACATGCATAAATATCTAGTGATGCACCAGCACAGAGTTTTTGTTTATTATATTTTTTAGTTGTTGTTGAACTGTTGTATAAAATCACTGTCATCTTTGCACTCGTGCTATTCTGAACACATTGCGCACTCATTGCTAGTATTGCATTGTTTAACTATATTGTATGCTATAAATATGAGACAAAAACTCATACAGGGGTGTTTTTCCCCAATCTCTTGAATTTTAGAGACATATAACTGCATTCTATTGGCTACATCACACAGTGAGCTGTTGACCTTCATCATTTTCATCATCAAATTGTTGTATGAAATGTAATAAGACATGTAATGCTTAGGTCTGGGTGTAGGGCCATTTCAGGCCAGTTCAGCTTCCCCTCAACACACACGGTTCCATGGATTGCTGACAGCAATTCCACAAGTTTGAGTGCTGAGAATGCAGCCACCAAAAGAATGTGGTCTGACGAGTTCAAGCACAAGTTCCCAATTGTATTGTTAAAAATCACTTCAGCCCCTGGGTTCACAACAAATAAAAGATCCCCTGTCACATCCAGGCTCAATGCAGAGGGAGACAAACATATAATAATATCAAAGTCAGTCAGTCCCTGGGCCACACAGGTGCTGGACATTTCTTTTCTCTGTCCACTAGATAGCGCCAGCACTCTTATCTATGGAATCGGTTCAAAAGAAACAAAACAAAACCGCATCTCGGGCATTCATACATACCGAGGCTAACGGAACATCCAGGATTCATATTTAAACCGTCTTTTTGCGTTTTCACATACGCTAGTTCTTATTGCGATTCCAATTAAGTGACGGACAGACCTTCTTCTATTCATCCAAAAATGTATGAATTCCGTGGCATTCTGCGCTATAGAGTAAATTCCGTCTTTACGAATGGATCCTGTCTGCGTTTCCACAGAAACCATATGACCCTAGAAATGTAAGCACCCCAGAACCGTTGGGTTTGCCCTGTGTGTTGTGTTATAAAGAATTGTAGGGGTGAGATCATGTCCCAGGGTCTCTCTCTCTCTTGTGTGCGCCGAAATGCACCGAATTGGGTACCGAATGATTTAATGTGAATCGGTACTCGGTAGTACCGATGCAATTCGGTCGTTACCTTTAAAAGTACCGAGTTTGGTACCCAACCCTACTCAGTATTTTTGTCTTGTTTTTGCTAATGCAAATATGATCAGCTAAATTATAAAAAATTAATGTATTTGCCTGTTTTGTGCATGTTTTGTTGATAGATTCCTTCCCACACCCGTCGGCACTTTTATAGGATTGCACTCTGATGCTAATTTGCCCTGTTTATTAAATCTGGCCCTAAAAAATTGAAGAGAATTAATGAGTTTATTTTAAAACATGAACAAATATCTGCCATGGGGGAATGAACACTAGTTTTCCCTTTTGAATTAAGCTGATTTTTCTGAGCCAACTGGCTCTGTTCTTGTTTTATTCATAAACACACTTTGTTTTGATCATTTTCACAGAAAGCAGGACTGTCTTAATTTAAGAGTCTTTAGACACTTGACACAAATACTGAGGAATTGCACATTTTTGCAGTGTGTTGTTCAGAGGGTAGAGTAAACGTTATTTCTGTATTCTAGTGGCTGAGACCAGAGTTGTTTCTTTTTCTCTCTAAAATGAATGAATATCGATTGAGACTTGTATTTTAAAACTTTGTTGCTAATACACATCGTTGTCCGCTCACTAGACATCTACATTTAGAGACCATATTGACGTATTTTGTTCCCTTCAATTTATTCCTTAAATTTTCTGTACTTAGTCTTCAAAAGTCTTAAATGTACCTTCATAAACATAAAGAAACCCTGTAATAAATGTGCAAAGTTATCACAAAACTTGTTTTTCTTTTGTCATCATGGATTATGTGTACGTCTTTATGTGTGTGTACATGTTTATGCTACATAGGATAGTAAAACCTGAATTTTTGACATTGTGAGGCCCCCACAAGGGATTTAAAAATAAATAAATAGTAAATGCTGTTAATCTGAAAGTTTAACAATGCAAACAGGTTTTCTGTAAGGGGTAGGGTTAGGGTTATGGGATAAAAAATATTGTTTGGTCAGTATAAAGTAACAGAAGTCAATGGAAACTCCCCACAATTCACAGAAACAATTGTCTGTGTGTGTGTGTGTGTGTGTGTGTGTCTATGTGTGTGTATGTATTTGTGTGTGTGTGTGTGTGTGTGTGTCTGTCTGTGTGTGTGTGTATGTATTTGTGTGTGTGTGGTGTCTGTGTGTGTGTGCGCGCGTGCAGTATCAGTTATTTCCGCAGTGTAAGAATGGCTTTAGGGTTGGCATGAGGCTAGAGGGTATCGACCCTGAACACCCGTCCATGTACTGCGTCCTTACCATCGCTGAGGTAACAACCAAAACACTAATGTTATCTAAATATGATATTTTACTGTTATGTTACTTTACATGGTCCATCTTGTGGCTGACTTGCGCATATTTGCAGGTGGTAGGACATCGAATCAGACTACATTTTGATAAGTATTCAGACTGCTATGACTTCTGGGTAAATTCCAACTCTCCTGACATTCACCCAGTGGGATGGTGTGAGAAAACCGGACACAAGTTGCATCCACCGAAAGGTAAGAAACACCAGCCATTCACAAAACACCCGGAATTCAACTCAAGGAGACAAAATCTAGTTGTGGTTGTGAAATTATACTTAGTTTTTTCACTTTGATGACTAATGTGTTGCAGTATGTGCTACTGTTCCTCACGTGGCCCATGTGGTTTTTGTGTTTCTGTAGGGATGAAGGATGAAGAGTTTAGCTGGTCCTCCTACATCAAACTAAATAAAATCCAGACAGCACCCAAAGCCCTTTTTCAGAACCAGAACATGGTGAGAGAGAGCATCACATGACCCCAGATGAAGCCATAGGAAATGTGTCTCATATACCCCTAGATGTCACTGTTTCACTTTAAGTAACAAAGCACTTAAACTAGACAAAGCATGTCCACAGCACATTTAACCTATGTTTAAACACAGTAATAAGACATAGATACAAGTGCAAAAAACTTGACTTGATTGTGATCATCTAAGATATCATTGTTATTCAATGCGAGTTATTCAGGACATGCTGTGTTTTTCAGACCGTGACGCCGTCAGGGTTTAGGGTCGGTATGAAGCTGGAGGCCATCGATAAGAAGAATCCCTCGTTCATCTGCGTGGCCACGATTACAGACATGGTGGATAGTCGATTCCTGGTGCACTTTGACAACTGGGATGAAAGTTATGACTTCTGGTAAATGAATGAATGAATGTGTTTGTGCTATGCTCCTGCTGTGACAATTGTATTCATCTATGGACAGCACACCATTTTACAAAGACTTTCTGTAAGGTTTTTTTTTTTTTATCAATGCATGCAGTGACTTTATTAACAAACCAAATGCACAAAAACTTGTTAGAAAGTGTTAAGTATGAAACGTGATTTTTATTCACTAAAACTAAAGCACAACATTATTTCAACCCTGATGGTTTGGAAGACATATCATTGAAATTATGTTAGTATCACTCAGTTTTACTCACCACATAAGCACCACAAAGTTATACAAAAATATGATTATTAAATAATTATTTTTAATATTTCTTACTTGTCTTTTAAAAAAAGAATCACTATAATAAAGTTCACTTTTGAACTAATATAAGGGTGAACATATATATAAACCTGAACAATACAATACTCACATTTGTGAACGACATGAAATCATATATTTTTTAAGTTATATTTATGGGCTTTTTGAAGTTAATGAAATCAATATTTCAATTTGAATCATTGCATCATTTGGGTAGAGTGCCATTTTTTGTTCTGTTTAACTCCTGCAAACACACAAACTGTCCGAAATGCAGATGAAACTGAACGAGCTTGAATATATCAGATGACTAAATTGAGTATCTTGTTAATTATATCAGTCATAAGTCATAAGGACACAAATGGGGCAGGTTCTTGATCTTACGAGTGACCCAGTTATCATTCTGTGCTGAGTGTGTGCGTGTGCATGCGTGCGTGCGCGTATGTGTGCATCTGTGTGTGTACGTGCGTGCGTGTGTGTGTGTGTGTGTGTGTGTGCGTGCGTGTGTGTGTAGAGCAGGCAGAATGCTTTTAACTGCTCATCAATTACTCAGGAGGAGGAGGATAGTAGCTCAGTGAACGGCTCACACAATCACATCTGACAGCTCTGTGCACTGAGCCGAAGAAGAGCACATCTTCTCCAGCCGTCTCCCGAACATCTCAGCCCCACATTTCTTTCAGTCTATTCAAACAAATCATTTCAGGAGGACTGGTACCTGTTTCAGCACATCATCTTACCATCAGAAACCGCATCAGATGTTGTTGCATCTGGGGTTGAGATCACTCATTCTAAGCTAGTTTTGCTTCAGAGACCCAACACAGCACCTCAAATAGTTATGCTTCCAAAAAAAATCACATTTTGAAATGTATTAGCATTATTTGCCAGAACAAAATACAAGATTTTTGAGCATTTGGTTGAATTTTGATGCTCTCATGCTTTTGGAAGACATTAAGGAAATTAAGGGCCAGATTTATTAAAAGCTTGCGCCAGTCTTTTGATGTTAAAATATACTGTAAGCATTTACTAAAGAACAATTACCTTATTGAATATGCATTTGTCGGAGTTTCCCTTTCAGACCCAATATTTTTTGGAGGAGAGAATTAAAATGAATCACGCAATGCAATTTACTAATGTTTGCACTAGTCAAATCACTCGTATTTGCAGCATTATTTAAGTCTTAAAGCAGGTGGACATTTGCTGGTCATTATGAAATGAGATGTTGAGTCTGTGTTCTTTAATGTGTGCATTGTTAGTAAATCACACGCAGAAGTTTCCCCTCCCATCCGTGCTTTTATGTTATTGTGCTCTAACACTAATTTGCCCTGTTTAGTAAACCTGTCCCTAAGTAATTATGATGCCTACAATTAATGTAGATAGTAAATTCACAAAACGTTAATGTGTTTGTTTGTATCTTAAATGCACATAATTGTTTGGTTATGATTTATCAGAATTGTTTTGCTTTCTGTCTTTGACAGTCAAAATAGATGTGTGCACCAGTTTTTTAGTTGTGACCCACTAGCGCAGATGAAATGCAAAACTGTGTTAATTTTGTATTTTAATGCATGCTTTGTCTGTCCCCAAAAAAGTAAGAATTTATAAATTTTTAATGGGGTAAAATGGATTCAGGGTTTTGAAATGCATTAAATTGCATTTGTGTGTTTCATCTTTTCTGCAGGTGTGATGCAACAAGTCCTTATATCCATCCTGTTGGCTGGTGTCTAGAGAACGGCAGGACCCTTACTGCCCCTCCAGGTGATGCAACACCTAATTTTACATGTGCACCCCCCCCCCAAAAAACCCCAACAGATTTTAAAAACACTATTATGCAATAAACTGCTTTAAAAGTAGCCTTTTCCAGTGTTGGAAAGAGAGCTTGATGAAGGAAGGAGAAAAGTTAAGGTCTGCCGGTTGTATTTTTTAAGCTCATTGATAAAATGCAAGATGACGTTAGGCTTTAGATCTGAGCATGTGATACAGGTGTATTCAGAGGGACTTCAGTATGAGGACGACGTGTGTTTATTCTGACCTGACTTCAGACTTCTGCTGGGGATACAGATGTTTTATTATGTGTGTGTGCGTGCGTGCGTGTGTGTGTGTGTATGCGTGTGTGTGTGTGTGCGCATGCGCGCGCATGTGTGTGTGTGTGTGTATGTGTGTGTGCATGCGTGTGTGTAAAATGAATTAAAAAGTAATGTAGATTGGTTGCAAGTTGTATTTTTAAGCTTTAAAATCTTGCAAAAAACCATTGTGCGCTGCTCTCACATTTAGAGACCATGGTGACGGATTGTGTTCCCTTTAATTTATTCCCTACATTTTCTGTAATTGTTCTTAAAAGGGGCTTTAAAATGTCTTAAAATTACATTCATAAAACTTGGATAAACCCTGTTGTATTTAACATCATTTCTGATTGATGTATTACCTAACGTGTCATGGGACGGGACAAGTAGTTCATTCTCTCGTAAAAGATGTAATTTCTTTCTTTCTTTAGATGTTTCATGTTGTGTCTCTCTCACCTTAGTTAACCCTAACCAGCCACAAAGTCCACCCAAAATGATCTCATAACACAGCATAAAAACCAGTGAGCTCTGGGAAATACCATGTTTTCGTCAGTCCCTCAAACCTCACTCTCCGTGTGCTGTAGGATACCCTGATGTGAAGACCTTCTCCTGGGAGAAATACTTGGCAGAGACCAACACATTACCAGCTCCTGCTCGAGCCTTCAAAGCGGTGAGTGCATGTGATTATTACCAAGCATCTCCAGCCCCTGTGAGAGACCCGAGGCGCTGAGGACATCTATCTCTCTCTCTCTCTCTCTGCAGAAACCTCCTCACAGTTTCCAGCCCAATATGAAGTTGGAGGTGGTCGACAAGAGGAACCCTGCTCTGATCCGAGTGGCCACGGTAGTTGATGCGGATGACCATCGACTGGGGGTGAGAGCTATATTTTGCACACATAATGCTGGGTCAGTGTGAATTTCCATGTTGGTCCAAAGGGGTCAGCTGGCTGACCTTGTTTTACATTGTAGAAAACCATGTTATTAGCTTGTCAAGTGGTGGGAAGAAGTTTGCACACTGTTCGCCACTTTGAAACACTCCTGTTGTTTTATTTATTACATTTTTGTAATATACGAACAGTCGATGTTTCAAACCTACTGAAATGCTCTAGTGTTTCTGGTATCAGTGAACATGGAGCGGAGTGATTATTAAATGCTCCGAGCGCGAGGGGAATTAATGCTCCACTCCGCTCACATGCTCTGATCAGACACTGCCACACAAATGTGGCTTTTTCTTAATGACTGTCCTCCTACACGATTAAGCACAGAGTAACAGCTCGCTACCAGTTACAAAAGACAATGTAACTGTCTGTCACCTGTCTGTCACATGCAATTATAGTTGCATTTTTCTTTAAATAAGATCTGAAAATATCCCTTGATTATGTTTTGGCTCGCCATCTAGTGGCAACATTTAGTTTTTGGCCCGATGCCAAACTTACTTGCCGACCCCTGCTCTACAGGATCTACAGGATCAGTATACTAAATATAATCAACTGACTAACAGGCTAGTAGTTCAAATCTCATTTTATAAGTAATGACTAGTTTATGTTCCTTCATTAGACTATGCAAACATCAATTGCAACCCTGGAGCACAGTCTTAAATCGCTGGGGTATATTTATAAAACATGTATAACCTGAATGCACTGTAAGTCCATTTGGATAAAAGCGTCTGCTAAATGCATAAATGTAAATGTAAATGTTATAACAATAGACAAAAATACATTGTATGGGTCAAAATTATCAAATTGTCTTTTATGCCAAAAATCATTAGGATATTAAGATCATGTTCCATGAAGATATTTACTAAATTTCTTACCGTAAATATATCAAAACTTACTTCTTGATTAGTAATATGCATTGCTAAGAACTTCATTTTAACAACTTTAAAGATTATTTTTTTGCACCCTCAGATTCCAGATTTTCAAATATTGTCCGATCATAACAATAACACTTAAGACTGATTTTGTGCTCCAGGGTCACATATGTGTTTTACCGGATTTAGTTGGATCTGGCAGCTTCGATCAGGATGATCTTATCCAGTACGTGTCATGATAAAGTTCTGACTGGTGTAGCCTAAAGACGTTTGATGAAGTCAGAACTGGTTCCTTTGCTCCATCCAGTCACCATCAGTGGAATAAAACCCTCTCTATGAATGTGCTGGTTGGTTATTTTCCCGGTCTAGCTAGGACAAATGGATTTTTAAATGACAATCGTATTTTTATTATTATATTTCTTATTGTTGTATTGTAATTTCAAGGAATAAAAAAATTATACTGTATCCGTAATGCAGGACTCTGCTTACTCTGCTGGATGCAAGACAAAGCTCCCAATTATGAGACCATCCAGCATATGTACATCCGGCTTTTATGGCTTATATATTATGGTATGTTGATAATATGGAGCTAATTTCAAAACACAATAGCTTTTTACAGAGTGTGTCCTACATAGGGGCTGAATATGATCTGCTTCTTGCTCACGTATCCATGAAATCCACTCTGGATCAAAGCATCACTGATTTCTTGCTCATTGTGTTTAGTCGCTGTAATTGTCAGTGAAGATGCAATGATGCAGCTGCCGGTGGTCCCATGACTGCATCTGATCTCTCATCCATCTGTTTGGGAGTTTAGAAGCGATCAGGATGAGTCATCTGTGCTTTTCCCTTCGTGTGGGCTGCAGGGAAGCTCTGCTCCATATAGAAATCTTCTTTTGAACATGATCTGTCAGTCCTCCGGATGAAAAACCTCTGCTCTTCACACATATGAGCCGTTCTAATGCAGATCCTTGCAGTTGTAAGTTTCAGTTCAACACATCGCGATTCATGCCAGCATTGCTTTGGATTCAAAGCACTGAAAAATGGCATAAGTGCTGAGGAGCATTTCCTGGAAAACAACTCGGATAAGTCAGATTTTATTGCATTCAGAAATAATTTCAAATGTTGGTAAATAAAATGTTTACAAAACACTGTAGGCAGGTATTTAGTTCCAAACAAATCCTTAACAATTACTGGCATTCAGAACAAAACAGGAATGAAAAATAGAAGACTAAATTAACAAATTATAGCAGCTTTCAATATAAACAATATTTATTATAACCCCCAAGCCTAGTATGTATTTAAGCTGAAACTGAAACTACTGCTCTACAACTACATGTTACTGTACCTTTCTCAAATCCAAATGTGTGCATATTTTGCACGCTAGAAGTTAATTCCCAAACGATCAGAGCAAGACACAGTTTATACTAGAGATTGACAAGGTCAGGCATTCACAGCTGTTCACACGGAGTGAGCAACTAAACAACTTGTAGACATACATTTTTAATGAGAGTAGGTTGTTTGAGGCAACATTAATGCATCAGAGTTGAGTCATGACCGATATGCAGTTGATTAGAAACACCTGCTATCAACCAACAGGCCTCTTTCCTAGGTGTTGCACGAAGCAAAGAGAAAGGCGATTTCAGTAAGGTCTCACCATTTTTGAGTCCGCGTAACAGCTGTAATTGCACATGTGGGATCTAAGAGGGCAGTGGGATCTAAGAGGGCAGCAGAATCCACACACATCATTCACACGGAGCGAGAGAAATAACATATGTCACTGTGTGTCTCACACTCAGGCGCAAAGCTGTCAGATCTGCCTCCGCTCATGCTGTCTGTCTGCTCCGCCATCATTCGTCATCCTCCATAGAGAGAGCGAGCAGAGGTCCTTCAGTCTCTCTCTTAAACACACACAATCAATGCTCGGCTTACACGTGTCGGTCTAGAACCATACAGTGCACCACCTCCACCTCTCTCTCATCACCTCTGTTCACTGACATTCACCGGATGGATTTGTCGGATCCCCAATCAATATTTCCTGAAGCAGCTGTAATTGACTTGGAGGAAAAAGACCTTTACGTCCAGGTCTTTGATGTTCTCTGCAACGCCCTCGACTCTCCCGCAGGACAGAGACAAAAGGGCTTGATTTATTTGACATGTCTGAATCAAACCTGTTTACAGGGTGTCTTTTATAGTAATTTAACAAGTCTTAAAGGAAAACACAGGTTTTCCATATTCCAATATGTTCTTTCCTCAAGTGGATATGTACGTATCAAAAACCGGTCGTATCAACTCATCTAAGTTGAGGGAAGAACATATTGGAACATGGAAAAATGGTGGCGTTTTCCTTTAAATGCGTGGCTTTATGAAAATGAGTTGTTCAAAAAAACTTGCATAGAACAAAGCCTTATATAAATTATTCTTAATTTTTAAATACAGCAGAATCAGATCTTCAGCAACAAAATGTAAAAAAAAAATAAGTGCAGTGTGATTCAGAGATATTATTGTTTACTAAAACCAGTAAAAAAATTTAATTAAGAAAATAATATATATATACAGGTGCTGGTCATATAATTAGAATATCATCAAAAAGTTGATTTATTTCACTAATTCCATTCAAAAAGTGAAACTTGTATAATATATACATTCATTCCACACAGACTGATATATTTCAAGTGTTTATTTATTTTAATTTTGATGATGATTAACTGACAACTAATGAAAACCCCAAATTCAGTATCTCAGAAAATTAGACTATTGTGAAAAGGTTCAATATTGAAGACACCTGGTGCCACACTCTAATCAGCTAATTAACTCAAAACACCTGCAAAGGCCTTTAAATTGTCTCTCAGTCTAGTTCTGTAGGCTACACAATCATGGGGAAGACTGCTGACTTGGCAGTTGTCCAAAAGACGACCATTGACACCTTGCACAAGGAGGGCAAGACACAAAAGGTCATTGCAAAAGAGGCTGGCTGTTCGCAGAGCTCTGTGTCCAAGCACATTAATAGAGAGGCGAAGGGAAGGAAAAGATGTGGTAGAAAACAGTGTACAAGCAATAGGGATAACCGCACCCTGGAGAGGATTATGAAACAAAACCCATTCAAAAATGTGGGGGAGATTCACAAAGAGTGGACTGCAGCTGGAGTCAGTGCTTCAATAACCACTACGCACAGACGTATGCAAGACATGGGTTTCAGCTGTCGCATTCCTTGTGTCAAGCCACTCTTGAACAACAGACAGCGCGTCAGAAGCGTCCTCGCCTGGGCTAAAGACAAAAGGACTGGACTGCTGCTGAGTGGTCCAAAGTTATGTTCTCTGATGAAAGTAAATTTTGCATTTCCTTTGGAAATCAGGGTCCCAGAGTCTGGAGGAAGAGAGGAGAGGCACAGAATCCACATTGCTTGAGGTCCAGTGTAAAGTTTCCACAGTCAGTGATGGTTTGGGGTGCCATGTCATCTGCTGGTGTTGGTCCACTGTGTTTTCTGAGGTACAAGGTCAACACAGCCGTATACCAGGAAGTTTTAGAGCACTTCATGCTTCCTGCTGCTGACCAACTTTATGGAGATGCAGATTTCATTTTCCAACAGGACTTGGCACCTGCACACAGTGCCAAAGCTACCAGTACCTGGTCTAAGGACCATGGTATCCCTGTTCTTAATTGGCCAGCAAACTCGCCTGACCTTAATATCAATTGATTGAGCCATACATTAATTAAAACAATTAAGAATTTTGTAATATGCTCCCATTTTTGGTTTTTGATGTATGCAGTTTTTTGTTATTTGTATTGTATCACGTGGCTCTGGTTACATGTGTAACAATGTGAAGGAAAAGAAGGAAGAAGAAGTGTTTTGTGCTGCTAACATTCAGGTTTTTTAACTTAATTTTCAAATAGTTCAATTCCTTTTATAATGCAACATGACAAAGAAGATGTAAACTTTACACTACAAGTTATGGATTCCCGTGTCAAATCCTTTGTGCAATAGTCTTGTGTAAATAGCGAAGAATGGGAAAAGAATCAGCATCATTATATCAGTGATACTAATATCACACTGATTGTGAACAAAGCAAAAGGCAAACGAGAGAGAGATCGATAAATGGATGTAGTCATCATAGACTCTAAACAAAATGGACATAGTGTCCGTGACGTCACCCGTCGGTTTCTGAAGAGGATTTTAGAAGCTCAAAGTGGGTGGAGCCGGCCGTTGCCATCTTGGTTGCGCGCCACTCCCGAATAATCGAAAATGGGCAAAAAGGCGGGAGGTGGGCGGAGCTGGTTGCTGATACCATGCCATCCAAGCGCAACAGTGGTGACAGCAGAGGCAATCCACCTGTCACTCAAGTGACCACACCCTTAATTATGCAGAACTTTAAGGCTTAATATAATTTAAACGGATGAGTTATAAAAAATTCACCCCCCTTACAGTTGTCATGAAGGGCAAAATTAGCTATATAGACCAAAACCACTTTTTGTACCAGGCTGTAAACATTATTTTTCTGCTATAAAGTTGGGCATTTTAACATGGAGAGTCTATGGGATTGACTCCCTTTTGGAGCCCACCTCTAGCGGCCAGTCGATGAACTGCAGTTTTAGTCACGTCCGTGTTGGTTTCACGAGAGAGAGCGGAAGGTTGCCGCTTGTTAGTCATGCATGGACACATGCAAACTGGAAGGAGATAAAAAGAGAGCGAGACTGATGAGAAGAATGCAAATAAAAGATTTCCTTATCTCAAACTGTGACGCAGTGAATCACAAAAGGCCAGTCTGGTGCGGATGGGCGGCTCGAAGCCAGTCCACTCAGCCTCCACATAATGACCGTCATCTGTGCTGTGAACGCCACTAAAAACACTGCTCGCCTTTTTAGCCCGTCCCTATTCCTGCTGTCCAGCTAATTTCCCAGGAACCCGTTTTATCGAAGTCTTGGAGACAGGCTGTCATTTAAGGGCTGTTGCTCTTTTCTTCTCATTGTTGTGATTGCAGCAGCTCTTTTCAAAGAGTCCTGAGAGTCTGAAACACAATATGACCGAGTCACCCTGCCAGGCATCTGATTTCTGCCAACACTTCTTGTTAAAACGTCTCTAGAGACGCGCACTGCAATATGAAGATAATCGTCTCGGGGACCTTGAAATGCTAGTATCCAAGCTGTTCATCTGTTTTGTACCTTATGCAAGAATAAAATCTCTATCACCACACAACCATGACCCTACAGGAACAATTGAGCTATTGGTAAGCCCCGCCCCCCTTAGTTACTGTTGCTCCCTCGCACAAACAAATAGAGTTGCTCACTGTCTTACAATGAGAGCGGTCAGTGTGAAAATCTTGTCCCACGATGTTTTTGCACAATTTTGGACACAGAAGACCACCAAATAGGTATTAAATATTCAATGGAGGGGTTAATAAGATATTTAAAAATAAATACGGTGGGTAACTCGAGTGTTTACAGATCACAATGCAAGCAGGAGAAGTCTCATATTACGATTGCGGATGACAACATGCAGATCAACACTGTTCACGTATCGCAGGGGATGGTTAAATTAATGTGCATTTAACCAGTTTAATACTGAAATGTAGACCTTCGTTTAGGTGTTTTTGACCTACACCGTACAAGACGCGATCAGTCCGTTATTTAGGTTTGTATGTTAGCATGGACTCACTAACTTTAACGTTAGCTAGTTTAATCCAGAGATACCTTGCTGAAGCACAAGATAACATTAACATGCTTGAGCAGATGAAAAGTGTAACTTAATGAGTGTATGACAAGCAGAAAATGAAAGTTGTATTGGGGTTGAATACTTATGGACATTTTGCTCTGTTTTGTTTGGATTTAAGAAATGTAATATAATAAATGATATTGCTCTCAGGATACGTGGAATCAGTGTTATTAGTACCCCAGGCACATTGTTTTAACATTTTTGACGCATAAACCCCATAAAACTGATACGAGCTTCAGATCCTCCAATCATCCTCTATGACGCTGAAACCCAAAGATGTCCGAGGTCCTCTCCGTGCAACTGATACTCGACTGCCATTGGCTAGTCTGCGTTCGAGGGGAGGGGCTTACCGATAGCTCAATTCCTCCTGACCTTAGGCGTCTCGATTCGGGGCAGTCTACCATGAGCAATGGGCTTTAAATAATGGCACAAATACCAGTATGTTTACTACCACAAACCTTAAATCCCATTGCATTCATTTAAATCAAACATACGGCCCACAAAGCTGGCCCATGGGATTATTTGAGCAATGATATAAAATAATAAATAAAACATTATCAAGTGTATTCGCAACAATAGTTTATTTTTAACTTAAAGCAGAACTAATGGCTCATTATTTGCATTGATTTTATGCATCGGGATACAAACGCACAGCTCGATATGGATCAAGCGGCACATAACTGGTGATAGCTGTGTTGTAATGATGCTTGTGTGGGAGGTGGTGATTTTAAAGATGTCTAAAAGAAGACATTCGACCTGGAATGGCATATATTTCAGGAGAAAGGGAAATAAGTGTATTTGTTCTGTGAGCTGAACCAGTAATGGACACTTTAGGATGGAAAAGTAGGTAAGATAGGGGTGTGCGTCCACTATAATACTTTAATAATGTTTGAGCTGACATTATGTAACTGACTTAGCAAAAACACGTCTTGAGAGTCTTTCACTAAAGGCTGTTCGAATGCAGTTATAATATAGTTTAAGATATGGAGGCAAAAATGCAATGTAAGAGTTCTTGTTTGTATATTTGTGTCACGGTATTTAAATATCATGACACGAGTGAGGGTGTAGTTTTCCTGAATATCAGCGTGATCACAAGTGAATGCAGCAGTTTCACGCAAACACGTTAGTATTGAGTGAGTTTTGGTTTAGTCACAGTGTTGTCTGTGTGCTCTGTAGGAGAACATGTGTGTGTTTCCAGCAACACAGTGTGTTTTGTGAATGAATTCTTTGTTTTGAACAAATCATTTGAGTCAGTGATTCATTGGCTCCATTCATAAACACAGCCGTCACCAGTAGAGATCAACCGATATATCGATTTATTGATATTTTTCCCGATATTTAAGTATTTTACCATTATCGGATATCGTTTTTGTAATATCGGATTCACCGATAAATGCCGCAATCTTGTGGTTGTTTTGAGAATTGCACGCAGGATCACTATTGCAGTGAGACAACAACAACGGCGTCCAGGTACTTGATTTGCTGTAGTTAGTAAACTTTATTTAACATAACAGCATTAATGCACTCATTGGATGTATTAAATACATCCCTGATATGCAGTTTATGCAGATTGGCTCTAAGAAATAGAGACGAACTCATGGAGTCACGTAAGATAATCCGTCAATCTTTCCCAATAAAGACGTAACTTTGCCTGAATTAAATAATAAAGCCATCTCTATCGAAATGAATTGTTTATTATCTCCGCAAGAGATCGCAGTTTGAGTATAGTTCTGTGTAAATAGATAAACCGCGCTGTCAGCAGTTATTTCATAATCCGGAATGACAAAAACATTTGAATATTTCTGATAAAACATATTAGTTGAGAAATGCAATAAAATACAGTGTTTTGTTTGTTATAGCTTATTTCAATATTCCAGAGAATATTATTAATTGAATTTACATTATCCAGAGAATATTATTCTCCACTCTTTAGTCTATTAAACAGCTTATAAACACAAAACTGTAGTTTTAAATTAAGTTGATATGACTCTTGCCCTTTATATTCTCCATTTTAAAACATTAGACATTCTTGTAAATAATTGGTATCGGTTATAAAAAATTAATATGGTCGATCACTAGTCACTAGTGTCGTTTCTAAATGAATCAGCCATTTTGAATTAATCTTTTGAATGAATGAGTCAATTAATCACTTGTCAAGATAGGGATTTTTACACACCTACTATTGGTTTAGCTTTATATTTACGCATACATTGCAGTCTTAACCCAATTAAGGTACTATCTCAAAAACACACTTGGCAAAATATGGTGCAATTATAAAAATAAAAAATGTCAATATTGCACACCTTTAAAATATCTAAGCATCATCTTTGAAAAATAAGTTTTCCTAGTTTCCTTTTCCGTTTGTTTGGTTTAGTATTATTGTAATTGTAACAAAAGGTATGCACAAGGTGACAATTTTCTCCAATCCGGCCTTCAACCTAAAATGAGTTTGACCACCTCTGATTCAAATACTCTCCCTTAAATATATTGCCTCTGAAAGGGACACATATGCAGTAATATCAGCTGCAAAAATTAATGTGTTCAAGCCTATTCATTACTAATGTGTCTGTAGTAAACTGTGTGACTATAGTCAATCCTGCCAGTCGTTTTTTACCACCAAAAGCGGTTTCTGGTGCAAGCTGTTGAAATTAATTAATTCATTACATTCATTGAGGTTTATGTGTAAAACAAGAACGAATAATAAACTTTACCGGGAACTTTAAATGTCAAAGATTTTATGAAATATTTGCATGGTGCATACAGTAAGTGCATAGTGCATCATTTGGTACACAGCTTTGTTTTTTAGCATTGTAAAAGAGTGATCTGCATTGCTCTCTTTTAGATCCATTTTGATGGCTGGACAGATGAATATGATTACTGGATCGATGCAGACAGCGCAGATATTCATCCTGCCGGGTGGTGCGCCAAAACCGGACATCCACTGCAGCCACCCATCAGTGAGTACAGACAGCTTTCACACAAGCTTTAGCTGAGAGACTCACTCGTGATGGAGCAGCACGCAGCAACACTTGAGGCCAACACTTGGCTTTGATTTTATAGGTGTCATAGAATGCATTGATACAATATTTTTAATTGGTATCTGATATATAAATAGAAGGTATGTGGCTTAGTTAAGGGCAAACATTCTCCAGAAACAGATTTACATGTCTATCTACAACCCAAGGATTTGTCCCTAGAATGAAACGGTCTGTTATTGGCTTATTTGGAAGGGTCATGAATAATAAAGTTGAGCTCTGCTCTGATTGGCTGTTTTACAGTTAAACTCTGCTCTGATTGGCTGTTTCACAGTTGAGCTCTGCTCTGATTGGCTGTTTTACAGTTGAGCTCTGTTCTGAGTGTCTGTTTTACAGTTGAGCTCTGCTCTGATTGGCTGTTTCACAGTTGAGCTCTGCTCTGATTGGCTGTTTCACAGTTGAGCACTGCTCTGATTGGCTGTTTCACAGTTGAGCTCTGCTCTGATTGGTGGTTTCACAGTTGATCTCTGCTCTGATTGGTTGTTTCACAGTTGAGCTCTGCTCTGATTGGCTGTTTCACAGTTGAGCTCTGCTCTGATTGGCTGTTTTACAGTTGAGCTCTGCTCTGATTGGCTGTTTCACAGTGCAGCTCATTTCAGTAACTCACAGGAAGGAAATGCAGGTAAAATATATATTTCAATACTTTCTGGTGCAGTTATATCGTTGGGTGAATTTACTGTAAATAACATGCAGGCATCAGGGAGCCGCTATTAATATGCTGGGCATTGAAACTGCTTTTTATTGTGTTTTACTTTCACTTTCGAGATCGCACGAACTCAGTTTATACTATGCAGCGGCAGTACTTCCCACACATTTCACAAGATCAGATGCTTGTCAGTGGTGCTCAGGATCTGTAAATCATTCGCCATCATCCTCAGTCATCTCTGTTTATGCGGTAAGAAATTTTAAGGAGCTAACCGTGTCCCTTTACTGGCTCGCGTTATTTATTAGGCGTTATTTGCTTTCTGTGTCTTTCTGAATACAGACACAACCCATCCCTGCACGTCACTCCCCCTGCACAGCCTGGGACATAACATTTATTTCCATCATCTGCCTATTTCGCTGTTGTCCTCTGTGTTTCTTCACATTACCTGCAGAACTTCTGATAGTTCGGCTGGTCTAGAACATGGGCTGGTATTGGTTATGCTAATGTTGGGGGCGTAACTATTAGTGATCCTGACTGTTGCGTCACAGTCGGTGTTATGTTCTGATTCGTCTGTTTTTCAGTGGTCTTTATAATTCACGAGATCTATATAAGAAGCTCATGGTATGTCATTTCCCCCTGCATAACTCTTATTATTCAATTATGCCGCGGTAAATATAGTTTTCCATTCTATGGCACATTTAAGACAGCATCACATGTATTCTTATGGATAAGATGGGCAATGCACAAAGAAAGTATATTATATTGAGTACTGCAAATATCAAAGAAATATTTGCATCTACTCAAAATGGACAATTTGTTTTCTATCCTATTAAATATTGTGCAACATGCTAACATCTGACACTATTGGAATTCATTGTTCCTCTCATTCACTTTGTGTGATGCATGGAGATGATCCTATTTAATATTACCAAATATTTTCCTGTAAAACAAAACAAGAAACTGACTAAGACTAGATTAGATGTTTTTGCACTAGGGTTTTTGTTTTGTTTTGAGAGAGAGAGAGAGTACTGACAGTTGTTTCAGTGATTCAGACGAACCGTACATGTTGAGTTTATGGCCAGTCAAACGGCGTTCTCTATCATCTGTAAATGGACTGCCTCAGACTCTCTAAATGACTGACATTTTCCTCGTCATTTCATGGAAAGTTGTAGCCGGTACAGAGAGAAGAATTATGTGGGTATAAAAGAGAGGAATGGAGCGTCTAACAGTCGTCTCTCTTCCTCTCGTGTCAATATCTTCTATTAGCTCCAGAGGATGCTGGGAAAATGCTGGGGAATAATGAGCTTTACTCCAGTCTGTCTTGCTGATAATCTTCTTCTCATTCTCCTTCCCTTCCACTGTGTCCATGGAAACGGATCGGATCGATGGTTAGAAATCAGCGACTTACTGAGAGAGAGAGAGAGAGAGGGGGAGAGGGGGAGAGAGGGAGGGAGAAAGAGAGCGAGGGAGACAAAACGAATGTGAGAAAAGAGAGTCTATCTATACTCTTAGTCTTTTCTATTTTCTTTATGACCACTAAACCAGTCATAAGTGTCAATTTTTCAAAATTGAGATTTACACATCATCTGAAAGCTGAATAAATAATATTTCTATTGATGTATGGTTTGTTATGTTTGGACAATATTTGAAAATCTGGAATCTGGGGGTGCAAAAAAATCCAAATATTGAGAAAATCATCTTTAAAGTTGTTCAAATGAAGTTCTTAGCAATGCATATTACTAATCAAAAATTTAGTTTTAATATATTTATAGTAGAAAATTTACTAAATATCTTCATGGAACATGATCTTAATATCTTAATGATTTTTGGCCTAAAAGAAAAATGGATAATTTTTACCAATACAATGTATTTGTGGCTATTGCTACAAAGTAGGGCTGAGTGATATGAGCAAAAATTAATATCTCTGTATTTTTTGGCTGATTTGTGGTATGCGGTATATATCTCGGCATTTTGTATTTGGATTAAACAAATAAATAAAGTGAATGTAATCATGTAGGCATATATAATGTGCAAAAAAGAGTTAAAATCATATTAAATTCTAACATTGTAACATTGCGATCTAAAAACAAAAACAATGCTTTTAAAGCAAAGTTAAATTTAATAAACAAAAAATGAAAATAATAAAAAAGCACAGACTAACTGAGGCTGTTTTACCTCATTACAGTCACTTTACCGTTAGTGCTATCATACAAATACACTTACCTGCAGGTTTAAAATTCCACATGTCACATTTATATTTGCCAACTTGAAATATTTCAACAAAATGTATATTTTAGTCAGAGTTATTGCGCTCTGTCTGTTTGGCACGCATGCGGTCAAAACCAAGTCTGTGAGTTAAGCGGAGCATCGTAAAGCAAAATCTTGTGCACTTCTGACAGCAAGATGGAAATATTTCCATGGCTTTCTATCATTAACAGATGGAGAATATACCTGTGAAATATAAGTTATGCATTTAGGAAAAGAGCTTATAGCACAAATCAGCACGTCTCTGTCAGCGGCACACGCAGCCTTTCTGTAAGAGCCACTTTAAACTCAAACTATAAACTATAGACTACTATATCTTATGAGTTTTAAAGCCCTTCATATAAAGCATGTCACATGTTTAGAACAAAGTGTTTTATGCACTTTCTCCGCAGCAAGTCAGTCTGTGTCCTCCTCCCTAGAGATATTATTCAGATGTGCTCATAACAAACTCGATATTAACGGTATTGCTTCATACCGTATCACTTATAAAAATATATCATACAAACTCGATATACCGCCCAGCCCTACTACAAATATACCTGTGCTGCATAAGACTGCTTTTGTGCATACCCGAGTCTATATACACTCTCGATATAACTCTATTAATAACTTTAATTACTCTGTCTTCGTTGTCTCCTTGGTAAACAAGTACATTAGCTTCAGATTAAATCCTATTTACATTTTTCATGATGGCTTATAAATGACTGAAAACGCAACCATAATTTCTATAAAAAAGTAATTTGACAAAAAAGGTAGGTTTGCATTTTGATCTCTGCATGGATTGTTATTGTTTTTTTCATAATGGATTTTCATATTTTACTTCTAAGGCTGTCACTTTATGGGTTATTTCTAGTGATCGACTGATATTGACTTTTTTATAACCGATACCGATTATTTGTACGTTTATGTACCCGATAACCGATATGCAGAACCGATATTTATTTACTGTTATAAAGTAAATAAATAACAGAGTGAAGTCCATTCTTCACTTTGGGTTTTCCTCCTTTCAGTCATCTTAACAACAACAAAAAACTGTTGAAAATTTACATTTTCATGTCAAATGTAATCTTAAAATTACAACAATAAAAACATTTTATTTATAAAAAGCATCATCAGCAACACTGATATTAACAATAAGCAAAAGAATGTCTAACGTTTTCAAATGGAGAAAATAAAAGACAGAAGTCATATCAACTTCATTTTAAACTACAGTTTTAGGATTATACGCTGTTTAATAGACTAAAGAGTGGAGAATAATTCCCCGAATAATATCTCTGGAATATTGAAATAAGCTATAACAAACAAAACATCGTATTTTATTGCATTTCTTAATTGGCACGTTTTATCAGAATTATTAAAATGTTTTTGTCATTCTAAATTATGAAAACTGCTGACAGCACGGTTTATCTATGCATTTACACAGAACTATACTCAAACTGCGATCGCTTGTGGAGAAAATAAATAATTAATTTTGATAGAGATGTTTATTGGCGAAATAATGGTTCTATAGTAAATGTTAATATAGTTTAGCGTGTTTCAAACAAGTGAATCTTGTTAAAAGTTACTTGCGGTGGCCGTGCCGGAGCTTCTCCTGAGTGAATAGTTCCACTGCTCCAGGTGTGTGTGCACTTGGATGGGTCAAATACAGAGAACACATTTCACTGCTAGTTATACTCTGTATAATTGTGTATGTGACAAATAAATAAAAAATATATATATATTTTTTTTTTAAACCGATAACCGATTATGGTAAAATGCTTAAATATCGGGAAAGATATCGGTAAACCGATATATCGGTCGATCTCTAGTTATTTCATTACAGTGAAATAACTGTATATTACATTTGATTGTGTTATATTTTGTCTCTATGAAGCTCATGTGTAATCACTAACAGTCATTGATAACTCCGTGTGAGGATGATGTATAATGTGTGTTTTCTTCATAGCTCCACGGGACATGTTTGATGCATCCGAGCAGGGCGGCTGTCCCACGCCAGGCTGTAAGGGAGTGGGTCACATAAAAGGAGCCCGCTACTCTGGACACCACAGGTCAGTGTGACTCCGAGTTTGGTGTATCTCGATAATGTGAACACTGTTTAAGACCACTGCTTCATGATACCGTTCATGCAAACTCCAGTATAGCTTGTTTAACTTAATCGTACTAAATGAACACGTATTGCAAGTCTTGGTCAAACTGTGCATATCTAAACTCGCTGTCAGTTTATATCTCACTTCCTGTTGCTTTCCGCAGAAATTAACATAAAATTTGTACATGTTGCACACAAATAAGTGATGCAAGAAAGCTACGGTATCCATGCATTTCTCTGTCTTCCGCATAGATGATATCAAGTAACAGATGTTCATCAAATATAGCAAACAAGCTCAAATGTGCTTCTCGTGTGTCAAGTAAGCATGTGATGCTAGCTCTGCATGATCTGTGTGTCTGATACACAAACTCATCACACGCGATGCTCATTGTGATTTCAGCGTCTGCATCTCAATATATGAGAGACGAACCTCGTATACTTCACAAAGCTTTTTACCATTTACTTTGAGAAAACTGCCATTAAGACACATCTTCATGGCAGTCTGTCTGAAAGTCTGGTTTAACTTGAACAAATTATGACAGAAATGTATTATGATTGTATACTTACATGTAATTCTCAAATAATAATGTTAAAATAAATATTAATTGTTATACAGTACTGTTGTGCAGCAGCATATTATTTGACAAACAAAATTTAAAATGCAAATAATTTTGTTAATTATGTTTTCATTTCATTACATTTTAAAAGACTGAATAATTTATATTGAATCATAAAACACAGAATTCAGGGCTAAATAAAACAGATTTCATTGGGCCCTAAATTAAAAGGTAGCTCTGGGGAGTACAACTTATCTTTACATTCATTCTCGAGGTCTATCAAACACGTGTTCCCCATTAATGATGAATAAATATTGATATGATGTGAGGAAAATACTGTGATAATATTGTTGGCCATATCACCCGGCCTAGCCTGAATATGGTCTTCAGCTCGGTCTAAGCTGACTAATGATCATTACTCTCTAATGAAGGCAGGAGTCTCTGTGCGTCTGTCTGTCTGTTTGCATTTTTATTATGCCGAGAACCGTTCATCCAATCGATTTAATGCATGGCGGGGGTGTTACTGCGGACCCAAGGGAGTACAGTGTTGGATTTTGGTGCAATATGGACACGACATGTTCAAAATTAATGAACTACAGAACAGCGCGAGCCGGACGCGGCACGTCTCACGCGGGCAGGGCTTATATCTGACCTGGGAGCACAAACACAGTCTGAAGTTGCTGGGTATATTTGTAGCAATAGCCAAAAATACATTGTATGGGTCAAAATTATCTATTTTTATGTTATGTCAAAAATCATTAGGATATTAAGATCATGTTCCATGAAGATATTTAGTAAATATCTTACCGTAAATATATCAAAACTTAATTTTTTATTATTAATATGCATTGCTAAGAACTTAATTTGAACAACTTAAAAAATTATTTTCTCAATATTTAGATTTTTTTGCACCCTCAGATTCCAGATTTTCAAATATTGTCCGATCATAACAAACCATACATCAATGGAAATATTATTTATTCAGCTTTCAGATGATGCATAAATCTCAATTTTGAAAAATTGACACTTATGACTGGTTTTGTGCTCCAGGGTCACATATATGCTCCGAGGCCGGACACTGCGCTAGTGATACAAGGTCTGTTAAGAGCAATGCTTTTAATAAGGTACCCTAACATTCTTTTAACAAACAAATCAGTAATTAGCAGCACAGTAATTACTGACACTGTAAAGGGTAGGCTATAACGAAAAATAAATGAAAAGAACAAAGACTGCAATACATAAAGAACACGCTAGCGTACTTTCAATAACAGCATCATGCATTTTAATGAACGAACAGTTTAAATAAAATTAAATGAATTCCCTTATATAGAATAAAACAAACTAGGCTTAATAGAACAAAATAACGTTAGGCTAGATAGACAGCTCATATTTCAATAATCAACTATTTCTTTACAAAGTCAATCTTTTAAATGAATCACAATCAGGCTGTAAGCGAGTGCATTTACAGTCTACCTTCACTCTGGCTGATACCTGGGATGTACCTGTATTGTACCTTTTTATGAGTGCCATAATCGCAAGTATTTTCCAAGCAAATCAAGTGCACGTTTTTATAATGTGTGAAATACTGATAAAAACAGTTTGTTTTTTTACACTAACAATATAGGCCAGTGCTTCCCAAACTGTGGGCCTGACCCCAGTGAGCCATGCAGTATTGAAATATTAAAATAATTAAAATATGAATCTGAATCTGTTTTTTGCGAGTGGGATGAATTAATGCTTGTTCAAATTTAGTCTAGATTAGAACTACAGTAAGATCATGTTCACACAGCGCACTCAGTCAATAAATGGGAAAAAAGTAACTCAGATATTTTCTAGTAAATTAAAAAGTAATGCGTTACTTTACTAGTTACTTGAAAAAAGTAATATTATTACGTAACTCGCGTTACTTGTAATACTTTACCCCCAACACTGCTCATGGCCGATTCATATTCAAACGTGAACGAGAACCATTTCGATAGGAAATGAATGCAATTTACAATAACACAACATCACCAATAACAATTATTATTATTAACTCTATAAATTGAAGACAGAAGCTGTAAATGAAAATTGTACTGTAAAATAAAAAATGAAAATTGCTAATAGTTTTCTTAGCATTACACAGCATTGTAACATACATTTACATTTACATTTATGCATTTAGCAGACGCTTTTATCCAAAGCGACTTACAGTGCATTCAGGTTATACATTTGTATTGTCAGTATGTTTGTAGTACATACAGTAGTAATATTGTCTTTTCTAAATATTCACACAGTCAAGCTTTTATTTTGGCGAATATTAATGCAATTCTGAAACCAAGTTTATGCAGCAGCAAGTTATGTGACTGAGAAAATAAAGTAAGCCTTTGTGCACGTTGCATTCCCAAATATTACATTTGCACCACATGCAAAATGTAATTCACCACATATTTGTTTTGTAAATCAAGTTGATAAAAGCACTAGATCATCACTCAGTGCTGCGCTTCACTCTAAAGGTCATTGCACACGAGTCCGAAATTTGCATTTTTTTGCAAAACGCTGAAAACCGAACCTGATATGAATTTTATGACATGCAAAAAAAATTGGACTCAGTGCGCAATGACCTTAAGACAGGGTGCAGAAGACTTGATTGAATCAGCTATAATTGTGATTATCACACAGCCCCATATATTTTAATTGACTGTTTAAATAATTATTAACTTTTCATCAAGAAACACTGCCCAACTGAGCAATATTTCAGTATAAATGATAGCTAGTACACTTTAATGCCATGACTTTATGAGTTGAAGACTTTGTGCTCCGATGGCCTTAATTTGTGAAAGTATGAATTAAGACTTTAATGACTAGATACAAAGCAGCTCCTGAACTGCAGCTCCTGTGTTTCAGTGCCGTGGGTTGCCCATATTCTGATATCAACCTGAATAAGGACTCGGTTCTGCCAGATCGCTTGAGCGGAGAGATGCCGGGAAGCGGAGTGGGTCGGCCACGCAGAGCAGAACCAAGCGCAGAGATTTCAGCGGACGCTAATGAGTGAGTGTTCGTTTCTCTGAGGGTGGGATCTGCTGAAATATTTAAAATGCTCCGATGATGGAAAACCCTTTAATAATAGTTGGATGCACAGTACTGGGTGTCGCACAACTCCCGCTCCAGCAAACCCAAACTGCAGACTGGGAAAGATTAATGATTTTCACACCAAAACCATGCCTGTGTGATGTTGAGAGCCATTTTTTCACATCGAGGGACTCGTATGCAATTATTAGAAAAGCTGCACACATTCATCGATGTTCAAGAAGGCAGTGCAATGCATGAAGAGCTAGGGCGTGTAAACTTTTGAACTGGAAGATGCATGTAAATGAATTGGCTTCTGAAGGACCGTAGTAAATAAAAAACAAACTAAAGATCTTTCATATTTATATAAATTCTCCAAGAGGTTTCTCCAATTCTCCAATTTATGGTGCCCCATGCACATTTACGCACCTAACTGTATATGATCGCCCACATTTGCACATCTACATGTGTTCACTAAATTGCTGGAGACATGATTAAAGAGCAAAGCGTTTAGCCAATCATTACAGAGTTCGTTTACAGTAGCAGAAACAGGCTGTTTCATTATAACTCCGTGTCTATGGCAGACAAGAGTGGCATTAAAACTAAACGACTGCCGCTATTATTAACGAAGCTGTCTTTACTTGACTTTACAAGCTGCGTCTTTAGTTGACGGACTACATTTATTATGTATTACCTCAGAGTCAGCTCGTGATGTTTCTGGCCTAGTAATTTGATTGGTTGAATGTTGATAACATGTCAGAGATGCATTCAGATGCTTCAGCCCGAGTGTCACTTAAAGGACTTTTCCAATCTGAACCGATTTTAAAACACTAGGTACCAAACACTTGACGACTTTGTGAATGTTACGGAGGAAAAACTGGGCACCATGCACTAAATGACTGAAGTGCACACACTACCTGGTGTCGTGTTGCCAGATCGTGTTTGACTGAGAGCACATGGTTTGGTGCACTTAGGTGAGAAGTGGTCGTCTGAATGACAAGCACAGCAACCAATAACAGTTTGTTTTGCTCATTGACATGTTTATACGATAACAGAGCGGTGTGCAACCATACTGTACATCATTCATTCAAGGTCGGCATGAAAGTTAGAGCAAGTTATGATGCAACTTAGGAAAATATGTCTATAAAGTTTTTCTCTAAGCAATTCATCTATCCCAAATTAATATGCATTGACTATTTCAATGGTCTGCTCAGTTATTTGTCATACACTTCTGTTTGGAGCACGTTTATCCTCTCTTTTTAGTGCCCAAAAGCAATTGAGGTGATCTGAATATATTACTAAACCTGTCATATTTGTGTGTTTGTTATATTTTCATGTCTCATATCTTGTAGGCAAACGTGCAGAAACACATTCAGCCAAGTGCCAAAATAAAAGTTTTTCTTTACATAATATATGTGTGTATACTGTGTATATTTATTATGTATGTATAAATACAAACACATGCATGTATATATTTATGAAAAATGTGTTATGTTCAATTTATTTAGATAAAATATGGAATATAAGAATATAACCTGTAAGTACCTGTGTATGTAGAGATTTAAAAAATATTTACTGTATGTGTGTGTATTTATTTATATATATGTTTAATAAATATACGCAGAGCATATACATATATGTGACCCTGGAGCACAAAACCAGTCTTGAGGGTCATAAGATTTATACATCATCTGAAAGCTGAATAAATAATATTTCCATTGATGTATGGTTTGTTATGATCGGACAATATTTGAAAATCTGGAATCTGAGGGTGCAAAAAAATCCAAATATTGAGAAAATCATCTTTAAAGTTGTTCAAATTAAGTTCTTAGTAATGCATATTACTAATCAAAAAAATTGTTTTGATTTTTTTCCAAAAGTTTTGATACATTTACAGTAATAAATATCTTCATGGAACATGATCTTAATATCTAATGATTTTTGGCATAAAAGAAAAATTGTTAATTTTGACTCATACAATGTATTTTTGGCTATTGCTGCAAAAATATACCCCAGCGACTCAAGACTGTGTTTGTGCTCCAGGGTTATGTATAATATAAACAAAAATGTTTATTTGGATGCGATTTATTGTCGTTTTGACATTTTGATGCAAGAAACATGAATAGCAAGTAGTGGACACAAATGTAAAATTTGACACAAGTGTATAACATGGCCACTCAAATTATAATCTGGAATTTAAATTGGTGTACTTGTTTGTTGTAAGGTGAGCTCGGTGAAGTATAATGCTTGCTATTGTAAATACATTAGCATAAATCAGCATATTTGCACTTGATTTGCTTATCATATGCTGTCAGGCCCTGAACAGCGCACCTGTGCTCTTTGAGATAAAACGGAGGACTTGGTCACGTCTGGCCTCTTTCACACCTTCATTTATCACCGTCTCGCCTCTGTTTCTCCAGCAAACCCGTCACCTCTGCCCCATCACTCCTGGAGAAACCCAGCACGGCAAGCGCTGCCATGGAAACACCGCCAAAGAAGCCCGTCAGCACAGAGACCAAGCGCAGGTTAGGCTCAGTCACTCTCTTGGTGACTCATTTGGCTTAAAAATCCAACTTTCATGTTGCTATTCTCATTAATGTAATAAAGTGAATTGTATTAACTCTCTCCCTGCCAGCTGTTTGTACAAAAAGACAAGTTCCCAGCCACCGCCAGCATTGTTGATGGCCCCCAGATTATTTAGTTGCATATCTGAACATGCAATGTGGCAAACGAAAGAACAAAGCCTTTGTTTCTCCCTTGTGAAAAATAAATGCACTAAAATATTTATTTATTTATTTATTTCATGCTAAGCATACTCCAAATACATTTACATATTTATGTGCTGCAGTTGTACTTTTGGTATAACTAAAATGGACTAAACTGGTAAACTTAAAATCTTAACTAATTGTGTTCTTAATGCACTTTAATTGTGCTGAAGTCCAATTAAATATATACTGAAGTGTATTTGATCTATACTTCAGGTGCACTGTAAAGATCTTGCATTTAAAGACATGTTATTCAAAGATCATACAGTCCTTATTAATGGTGATATTAAAACACATTTTAGGCAAAATGTTAAGAAAAGTAGATAAAGTTGAATTAAATTGTCAGTAAACATGTTAATAGATTTGAACTATGCTTAGTATGAAATTAATGTATTTTAAATATATAATTTTTTACTAGGGTCAATTAATTAATGCATTATTATCAGCACTTTAATGTGGGTAAGTTTAATAATAATAAATGCAAGATTTTGTCAAAGCTTTTGTCCGGATTGGATTCAGATTAATGATTGCGTCCATCGACACCCCCAAAAGCTTCCCTTCTTGGGTCAACAATTCATTCGGTAACGTTCGGTGGTTTTAAGAGAGTTAAGTACAACAAAACAAAACCATGATGATTTTACAATAATATAATAAAAAGTAATTATGTATTATAGTAATGAGAATGTCAGGGGAAAATGTGTTGACAAGATAATGTCACATTGCAATAAAACCTCCTAACAGAGACTTAATTGTCTGTGCAAAAAAAAAAAAAACATATCAGGTCTGGACGGATGCACACTGCTGTCCTCTGACACACACACACACACACACACAAATACACACATACACACACACACACACACACACATACACACACACACACACACATACACACACACACACACACACACACAAACACACACATACACACACAGATACACACATACACACAAATACACACACACACACACACACACACACACACAAATACACACACACACACACATACACACACAGATACACACATACACGCACACACATACACACACAGACATACATATACACACACACACACACAGACACACATACAAACACACATACACACATACACACACAGATACACACATACACACACATACACAAATACACACACACACACACACACGCACACATACACATACACACACACATACACGCACACACACATACACACACAGACACACATACACACCACACACAGACACACATACACACACACACACACACACAGACATAGACACTCACACACACACACACACACACACTTACTCACAGACACACACACACACACACACACACACACACACACACACACACAGAGAGAGAGAGACACACATACACACACACACACACACACACAGAGAGACACACATACACACACACACACACACACACACACAGCTGTGCTTGACTCTGTTGAACAGGCTGATTCATTATTTACTCAGAGTAAAATGACTCTTCTCAGTTGTCTTTTGACATAATGACCTGTTAGTCAACAAGCTTCATTTCACCCAAACATGTTGCGATGACTTACACGCTCACTGTGTCACGGCAGAGATGCTTTAAACAACATCTATGAAGACACACGTTTATTTATACACATTGTTCAGCTGTTCACAAATATCCTTGAGAAATTTCTGTTTACTTTATAGAAAGGATTTGCATAATGAGCTTTATATTACACACGAAATATATGCTAAATCATACCTCGGCTATAAATACCTGTTAGGAATTTTGCGCATGCAGAATAGATGATCCTCATATGAGCTGCAGTAGTCTAGCCAGACACACTGAAATTGAATACTAGCTTGTTGCATACGGTGAAGTAAATGCTTTATACCACCTACACAGTCTGATGTCACATGACTTTTTCAATGTTGCATGTTTAAAGGGCTCATATGACGTTGCTATAAAGAACATTATTTTGACTATTTGGTGTAATGCAATGTGTTAATGGGGTTTAAGGTTCAAAAACACATTATTTTCTACATACTGTACATTATTGTTGCTCCTCTATGCCCTGCCTTTCTGAAACACGTCGATTTTTATAAAGCTCATGGTTCTGAGAAGCGAGGCGTGCTCTGATTGGCCAGCTATCCGGCCAGCGTTGTGATTGGCCGAATACCTCAAGCATGAGACGGAAATGTCACGCCCCTCACCTTATTGTGATGCCGTGTCCCGGCACGACGATACAAAAACAATAAAACCCGTTATAAACAAGGCATTTGTTGCATCCATTGGGGACATAATTACTGATTATAATGATCCTACATTTACATTTACATTTAGTCATTTAGCAGACGCTTTTATCCAAAGCGACTTACAATTGGGGAGTACATAAAGCGATTAATCTTGAAGAGGCAAACAGACAGAGGAAGTGCCAATAACACCAAGTCTCAGGCATTGTTCAAATAAGTACAAGCTAGCAAGGGAAGGAGAGAAAGAGAAAGATGAAGATTGTGAAAATTTTGATTTTTTTTTTTTTAAGTAGTCAAGTAGAGTTGAAAGAGATGAGTTTTCAGTTGTTGCTTGAAATTTGACAGGTATCCAGCATTCCCGGATGGGGGTGGGAAGATCATTCCACCAGCCAGGAATGGTGAAAAAGAATGTTCTGGAGAGTGATTTTGAGCCTCTCTGTGATGGTACCACGAGGCGTCGCTCACTAGCAGATCTAAGACTTCTGGAGGGGGTGTAAATTTGTAATAGTGAGTGGAAGTAGGTGGGTGCTGAGCCTGTGGTTGTTCTATATGCAAGAATCAGTGTCTTGAACTGGATGCGAGCTGCAACTGGTAGCCAGTGCAAGGACACAAAGAGAGGTGTAACATGGGCTCTTTTGGGCTCTTTGAAGACCAGTCGTGCCGCTGCATTCTGAATCATTTGTAGAGGTTTGATTGTGTTTGATGGAAGTCCAGCTAGAAGAGCATTGCAGTAGTCCAGTCTAGAAATGACAAGGGCCTGGACAAGAAGTTGTGCAGCATGCTCTGTCAGAAAGGGCCTGATCTTTCTGATGTTGTACAATGCAAACCTGCAAGATCGAGCAGTCTTTGCAATGTGCTCTTTGAAGGTCAGCTGGTCATCGAAGATTACACCAAGATTTCTGACCGAAGCTGATGGGGTAATTGTTGATGAACCTAACTGAATCGTGAAATCATGCTGTAGAGTTGGAGTGGCAGGAAGACAAGAAGCTCAGTCTTTGCCAGGTTGAGCTGTAGATGGTGTTCTTTCATCCATGCCGAGATGTCCGCCAGGCAGCCTGAGATCCGTGCAGCTACCGTTGGATCATCTGGTCGAAATGAGAGATAGAGCTGTGTGTCATCAGCATAGAAATGGTAGGAGAAGCCATGTGCCTCTATGATGGGAGCCAGCTATGTAGTGTATGTGGAGAAGAGGAGGGGTCCAAGAACCGATCCCTGGGGAACCCCAGTGACCAATTGATGTGCTTTGGATACCTCCCCTCCCCAGGCCACCCTGAAAGACCGACCAGTGAGATAGGATTCAAACCAGCGATGTGGAATCCCAGTGATATCCAGTGATGAGAGGGTGGACAGGAGGATCTGATGATTGACAGTGTCAAAAGCGGCAGACAGATCCAGCAGAATGAGGACTGATGATTTGGAATCGGCTTTTGCAATTCGCAGGGCTTCAGTGACCGATAGTAGCGCAGTCTCAGTTGAATGGCCACTCCTGAAACCTGACTGTTTAGCGTCCAGTTTGTTTTTCTGTGAAAGAAACAATGAGACCTGGTTGAAGACAACTCGTTCGAGTGTTTTGGCAATGAATGGAAGGAGAGAGACAGGTCTGTAGTTTTCTAAAAGAGAAGTGTTTAATGTAGGTTTTTTGAGCAGGGGTGTTACCCGAGCCTGCTTGAATGCAGTGGGGAAGATGCCTGTGAGGAAAGATGTGTTGAAGATGTGTGTGAGTGCTGGTAAGAGTGCGGGAGAGATTGCTTGGAGAAGGTGTGAGTGGAGGTCTTGTGTGAGTGGAGGTGAAAACTGACTCTGAATCTTTTTACGTAAACAGTACCATGTCTGCATTTGTGATCGGAGAAATGACAAGCACTACTCTACACAAGAGGGTGACATGAGGGTGGATTTTCAAACCTCTCCCATCCCACTTCCACAAAAAAAAATCTTGTCCCGTCTGTCAGTTACAGTAAAAATACAGTACAGATCACAGCGTGTAGTTGAAAAAAAAAACTAAATGTATTTTTTGTCATTATATTGAACTGAAAGCCAGCTTATGCGCACAGTACATTGCACACATTAAATTTCATGTAAATCATCCATGCTAACACACATTTTCTATTAGTTTTTGTTTTTTTCATTTGAAAGTAGACATTTCACTCTATAGATATATTTTTCAAAGACGGAGTTTCGAAGTTTTTTGCTCAAGTTCACAGAGACTTAAAGTGCCTCCTGTTTGCTTCGTTCTTATTCTGAGTGCACACAAATAAACATAGAGTCTTTACAGATTCGAAAGATGTATTAGGCTACTTTTATCTGTATGACCAAGAGATTTTAAGAGCAAGTGAGCGCACCGGCACCTGTCCTGCAGCGAGCTCCACACACACACACACACACTTCAATAGCGCACATTTCTATAGGTTAACATCATATTGAGTGGCCATGTAAAGTTGCTACTACATACATCTTTCAGATGAAACACCATATTTGAGGTGGACGAATGATAGGTGAGCGATTGAATGTCCTGCCCGAGTGTATTACCATATAGACCAGCCGTCACGGACTGCGTCATTCACTTAACCAGCCACACCAAGCACACAGGGAGGAGAGCATACAGAGACAGGCCAAGTAGAATTGAGAAAATATACAGTTTAGGCTATAGTTTATTTATATAAAAGGTATATTTGTGTATAAAGTTGGGTATCATTACTATTCCCGGTCCCCTCCACTCCCGCTGACATATTTTCCTGTCCCTTCTCAATCACGTGATTCGTAGCGATTTTGTTTCCCGCGGGATTCCCGAAAAAATGTCAGTCAAATGTTTAGTCAATTTGTAGTTTGCAAACTGCACGCACTACATACAGCATAGTATGAACAGAGTTGCGGTCACATATCCTATCTGCCTGTGCGTCTCGCTCTAATGATGCATGAATGTGTTCTCCCTCAGGGTTGGTCGGCCCTGTAAAGTTCGGAAGGAGCTGCCGCAGGAAGAGGAAGTGGAGAGCGAGGTGTCATCGGTCACCGAAACCAAAGGTAGGTCTACGGTAGATTATATTTGGTGGACGTCAGGATTGAGCCTTGAAGTGAAAGCAAGCATCATGTTTGACTCAATCAGAATCAGATTAATCAAGTATGTTCACACACACAAGAAATGCATCTTCATGGCAGAGGCTTCAACAACTGTACATAGATAGTACAAAATAAAGAGAGAAATGAGCTGCGTCATTTAAAGTGGCTGTAATAAATGTGGTGATAGTTACTGTAGTGACAAATATAATACAAGTTTTGTAAGAGAAATACTATGCTCAAAGCCTGGTGGTTTAAGTTTAAAACATGAGAAAAGTTCAAGATATAACCAACCAAAATACCCAATCTTGCTTCTGTTTTAAAGACATTTACTGTGTAATAATATCAAGAAGGGGGCATATACAAGCACATGTAAGCTTTGAGGAAGTACTGCATTGAAAAAGTGGTAAAGTAGAAATAAGATCTACATGAACTGGTTTTATTTAATTCAGAACTATTATGTCACATCACTGAATCAACCTAAATATATCGATACCAAACAAAAGTGCAGATTAGCACGTTACAGAGTGTGAAGAACGTCCTCTGAAGCATGAGAAACTCACAGATGAGCTGAAATCACAACTGCTCTATTCCTGTCTGTGATGACTCACTTCTTCTCTCTTTCTGCTTTCCGGTTTCTTGCTGTGTCTCTTTCCAGAAGATCTGGTGTCTCCTTCGTCCTCTGTGGCTGGTTCTCTAAAGGTTTAGTGGCAGTCACTAATGAGGAATAGGGCTGGATTCAAACCACAGGTTCTTTGTTCCTCGGCTCAAAACCATTTTAACTCGGTCCGGTCAAAGACAGTCTGAGAATAAACGATGTGAGAACCTCAGCTTCTGTGCTTGGATGCGTCGTGGGCTTAGCGAGTGGTAATCTACCGGGGCTTGAGCCATGGATAATTGTAACGTAAGAAAAAATGATGAGGACATTGAAGATTGTGTTTAGCAGAATAGCAGAGACAAAGTAGAAAGCAGACAAGTGGAATCACGTTTATCTTAAAAAGCTGTTTTGCATTTATTCATTTATCAGGTGCTTTTATTGCATGTGACTTGCAAATGAGGAATACAACATGAGCATTTCGTCCTGAGGAGGCGGTAAGAGAGTAGCGCTGCAATACAAAGGTATTTATATTCATAAAGAGACGAGAGGTGAAATGTGCATTCTCTTGGGCTCATTAAAGACCAATACTGCATTTTGAGTCATTAGTTGAGTTTTGGTTGAGGATTACTGTAGTAATGCAGTATAGGGATGAAATGAGTCCAGACGAGGAGTTGCATATAAAAAGACTTGATCTTGATGAATGCAAATCATCACGACTGGGCTTGTGGATGCTGCAGGTTGATGTGACTTTGACTAGACCCGAAGGGTCTACCTGTGTAGCAGGACTCTGTGATGTCTGGTGATAAGAGGATCTAGTGATTAATGATGTCGCGGTTCACTGAATGAGTATGATGGTTAGGAGGCCGCTCAGGGATTGTGTGTAGGTTTAGAGAGGGTTTAAAGCAGTGGAGCCACCTGCGCATGAGTGAGTGTTTTGGGGGGGAATGCCAGCCAGGACAGATGTGATGAAGATGTGTATGAGTGTTGGCCAGAAACATTTGGACTGAACTGGCCAGGAGCAGGAGACTGTGTACATGTGTGAAAATATTGATATGGGTGTATGCTTGAATATCCATACGGTTAATCCAGCTCTGCCCTGGAGTTAAATGAGACTGTGGAAGTTACCACTATGCAGTACATTCCCCTTTATACATGCCTTGATGTATTAAAAATAAAATGTTAAACTCATAATTTGTTATATATTTCTTCTTTTAGTGCATAATCACAATTAAATGAGCCTGAGGGTGTCATTGTCATTGATAGTATTCAGTAATATGATCAATTTCACTGCACTGGCACTATCGAAAGGGAACTAAATTGAGCTGGATAACGACACTAACTTTGCAGCATCAACACTGTTAGTAAACTCAATTGAATTAACATTGAACTAAAATGAGCTCCATAATGACACTATTATCTTCTGTGGAGCTGCTTTACAGCTAAATTGAATTTGTTTCATAATTGATAAATTTTACATTAGCAGTTATTCTCCTGTTTTCTTAATGTGAAGATGCTTTGAAACAATCTCTATTGTAAAAAGCTCTATACAAATAAATGTGATTTGACTTTTTTTCACTGGCATCCCATAATGCACTCTGTGCTGAGAATGAAAAAGCTCAGATACTCTTCCCTTAATAACACAATTATATGAAACAAACTCACTGCAGAGACAGTACCTGACATCTACACTCTCGTTGCTGCTTGATTTGTCTTTTTGAGTTTTGCTTGTGAGTTTATGCAATTTTTCACTGGAATACATTCGAATACATTAGAGGGTGATTTAGGAGAATTTGATCCTGGTCTAAAAGACTGCAAGAGCAAACACTGTGTTGCCACTTAGATATCTATATGTATTCAACAGCATGTTTTTATGAATTCCCTTGAGGAAGTGCTTTTATGACAGCTAATGACATGGATTGAGTCATTATCAGAGACGATTACGGTGTTTATATAACAGGCATCATATGGTGCCCACTGGTTATGTACTCAACTAATTAATGTCAGAAAGTGAGCAGCCATAGCCTCTTAACTCTGCACTGAATATTCAGCATTGACTTCTCTGGTTCACTGTAGTTTTATTTAGAGAACTCTTTCAAACTAAAGTACAGGCATGTTTTCTTGAGAAGTCATGTAGGGTTCTGTCACACTTGATTCGAACCAGAGTTTGATTGCTCCCCCCTCCCCTAAGGGCTTTTATTAAATAACAAAACAAAAACTGGAGTATTCCAGAGTATTCCCCCTCATGGGGGGAATACTCTGGAAAGGCAAGGCAAGGCAGGAAAGGGCAGGGCAAGACAGAAGAAGACACAACTAGAAACCAATAGGACCTTAGCAACTTCAGTGTGAACCCTGACACTAAACTATAACTAAACTAGACCGGAGTGCTGGGATCCAAACACCACATTACGCACACACAACTATTCACATATTATTGGAGGGACCAGGGAGGATCCGGTGCAACGGGAGTCCTAGTGGACGGCCAGGGCAGAGCCAGAGTGACTAACAATGGAGGCTCATGTGGGTTGGGAACCCCAGTGGAGTGCCAAGGCTGGTGCCGGCGGGGAAGACCAGGATGATTCCAGCAGATCAGGAAATCCCACAGATGGCTAGAGTGAAGCCAGAAGAGGGCATAACCTGGACTCCAGGGCTGGAACGGATTCTGAGACTGCCTCTGTGGCTGTGACAGGGAGAGCGTGTTGCAAAATAAAACAACACATACCCCGTAAGGGGAAATACTACAGCAAGTCAAGGCATGATATGGCAAGACAGGACACAGCACAACTGGGAACCAACAGGATCTCGGAAACATTAGTCCAAACCCTGAGACTAAACTAGACCGGAGTAATGGGGTCCGAACACCATGGTTCGCACACCATATATCACACGGACCAGTGAGCACACAGCCCAAACACGCCTCTTGGTGGATGGCAAAGGTGGTGTTGATGGGAAGGACCAGGGAGGCTCTGGCTGGTCAGGAACTCCATCAGATGGCCAGAACGAAGGGCAGAACCAAAAAATGGGAGACTGCCTTTGTGGTCGAGACAAAACAAAAACTATGGGTAGTGGTTCCTAACTATTTTCCTAACCCCCCCCCAACAATGCACATTTGCATGTCTTCACGCTTTGCCACATCAGACTTGTTGCGGGCCTCTGTGTCTACTGGCACTCTCTGAGTTTTAGGCTGTCATTGGCCATTTGTCATACCTGTATACATCAAGTCCTACCAATTTCAGAGCAATCTCAATCATCATATAGAGAAGATGTGCTTCCAAGAAGACAACAATACAAGCATGCAAAGATTCTACAGACTAGAAGCACGGCATCCGGATGGGACCCAAATGATGTGCTTAGAGTCTCTTGTCCAATCATGGCATTTTATAAAAGCAATATACTGCTCAAGGCCATGCACTTCAGTATTTTACCTAAGTTAGGAGGGTTCATATTGTGCTTAACCACCTTACATGTGTTAACATCACTGTAATACTGCATTACCACACCTTGGCTAATTTGTAGAACCTCACAATTTACTTCTTATTTGATATATGTGCAGACTGACCTCGTCTCTGAATCGAATTGTTCTTTTTTGCCATTGTATTGAGAAAAACATGTGGTCTGTTTCTTTTGTTCGGACTTCAAAGAAGGGCTCTGTCAGAGTGATTTAGCCATGAACGGCAAACAGTGGGGAAGGGTGTTATCTCAGTGTTTGGTCTCCGGTGTGGAGCACAACAGCTCGTCGACGCTGTGCATGCCACTCTAAAGTGGACCGTGAACCAGTTTTACCAGTATCTGTTGAGAATGTGACGTGACGCTCTCTAAGTGAATTTAAATGTTTTTGCACTCTTGAAGGGTGCTGCTGGAAGGCCGCTCTATTCATAGGGACCTTCTGAACAAAAGCGAAAAAGAGCAACTTCAACAAGGTGAAGTGTACAAAATAAGTGATTTTCTCATTTATCATCAAAGTGGCGATTCCAAGGGAATTTACTTTAACTTACAATGATGGGGGAATTACAGGGGATTACAATGCCCTCAAATTGCTCTTGTGCACTATTTGTTTAACGAATATAAAAGGTACATTTTTGTCACTGCAGCCGATTAGACCTGCTGATGTCTGCGATGTCAGCAATAATTATCAAACAACAATAATGCTAAGACAAAAGAATTATAATATATATACATAAATGACTTACATTCGTTATTATTTAATGGAGGCTGCACCTATTAGTCCAGACAAGCATAACATTTAACTTGTGTGTGTAGACCTACATTTATACATTGCATTAATAAATCAACACTGATGTTTTTATTCATGCTCTTTCTCTCTCTCTCTCTCTCTGTTTCTCTCTCTCTCTCTCTCTCTCTCTCTCTCTCTCCTTCTCTCTCTCTCTCTCTCTGTTTCTCTCTGTCTCTCTCTCTCTCTCTCTCTCTCTCTCTCTCTCTCTCTCTCTCTCTCTCTCTCTCTCTCTCTCTCAGAGCTGACTCTCCAGCAGGCTTTGCACCAGTCAGTATTCATGCCGTGTCCCAGCCCATCTCCCAGCATGCCTCACTGCTGGGATCAGCACAGCAAGCTCCTTCCAACAGTGGCAGGCATCACGGCCAGTAAAGTGGCAGCGTGGAGCGTGGATGAGGTACACAGAGCTCCCGTGTGCATCTGTATTTCCTGCTATTCAAATTTAGTTGAATTAATGCGAGGTTTTTTATTTGTTTTGGGCTTGGTTAGCTTCAGCTGTTGCACCTCCTCTAATCATCATTGTTATCCGCAGGTGATCGGGTTTATCCAAGGACTTGCAGGCTGCGAGGAGCAAGTGCGCACCTTCAGAGAGGAGGTAAATTATTCCCTTTAAGCACGAGTGGAATCAGAACGACTGAAGCCTGTGGGAGATATTGAACTAGTCTTCCATCATGAGTTACTCCGGTTTGGCAGCCGAAGTAACTGAAGCATTTTAGGAACACAATATAAAGCATAAGGACGAGAGCATGGGGCATGATAGGGAATATGAATGTGAGGAGATCTCATTGAAACCATGTATAGGCATGTTAAGTCATCCCACGTCACAGCATCATGCCTGTTTACAGCTAACAAGAGGCCAGAAGGTCATTCAAACACGCCCCACGTCTACGTCACTGTGTGGGGAGATTTGCATAACACCACCTAAATATTTACGCTATGAAAGAAGGCGTGACTTTTATTCTCGCTGTAGTATTGTTGTGGAGACGCTGTGTGTTTCCAAATACGGTGAGGGGTGTAACATTTCTGTCACATGCTCGAGGCATTCGGCCAATCACAACGCACTTTATAGCTGGCCAATCAGAGCACACCTCGCTTTTCAGAACGATGAACTTTGTAAAAATCGACTTTACAACATCACTTAAGCCGGGCTCACACTGTGCAATTTGTAATAGTCCTTTATGATTGTTGATTGTCAGACTGTACGACATGATGATCATATCACACTGTGGGATTCAGTTTTCATTAACGTCAGTCAACATGCGTTAAAAACTAGTGCATGCAAGAAAACATACCGTTTTACATTATCAACCCGTACACGTTCAGTGACTGCGAGCTGCATTACACGCGAGGCCTTTATCATTAACGGTATATGAATGGTGGCAATAGCATCATAATTAAGAAGAACAGTGTAAGCAGCACTACACACCCACATGAAAACAGCAGCACAACCAGTGTTTATATAGCAAAGGGAACATATCAGATGAATAGGCATTAATTCTGATCATGGCGTGTCTTGAAAAACAAAGACAGTTTTACGTTCGTCGTAAGAGATGTCACAATGCAGGACTGTGTGCTAAATCTTCTGACAAGAATACAGATTTTAGCCTTGGAATATAATCTTTTAGGATTTGCAAAATTTGTCTCAGACGACCAAATCGTGGCCATAATCACACTGTGTGAGCCGGGGGCTTCACACACACTTTTCTTTGTTTAAGCATATGTGTGTAATAAGTAACTACGTAAGTACATTTGGGGGTTGCGTTTGTGTAATTTACATTGACATCAATACGTCCAAATATCATCTGTTTATGTTTATCGCAGACCTAATTTTATACATTAATTAGACAAAGCCCAGAGGAAAATCTTGAGGAAACCTGTGGTGAAGTAGTCTTATTATGACGTTTAAATTTCCATTTCACTTGAAGTTCATCTTTAAAAACATTAATATCTTAAATATGTACTTCAAAATAAAGCACATATTCACATATTCACTTGTAGCATTTAAACATTTTAATGTGTTTATTTTATTTATTCACATAAATGATAATTGTAATATTGTCCAATTGTGGTTTATCATCCATAACATATAAAATAATGATCAACTTCTTGTATCAGCCAGAATTTTAAAATGGTGCATCTGTAATTATCTGATCTTTTGGATTGTGTCCATGAAGAGAAAATATCAAATGGCATGAAGCACCTTTCATTTATGCAGTATTTTAATTGCTGGATTATAAAAATCATTAGTATTATTATAAGAAAATGTAAGACATTTTCCACCATGTTTCAATATTTTCAAATAACTATATGGTAATATAAAATCCCTGAATGTCATACAATGCTAACCGTCTCTGTGTTGTTCTGTTGCATGAACGTCATCTAGACATGACACTGAATCAAAGAGTAGCACAGGTAATGCATCTTCTGCTCTGAGCACTGTGCATCTTTATCTAATAATGCATTGTTGTTTGTTTTCAGCAAATTGATGGCGAGGCGTTCCTGTTATTGACTCAGGTGGACCTGGTGAAGATCCTCAGCATTAAACTAGGGCCGGCTCTCAAAATATACAACTCTATACTAATGTTTAAAACCACAGAAAACTCTGCCTGCAACGAACTCTGACCAGACAGATGGACAGCCAAGAGATTCACACACTATTATACACGATGTAGATCACGTCTGGATGAGCTGGTTAAACATGACATTCATAATTCAGACAGCACAAGAACGTCTCTGCGCTGTCAGTATAATCATATGCACGCACTTATTAACTCACATGCTCTTCATCATGAGAATGTATATTTTACTGAGGGGTTACTAGCGCTTTTCTAAATCCAGGTGCTAAACGAGTGCAGCTACATGCACTGAAGAGCCGCACAATGTCTGCTTTTGACTCTCATGTTGATATTTCTCCTTTAATTGATATTACAGTGTTTGGAAAGGGCTCTGGATGGAGGACTGGCAGAATGGGGTTGAATATCAGAGCATTAGATAAACACACGGATCCTCTGAGGTTTTGTTTCCGGCGTGCTGTGATGCTATATTAATGCACAGTCCGTCGTTACGGTTATAGTCATGGGTTTTATGAGTGGAGACTAAAGTATAAGCGCTCTTTCTTGATTTGTTTTGACACAATGGATGTAGAAATGGAGATCGGAGGGTAGAACTACACTCAAGGCACAAATAATAATTGCTAGAGAAATATTGGTATTTTGTAATCGAATGTAACTTTATATTCATAATGCCTTCATGTACACAGTGTGAGAAGAAAAGTGTCATTTTTCATTGATATGCAAATGTGAGTATTAATTTCCTTTCTGTTGCTGAGGTATACAGCATTAAAAATACATGCAAATCTCCATCTATTTATTTAAGTTTAATACATTGACTATTTAAAAACCAATGTGCTGGACAAACAGCTTGTTGAAATGCTGTTTTACTCACTGCACTCGGCTTTATGATTTCCCATATTCAACACTCATGTATCATTGTCTTCATGCCACGAGAGCGTATAATGAACTGTTAGTTTGGGGATTTTAAATTGAATATATATAAAGTGTAAATATGCAGTAGTTGGAGTGGAAGTGCAGAAACCAGTGGATGGACTACTAAACTTCTCTGTAATTCATTTGTGAATAAACTTGCTGATTTAAAGGTCAACACAAATGTCTTTTTAGTGATTGCATGATTCATATTATAATGTGACATTTATTTTATTGCTGGTTTATTATTTGCATGGAATTTTTACATCGATTTCTTGACACCTGTTTTAAAATACTAGGTAATGTTTTAAACATCAGCTGTGTTCAGAATAGCAAACCACCCATACTTGCCGTGTGGTTTGTGCCTTTATGGGTTTGGGCTAATCCACTACCTTTTCCCATGTACCAGAGTACAGTGTATAGAATAATGTACTCCTCAATGCAATGCACATGACTGTGTATCTCCAGTGTGACGAAGAAGAAAGTCATGTATATAATAGTGTTAATGGGTTAAATGAACTGCGTAGATTATTAGTATAAGAACAAACACACTACTGCCGCAAATATCTAAGAAGTCACCTACTATATATATTAGTGCTGTCAATCGATTAATATAATTAACTAAGTAAGCGTGCATTTTTCTCAAATTAATCCCACCTAACATTAACGTTTTTAAACATACTTTTATATTGCAATAGTTTCACATTCAATCTTCAAATGTACAAACAACATAAAGAATAATTAATATTTCTTTAATGGCATTTTTTTTATGATTGAAGGCCAGCATCACTGATATCAATATATCAATATAAAATTGTTGTTCCCCTTAATATTTAACTATTGATTTCAGCATTACAGTATAATTGAGAGCTATCAATTTGAACATTTATTAGACTTAACATTTAATTTAAGTGAACTTAAAACAATCTTCACATGAACTCATTATAATAAATGTCATATTTACATATGCACTTCAGCAGAAATATACAGAAAATGAATAGTTTTCTAACAATTCTAAATTAAATATGAATGAACCCCTTAAAGCTATAAAGTTATTGATTTCCTCTTTTGTTCGTGCATTAATAGACATCGATCACAGCAGCTGGTTATTAGTTGATTTGCCTGCTATTGCTTTAAAAGCTGCTGCTGAACGTGACATGCATCTTATTTCTTTCGCTGTTTGATATGAAATGATGCAGAATTCGGCACAACACCGACACCTTAGTGCGTGTATTTGAAGAGCGCGCGCAACGAGCACAGCATCTTTCACGCGCTTGTTTGACTCGCGCCTTGCGCAGAGGTGAAGTTAAAGCACGCGTCTGAAACGTCTCCCGTTTGATGTGCTCATTGTTCTGCATCTAAATAAATGCAATGCTTTTCATGAAAAAGGAGACCGAGGATGCAGTTGTGAATGGGGTGGCCAATCCTAGCCCCGCCCCTGCGTTAATTGCGTTAAATATTTATAACAATTTAATCTGACAAAAATTATCTCCTGCTTTAACGCGCTAATTTTGACACCACTCATATATATATATATATATATATGCATAGGTGCCTTTATAATGATGTTTCTTCTTGCCTTGTAAATACATTCCATGTATGATATTTTTCATAACAAGAAGTGAGCTGTACGGTCTCTCTCCATGTTTCACGTAATTGGCTGCACATGTTCTTGAGTAAATCATAAACACTGGATAAAACCTTGAGCTGACAGAGAATAGTTATTGTGAATGTTGTGAGCCCAGTGAACTCATTATAAACCAGCTTGGATTTGTCACTAAACCTACCCTTAAACTCAGAGTTTATTTATCGTGCTTTGTGGAACAGGACACATGCAAGAGCTCTGAATGAAACAGCTGCTTGCTGAAGTAAGGAAGATCTCATTTAATCATAATCTACATCATACTCAATCATATGTCTACTGATGACTTATATTGTGTCGAGCCCTGGAGATGTTGACACAAGTGTTAGAATATGATGTGCATTCTCTAGGGATTCATCTATATTAACACACCCCTAGCCCTGATAAAGCAAGTCTGAACATGACTGTTGTTGAAAGAGAGCATATTCGTCATGCATACGTCCCTTCCTTTAACTTTATAAATCTATAGATTAACGCTCTTCATACGTTTCACCTAGATTCATGTCACCACGTCCTCTGTTATCCACGGTCTTGAAGATTCATTCCTGCTGTTGTAATCTTACAGTCTTGGTTTTAATGGAAATATGTGTGATCCACTCAAGGAAATCTGACAGTATGTATGTTGTAATTCATGCATGCTTCATCAGAGCCGTAAGCATGGGTTTGAGTTGGATTGTCTAGAAGTGTACTATAATTACACCTACAAATGCAACCCATTCAATACACCACACACACACATAAACAGAGACAGACTGCTTGTGAAAACATTCAAGACTCACAATTTACAGACAAGGCCTGAACTATTTTAGGTGTGCATGCTATTTGCTCGTTTTAAATTAGTATTAGTTGAAGTGCTGGTGATGCAAATAATTGGGTGAGAGGAACTGCACCTGTGCTTTATCAAGTCCCGTACATACTGCCAATGTCTCACAGCGGCGTTCATCTCCACACAACATACACTAAACTAACCAGCAACATAATCTGTGTTGAAGTTTCCTGCCTTACAGTACTTTTTTGTTTTAATTTGTTTCAGTAAATGTGTTGTGAAGCACAGTGGGTTGTAATTAATAGTGCTATATAAGTCAAATTGCCAAAATGTCAGACTGAATTATATATGCAGATGCTCAAAAGAGGAGTTCTTGTGGCTGAAAGTGTTATGCCCTTGCATTGATTACTGCAATCTCAATAACATTACGGTCAAGTATAAATATCCTCTTTCTCTGATCTCACCGACCCTGGAGCTGCTGGGGGGAGCAACAGTGTTTAAAAAGCTCAGCCGTCACAATCTTGTCAGAATGGAGATGAATTGAAGACCGCTTTAATAACACCTACAGGCCACTGTGAGTATCAGGTCATACCATATGGCCTAGTCAATGCTCCCTCTGTATTCCAGTGATTAATGAACAAGTTTTCTGTGACTTCTCACTGTTCTAGCCAACACTGATATCCTCATTTTCTCAGTGACAGAAATATCCAGCTAAACTCCATCCATTTGCTGCCGTCTCATGCAAACTCCTCCACCTTGGTCAAGCAAGCTTGGTTTTTTACCATCAAGCTGGCAGTGGGGGAGTGGTGCCATTGGCTAAAGGGTTGTAACCTCTTTTTAAGTTACCGATTGCAGTGTTGGGGGTAACGCATTACAAGTAATGCGAGTTACGTAATAATCTTACTTTTTTCAAGTAACTAGTAAAGTAACGCATTACTTTTTAATTTACTAGAAAATATCTGAGTTACTTTTTCCCATTTATTGACTGATGCGCTGTGTGAACATGATCTTACTGTAGTTCTAGACTAAATGTGAATGTGTAAAGATTCAGTATTCATCAAAAATACAAATATATCTAATCTCATTTTATTAACCATTGTGTTTGCTGCTGACCTTTGATGATCTAGTTCAACCATAATAATAAGCCAAAATTACTTTAGATAAACTAACAATTGCGCTTCGTTGTATTGTTTATTTATTGCTGAAGAGTGTTGAACCTTCTTTTTCTGCATTCTACTGTACAGACGTGAATTTACTTTTCCTTCAGCCTGAGGTTGTCATTACATTTTTTGTTGCGAAAGTCTTTTACATTTGCTTTAAATATAACTTATTGTATTAAAAACAAACAATCGAGCCCTGCTAATATTTAAAAAGTAACGCGAAAGTAATGCAAAAGTAATGTAATGCATTACTTTCCATAAAAAGTAACTAAGTAACGTAATTAGTTAATTTTTTAGGAAGTAACGCAATATTGTAATGCATTACTTTTAAAAGTAACTTTCCCCAACACTGCCGATTGTCTAGTACTGTGGTTCTACAGCCTAGTCCTAGAGCACCCCCAACAGTACACATTATGGATGTCTTCAGTCCCTTCCCAAGAACCACTGGTCTAGGGTCCAATAACATCAAGGTGGAGACCCTCTCCTGGCTTCATTCTGACTTTTCCCGACTTTTCTGCTTAAGAAACTGAAATCTTAGCTGCATTTATCTCCCTATGATTACCAAGCCTATCCGATGAACCCTGGATGACCAGATTGCTGAAGCCACTGTCACAGAACCAGCCTTGCAAGAGTGCACTGGAAGAATATAAACACTCTACTGTATTATATGCACTCTGCCCTTGGCAGGGATCATCCTGGCATCCCTCCGACCATTTCACTCATACACAATCAATACTAGTGGCCCAGTATGTCCCAAGACGTTCAACAGTTCATTCAGGCCTGCTTGGAAAGTGCTATCTCCACGTTTCCTCATCATCTCAGGCAAACGAATTCGGCTGCATGCTCCCATCATGTCTGAGAAAAACAACAACTTTGCTTTCTCTTTCCTCAATCTCTCCCTGTCTAGCTTGTACTAATCTGAATAATGCCTGACATGTTTTTTCACCTCTTTATGATGAATCGCTTATTGCATTTCTCAATTGTAAGTCGCTTTGGATAAAAGCGTCAGCTAAATTAATAAATGCAAATGTCTGGTCACACCTAGACATTGACTTCTTTACAATTCTCCCTCCCTCTAAGGACATGTGTCCTTATCGCTGTTGAATAATTCTTCAAGGCTTGACTGGTCTTATTTAAGAGTCTTCTTTTGACGCTTTTCCACTGCGTGGTACGACTCGGTTCGGCGCGGCTCGTTACGGCACGGCATGGTTCGGGTCGGTTTACGTTTCCACAGCAGTTTAGTACCGCTTTAGAGTGGGGTGGGGGGGGTGGGATTATTCACGTGTCGTTATAGTTGCACCGCCTCTACTGCGATGACATCATCGTGAACGCGCCACAAACAAACACACAACAAAGGAGCACATCGACGGAATGTGTTCTTCATTCTCGGCATGTGGATGTTTTTAACAGCAATGGAGAGACCTATGAGAGTGCTTGAGTTCCCCCTTGTAGTTAACTATTCATATAGAATGCTCTGTAAAGAGAATTATCAATAACATTTTGAATATTTCAAAATGTTCAATGTATCCCTTGTTTTATTTACGTGTTGGTTTGTATCATCATGGCATTAATCATTTGTCTTTTTCAAGAGGTTCATTACGTGCTCATACAATAATACATTTTTAATATAGTCTGGAGGTACACTTATTCGATCAGATTGATTTTAATTGAAGCAAAACACAGATACAAAGGTCAAAATATAAACAGAAAACATACTCAAAAAATATACAAAGTGCAAAAAGTATATACATAAGGCATTTTCATTCCGCGTCGCCCCATCAAGCTCTCGCTGGATCCGCTCCTCGGCTATCAACGAGAGGAACATCTGTACTTCCTCAACAGACAACGAAACGGCTATGTTTTTGTTGATACAAAAAGGTGCGTTTGTTCAAACAAAAGTTGCGTCCGATCCTTCGCTGGCTGTGCTGATTTAAATCTAGCGGGTCTATGATGGGTATTGTGTCGCAAGTTCAGTGACGCAGTAAGGACGATTTTCACCGGCCAATCAGTGATCAGTAGAGTTTACACGTCACGTTTTGGTAACAGTACGGATCGCTTGGAACCCCGGCCGAGGTGGTACTAAAAAAGTACCAGGTACAGTACCCAGTGGAAAACCCCCCAAAGTTAACTGTACTGAACCGTACCGTGCCTTACCATGCAGTGGAAAAGCACCATTACTGCACCAGAGACCATCATGGAAGCCCTGTACTAAAGTACTGAAGAAAGTGTTTAACAACTGTCCCCAATTCATTTCTCAAGTATGAAAGGTATTCTGTTCCCGGGTCTGTGAGTGGGATAGGAAGATCCAGGAGATTAGACACATCCGGCAGACATACTGCCATGACCACATACTCCTGGAGTGGACGCCGATAATCATTCCAGCACATGTTTAGCGTCTAACCGCCCTGTTTCCCTGGTCAGAAATGTCAGGCTGACCTACACAAGGAGAAGATCAAGCTCTCAACAGGTGACATCCGGATCTGGCTTCCCTGTCCAATGTTAAGTCCCAGATACACAGGCCCTTACCCTATCATCGAACAGATCAACCCTGTCACTTGCCGGCTCCAAATGCCAACATACCACAGCATTACACCTAGCCTTCATGTTTCACTGTTGAATCCTCACCACACATCTCCACCTCCATCAACCTCAGAGGAGGATCCAGCCTCACTTTAACATCTTTAATGAGAAATACATACTGTACATTGCTTAATAAAACTATTCTTCAATGACTAACAGTTTTATGAAAGCAATGTTCATGTGTTTGATTTATTCTTCTAAAAGCTTGACTTTTATTTTATTACCTTACCTTACATTGTGAAGGGTTTAACACTTGGAATTTAATCAGTGAACCAGCATGCCATCTTTTCCTGCTATGCCAGTAATAAGTCACATGGGATTTAGAGCTCAAATTTGTTCTGCGGACCCATGAACAAAGATGACAGATTCAACTAGCGTGCTTTCCGAGGGTCTTGTGGAGCAATTGTCATTGAGATGTATGGGAATGCTAACAGATAGCTTTCTCTAGGTTGTATAGACCTCAGTGACTATGTTGTGTTCTACCGTATGGTGTATGCAAATACATAAGTGTGAATTTTTTTTTTGCCACACTGATTTGGTAATATCCTGTAGTATATCAAGGACCGAATCAGACAAATCAAGATTCGATCAAAGCATGGTTGAAACATGAGGAGCCGAATTCCACAAGACAACAGCAGGAAGTCATAAATCAGACCCTAGCTCCAGCCCGTCTGAATACACCCTGCAACATTAAAACCAAAGGATCCGGCTAAAATTCTTCGGGTCACAAAAACTGTAAAATCATCTTAAAAGACTTTAATTCTCATTGTTAATGAAACTAATAATTTCTATGCATAACTGCATATTATGTATGTGACCCACACATTTGACTATCCTTGTTTTAATCATTGTGTTTGTTGTGCTTTTAATTAGTATTGACTAGCTTAAGCCTTAAGGGTTAATGTCATGTTTGGTATGTATGAGTGTGATACTTCTAGCTTTAAACATTTATTCAAAGTGATGTTCTGTCAAATGTATCATATTCTGGTTATAGAAATCACATCCAAAAGGATACTTTGCAAGAGTATGGAAAATACGATCAATGTGACCAACACTGGACATGTTGATTTATTGATTGGGTGGAGCAACAAAGCAGCAGCCAGAGCCCAGCATAGGATCTAATTGGTCAAGAACACCATTGGGAGGTGTCTGAAAGCCGAGTTTAAATACTAGGACTCTCTCTTGAACTCTCTCTCGCTCTCTCTTGAAACTCTCTTGAAAATGCGCTCTCTTGAAAATGCCATCTACTAACTCTCTCTTCAGCCATGTGCTCTGGACCACAACCCAGCTTGCTACCATGGTGAGAAGAAAAACCACCTAGTCTCTTTACATCCTTTTATTCTTTGACTTTAGTTTATTTTCTTTCCGTTGAGTCCGTGTGCTAAGTTACGTTTGCCAACGACAACTAGCCCAAAAACTCTGCAAAACCAGCCAAGAAACAACGCCCACTTCAACGACTCCTGAACTCTAAGCCAATCAGCGACTTTGGAGAAACCCTTTCCTGCAAAACGGAGGACAAAAGGGAATCCTTTAAACACAAAAGCAACGCAAGTACAAACCCCAGATTCTTGCTGAGCTGGTGTAATTTTAATATAGATTTTAGCCTCATTGAAAACTCAATGCGAGTGTTAAATATGTGATTGGTGGTTGTTCAGGTTTATGCAATTGCACATATTGCTGTAAACGTGGGATATCAAATTCTCATTCTCTTAATCTAATCCTTTCCTCACTTTCTCTCTTTCTGCAACGCGTGAATGTGTGAATGCTTGTGTAGATTAGTTTACATGTCTTAGAGTTATATAAATAAAGTCTTATTTATATTGAAAAGAGAAATATCTTGTGTTTTGTGCTCACAAGTTAATGTCTTAATCTGTCGATTTTGTTACTGTGCTATTTAATAGTGTTTTCACTATATTTTGGGATTTTAATATCCAGTGCAGAGTTTGTTATACGGCTTGTTCTGTGAATCGCCGTGAAACAGCGAGTCTGTTCAAATTCCCTATAAAATCATTAATGATTCCCTTTGAGCTAAATTCCCTTCCGGCTTTGTTACCGTTCGGACGCTCTTGCTATTGCTCTGCGCTTTGCTCCCTATTTTTGTTCTTTTCTCAGATCTCTCTAAGATTTTTACTTCAGCAGATCAGCACAGTGCTCAAACAACAATTTTTTGGGAAAAAGAGGACTTTTTGCCTCCCACTGCCAGCAGTTTACATTCCAGAGACAGATAAATACAGCTGTCTACATTCAAACAGATGAGAGAAAATGCCTCTAGTGGAATCTACTTGCTGCATGAACTGCCACAAACTTCTACAAAGGATTGTGGTTCTTGAAACAAAGTTATTTGCTGGACTTCCAAAACAGACGGAACATACAGCAGGCGGTCACCACGGACCCCTCAGCATACAGCCGGTGAGTCCTGTGAATCTAGTGAATCTAAACAGTTTATACCAAGTGTAGAGGAACAAGTCGAAACTGATCGACGGACTAATCGATGGCACAAACAGGGAGCGAGACCCAAAGGCTCTCGAGACATCAGATTGTCACGAGTATCTTGTATTGCTGCTGTAGCATCCTCTACCCCAGATACGGCTATGACAAGACTTGTAAGCACTGGTATTCTACAACCCCCTATACATCTTGAGAATAGATTTGAAACATTGATGAATGTGGATGAGGAATCCCAAAATATGACAAAACTCGGATCGAATCAGCCAGCAGCTAACATTGCTACTAACAGGCGCTCAAGGTCGAGCAGACGGCGGCATTCAGCTCAGAGCGCAGCCGAGCCCAGGACTCTGATAGTGGGCGACTCTATTATTAGAAACGTCAGAACCAGGACTGCTACTACCTGTTGCTTTCCTCAAGCAACCGTCTCTGATGTGAACAAGGAACTTCGGAGCATTGTGATGAAGCACAAGACTGCAAATCGAGTCATCATCCATGTGGGGAAGAATGATATTCGGAAAGGGCAGTCAGAACTGCTTAAGCAAGATTTCTGTGAACTCTTTGAAACACTTCAAAGACTTGAAGTTCAGTCGTTCATCAGTGGTCCACTCCCAGCGAGGGGAACTAACATGCTTTCACGGTTGCTTGGGCTGAATACATGGCTACAAAGAACCTGCAGTACAAAAGGAGTCAACTTCATCGACAACTTCAATATTTTCTGGGGCCACAGACAACTGTTTAAACTGGATGGCCTCCACCCAAACAAACTTGGTGCAAGAGTGCTAAAAGACAATTTCTATTTCTCCCTCCGTCATCCTTCAGTGGTGTGTGCCAATCCACTCATACACTCACCTGGACAGAATATGAGTGACCACAGGACTTCATATCAGCTTCCGAGTCATTATGTGGTTGAAGAATCCCACAAGGATACTGATAACGCCACACAGCCAAAACAAGCACTGCTCATGGACATCCCGGCTGAGCCCTGCCCACAGAGCTCATCACATGCAGACTGTGACGTATTACAACAGCTCCAAGACTCAGCACCCAAGGACGACTTTCTGGAAAACAGCCTGGGAAGCCAGGACAACACATCACCGGAAACACCAGAGCTAGAGCCCCGCTCACCAGACACACTATCCCTCTCTCCAGAAAACAGCCTGGGAAGCCAGGACAACACATCACCGGAAACACCAGAGCTAGAGCCCCGCTCACCAGACACACTATCCTCTCTCCCAGCATCTCCACTTCTAAGCTTTTCACAGAAAATGGAGGAATTGGTGTATGCTGGGACCAAACTCTCTGCAAGTCCCCAGATATCAACAAAAAAACGGCGGGCCCCCCAACCACCAAAGACTGCAGGCTCAGCTCTCCCGCCTCCTCCTGTGAGAGCTCTCCGACCGCTGCCACAACGCAAGGGCCCAAACCCTCCTCCATCTGCTGTAGGTGAACCAAAAACAACTGATAACAGCTCTCAGTGATATGTGTCGGGTCCCCGCTATATTAGCAGCAACATTCACAAACGTTTACAAAACAAGCGGGAACCCAGTGTGCCTGTAGCCTTCTCTATCTCTGTTTTATCACGTGATAGACGGTCTAAGGCCTTCTCAAGCCGCACGGCTGACCCATCTAATCTGCGGCCTGTAATGCATCAGTCTAAGATTGCTGTAGAGACAAAATGTAATTCCATCAAGTTAGCATTTTTAAACACTCGCTCACTAAAAAATAAATCATTTGTGATCAATGATTTAATAACCACAAACAACCTGGATTTTATGTTTCTAATTGAAACATGGCTAGAAGACAACTGCAGTGCAACAGTCCTCACTGAAACAGCCCCTCCTAACTTTAATTTTATAAGTGTCTGCAGGACTGTTAGGAGAGGTGGAGGTGTAGCTGCTCTGTTTAAAGATGTTTATCAATGCAAGCAAGTGTCATTTGGTCAGTACTTGTCTTTTGAATATCTAGGTATTGTGCTGAAAGGTGCCCCACGCATTCTGTTTATTATCATTTACAGGCCCCCAAAATACTCTCCAGCCTTTCTTGAAGAGTTCACAGAACTGTTATCAATGATTTCCTCAGAGTTTGACTGTTTTGCTATTGCAGGGGATTTTAATATTCACATAGACAATGCTGAAATCAAAACTACAAAAGAAATTGTAACTGTTTTAAACACTTTTGACCTGATTCAGCATGTGCACGGACCCACACACAATCGTGGACACACTCTAGATTTACTCATCAGTAGAGGTCTAAACATTTCATCCATTGTCATTAAGGATGTAGCTCTGTCTGATCACTTCTGTATTTTCTTTGATATATTGATCTCTGTCACCACTGAATCTAGATCTGTTTCTGTCAGAAAGAGATGCATTAATGAGAACACTAGTGTGCTATTTATGAAGGCAATATCTTTAACACCAAGCATTTCTGCAGACTCTGTTGATCTTCTCCTGGATTCATTTAACTCAAAAGTTAAGAATGTTATTGATTATATTGCACCGATAAAGGTCAGCAAGAAGAATGGCAGACAAAAATCATTTTGGAGAAAATCAACAGCAGTTCAGAATATGAAAAGACAATGCAGAAAAGCTGAGCGGATGTGGTGGAAGACGAAACTAGAAATACACTATAGCATCTATAAAGACAGCCTTCATGCTTTCAATTTGGAACTAGCCACAGCTAGACAGACCTTCTTCTCAAACCTTATAAACAGTAACTTAAACAACACTCGCACTCTTTTTGCTACTGTTGAGAGACTGACAAACCCCCCAAGTCAGATTCCCAGTGAAATGCTCTCTGAAAGCAAATGCAATGAGTTTGCTTCCTTCTTTTCAGAGAAGATCAGTAATATCAGGAAGGAGATTGGCACATCTTCCTGTAATACAGAGGTCACACAGATTCGACAGCAATCTCAAAAAGAAGTGACTATGTCTGTTTTTAAAACAATTGATAGCAAAATTTTGGAAGAAATAGTACAGCATCTTAAATCGTCAACCTGCTATCTTGATACACTTCCCACATCTTTTTTCAAAAGTGTGCTTAACTGTTTAGAAGCAGATTCACCATCCAGAAGTGGTGAACACCTCACTTCTTTCTGGGACTTTTCCAAACTCCCTGAAAACTGCAGTTGTTAAGCCCCTTCTGAAAAAGCGCAATCTTGATAACACCATGTTGAGCAACTATAGACCAATATCAAATCTTCCTTTCATAGGTAAGATTATTGAAAAGGTAGTTTTTAATCAGCTGATCAACTACTTAAACTCAAATGGATTCCTGGATAATTTTCAATCTGGTTTCCTCGTGCATCACAGCACAGAAACAGCACTCATTAAGATAATAAATGATATTCGCTTTAATTCTGATTCTGGCAAAATATCAGTGCTGGTACTACTAGATCTTAGTGCTGCGTTTGACACTGTCGATCATAACATACTTCTAATCTAGAGAGACTGGAAAACTGGGTCGGGCTTTCTGGGATGGCACTCAAATGGTTCAGGTCATACTTAGAAGGGAGAGGTTATTATGTGAGTATAGGAGAGCATAAGTCTAAGTGGACGTCCATGACATGTGGAGTCCCACAAGGCTCAATACTTGCACCGCTCTTGTTTAGCCTGTATATGCTCCCACTAAGTCAGATAATGAGGAAGAACCAAATTGCCTACCACAGCTATGCTGATGATACCCAGATCTACCTAGCCTTATCTCCAAATGATTATAGCCCCATTGACTCCCTCTGCCAATGCATTGATGAAATTAACAGTTGGATGTGCCAAAACTTTCTTCAGTTAAACAAGGAGAAAACTGAAGTCATTGCATTTGGAAACAAAGATGAAGTTCTCAAGGTGAATGCATACCTTGACTCTAGGGTCAAACAACTAAAAATCAAGTCAGAAATCTTGGGGTGATTCTAGAGACAGACCTTAGCTTTAGTAGTCATGTCAAAGCAGTAACTAAATCAGCATACTATCATCTCAAAAACATTGCAAGAATTAGATGTTTTGTTTCCAGTCAAGACTTGGAGAAACTTGTTCATGCCTTTATCACCAGCAGGGTGGATTATTGTAATGGTCTCACCGGCCTTCCAAAGAAGACCATTAGACAGCTGCAGCTCATCCAGAACGCTGCTGCCAGGATTCTCACTAGAACCAGAAAATCTGAGCACATCACACCAGTCCTCAGGTCCTTACACTGGCTTCCAGTTACATTTAGGATTGATTTTAAAGTACTTTTACTCGTTTATAAGTCACTCAATGGTCTAGGACCCAAATATATGGCAGATATGCTCACTGAATATAAACCTAACAGACCACTCAGATCATTAGGATCGAGTCAGTTAGAAATACCAAGGGTTCACACAAAACAAGGGGAGTCCGCTTTTAGCTATTATGCCGCCCGCAGCTGGAACCAGCTTCCAGAAGAGATCAAATGTGCTAAAACATTAGCCACATTTAAATCCAGACTCAAAACTCATCTATTTAGCTGTGCATTTGTTGAATGAGCGCTGTGCTACGTCCGAACTGACTGCATTATTTTATGTATAATCCTATTCTATTTAACTGTTTTAAATTTCATTTTAAATCAATTTCTATATCATTTTAAAATTCCTTTTTTTAGAGTTCCTTTTTTAACTCCCTGTTTTTATTGCTGTGAATGATTATTTCACTTTTTATGTAAAGCACTTTGAATTACCACTGTGTATGAAATGTGCTATATAAATAAACTTGCCTTGCCTTGCCTTGCCTTGCCTAAATTGACCTGTTTCCCTTATAACAATATATATATTATATGTTATCATTACAATCCACACATGCACAGTTAAATCTGTGTGACAGAATAAGGCATGCAGCTGAAACAATAACAGATGAACTTACATATTAACATAATGTTTTTCTGTTACATATTCAGTGGCATAGCAAGTTTGTTCACTGAAAACTAAGCATCAATTCAGATTGTAATGGACAGCTCAAAACAAGAAAATATCATATATGCTTCAGTTTGAATGCAAATCGTCTCAAATGTATTTGCTCTATTTAGGGATGTATTGATATTCAGTATTGTACTATTAATAGCCATTTGAAAAGAAGCTGTGTGGCCCATTTAATAGCTGGAGACTGCACAGGATTTCACAAAACAGTATTTAAAATATTGATTCCATTTACACTAACTAGGCCTGCATCGTCCTTATTATCATAACATTTATCACAGAGAGCGGGTAAACCTCACAATAAAGACTGTTCAAATCATGCTTCCTCTGTGTGAACTTGTTTTCCTTCTTCTGCGTCATGGCAACATGTATCAGCATCTCCATGGAGACCCCACATTCTAAATCTGAATGTTCTGAAAGACTGCTGGGGACATTCTGTGTGCTCAATCATATTCATATATGAACTGCAGGTCTTTATTATTGCTGTATAATTTAGTATTTGTTTTGCGTAGCACATCCTTGTTAAAAAAAACTATCTCCAGCTCAGGGCCAGCTTAAACCAGCTGCCATGCTTCAAAACAAACCTAACCAGCATATGCTGTTTTTTTTCAGCAGGGACTGTAGACAATTTTTATTCAAATTATGGCAAAAATCTGGCAGCTGTGTTTGCCAGACATTTACAGTAAAATACAGTGACAATGTTACAGGCATTATGGGGTGGTGACTTTATTTTGTCACTGTTTTTCATGACATTTTAATAAACCATTCTCTCAGCACTATTAAGTACACAGTAAATGTTAAACCTAACCTATAACATAAGGCAAAGGGAACAATGCAAGGCTACACGATGACTTGATGCCAATAATAGGAGGGTAATAGCAGGGTAGTCTTGTGTAGACCGGTGGTTTTCAATCCTGGTCCTCGGGACCCACTGCTCTGTGCATTTTGCATAGCTCCCTTAATAAACACACCTGATTCAGATCATCAGCTCGTTAAGAGAGAGATCCATGAACTGACTTGAGTGTGTCAGAAAAGAGAGACATACAATATGTGCAGAGCAGTCGGTCCCCGGGACCAGGATTGAAAACCACTGGTGTAGACTATACGTCAGAAGGTCTTGTCCATACAGCAGTTTATTGCTTACCGTGACAGGGAAAGCAGACCGCTGGCACATAATGCAACCAAGCACTGTTCAATCTGTTCCTCAGTGCACAGTAGAAAGAGTCTGGAAGAGTATTTCAAATAGTGGTGCATCTTTTGAATCAATTCAGTTATTCATTCATAAAGACAGTCACTGGTGCCTGATTCCCAATGTGCATACTATCCATCCTAAATTCTATGTGATATTAGTAATTGTCAATATTATTGAGGGCAGATAGGGTGGATAGTATGCACATTGGGACGCAGGGACTTTCTTCGTTCCTGAATTAATCAGCCCTTCGAAGGAATCAATTTAATTAATGATTCAGTGATAAAATCAGTAACTTGCTGCCACCTAATGGCAGTTTTAGTTTCATTTCAGTTATTTAAATCATTGAATATTTCTACATAAAACATATTTAGGATTACTTGAACATTATAGAAGCTAAATAGTAAATGTGATGCCTTATTGGACACAATATAATAATACAAATAGTTTCATATTTAAAAAAAAAAATTAGAAACAGATTTGCACAATATTGTGCAGGTGCAACTCTCACATCACTACCTCCTTCAGCTTCTGCATGACAGCAATTACCATCATTTAGCTTTCTAACTTGTGGGAAAGTCCCTGTGGAATCTAGCACTTGTGAATCAGGAGGATATATTATACTCTATATATCTGCTCAGATTCATTCAGGTGACACTGAATGCATGCACACAGCTCATGGGCTATCTACTTGTTTGTTGCTGTTTCTTCCATTGGTTTACATTGTGTAACCCCCACCAACCTGCAAATAAACCTCGCAGCTGCACACATGCTGGTGTATAGAAGATGCATTACAATAATCCCTCAGCGAATACGGTAAGGTACCTTGTGGTTAACGATTAACAGCTATATTGTTTCTAATAGTTACAATATGTCAATGTCAATGACTGCAGTTGTCACAAGAGCAATGTCTCTAACTGTTTTTGTGTAAAACATGACTTGTCTTTTCGGATTGGAAACAGATGGTACTCCATGGCTGGTGTTCTGCTGGAGCAAAAGATGTTTTGAGGAGAGATGTCCTAATGTCTTAACATGAGAAACAGACGCACTGTGATGAGAACTGAAGCGCGGCCTGAGACCAGATTCATTCGTTCACACTGCAGCCCAAATATCTCAGCCAGCAAAGAAAAGAGCAAGAGAGTGAGATGAATGCATTAGAAAGAAGATATGTCACCATATCAGGGTCTGGTTGGTGCACTGTATCATAGTTTAGTGTTGACTTTGCTATATTCTAATAAACCAGAAGAAAACTATCCGTTCGCATTCAATACGTCTCATTGCTCGGCTGCTAGATGTACTTTATGCAACCTGGATTCTGTCATTTTTCCCTCATATTTTCTTCATTAGCACATTACAAGTCACTCACATGAACCATAAACGCCATGACTGGTCACTTGACCAGTCAAGAACTTATTCACTTGAGTATTCTAAAAGCATCTATTATAATATAATGAAATAGTAGTAATTTATATTACATCTCAATGGAGAAATAATTTTTTTTTCCAAAGTAATGGTGTAGTTACTGCATCTACCAGCAGGTGCTGCTAGACAAACCAGCCAAAACCAGCCTAAAACTGGTGCTTTCATTACCTCTGTGGTTGTTTCTATTGCTTGTGGAAACCGCAACATGAGTTTACTGGTAAAACACCCTTTGGTTGCCAGTCTTTTTTTAGTAATTTTACACTGATGCTGATCAAGAATACACTTTATTTTGATAGTCCACGTTAGATATTCTACTAACAGTAAGTAACTACATGACAACTAGCAGTCATTAGAGTATTAGCAGTGCTTGAAGTGGGCCGGTACGCACCGGTAAGCAGTACCGGCACTTCTATATTTTAGCCTTTAGAGTACGTGCACTTTTGCACTTCCGACATGTTGCCGGTACTCAGAGTAAAATCGTCAGGGTCTGGGTGATTAGGCTATGATCCAATATATGATTAGAAATTATATAGAAACTATGTAAAGCACACTACCCAGGCGGGATCACCTCTCATCTCGACCCATTACGTGAATGAACGCAATCAGAGTCGGTCTACTTCATTGTGAGGAGCGCGAGAGCGTGTCAGGGGAGACGTGTGGAGCTGTAGAATAATAATTCATTATTGATTACTAATTTGAATAAGTACTTTATAACGAAAATCTTAAAATGAAAACAAGCAGGCTTTTGCAATCACATCATTTTAAACCGTAAACTCCTGGAAAGTCCAAGGATCCAGTGAACAAACTCAAAACAGCGCTGATGCAGAGAAAACACGGCAGATTTAATCAGCCATTACAGAGAGAATAGTGACTTACGTCCAGATCTCAGTAACATTATTATTTTCAGCGTGTGTTTGGCTTAAAAGCAAGAGTGTTTATTAAGAAACGCTGGTCAGAGGTTTAGTGATTCTGAATGGAGTCGTATATTAAAGGCAGGAGGTTTAGTGATTCTGAATGGAGTCGTATATTAAAGGCAGGAGGTTTAGTGATTCTGAATGGAGCTGTATATTAAAGGCGGGAGGTTTAGTGATTCTGAATGGCGTCGTATATTGAAGGCAGGAGGTTTAGTGATTCTGAATGGAGTCGTATATTAAAGGCGGGAGGTTTAGTGATTCTGAATGGAGCCGTATATTAAAGGCGGGAGGTTTAGTGATTCTAAATGGAGCCGTATATTAAAGGCGGGAGGTTTAGTGATTCTGAATGGAGTCGTATATTAAAGGCGGGAGGTTTAGTGATTCTGAATGGAGCCGTATATTAAAGGCGGGAGGTTTAGTGATTCTGAATGGAGCCGTATATTAAAGGCGGGAGGTTTAGTGATTCTGAATGGAGCCGTATATTAAAGGCAGGAGGTTTAGTGGTCTTTGGCGTCTCCTGTGGTCCTGTTTGGTAATGCAGCTTGAGTTGTGCTAATTTGTATTGAAAACTGTTATTTAACTATTGAATGATTGATTGTGGCACTATACATACATTGTGAATTATTAAAAAGTACTTATTTCATATAAGTAAATAATAAATAAATGGGGGGGGGGGGGTGGTCGGGTGAGTACCGACACTTCTTTTTATCCACTTCAAGCACTGAGTATTAGTAGACTGTCTGCTTAATATCTGCTATCATTTTATGTTGGTGGTCCACCAACACACTTTCTAATGACTATAAATACAACTGCAAACCCAACCTAACAGTCTACTATTACTCTAATGAATGATAGCTGACAAGTAGCAGCAAAGTTAAGTATAGGTGGCAGAATGTCTAAAGTGAACTATCGAAAAGTATAACAAGTTTGTATTTCCTAACAAGCAAATATTGAGAAATAGGGAAAAGAATGATAGATGTATTATATCATTGCATGCTGCTTGTGTTTCTCTGATATCAGCACCCCCTTCTGGAATGGAAGTACAGATTTATACCAAAAACAACCCAAAACAATCCCTCGTTAACTGTAGAAAACATGAAACTAAACAAAAAAATTATTTTATGGTGCCCTTGTTACATGTACTGACTATTATAATAACAATAAATTATGGATAATTGCATGCAAGTAACCCTAATCCAAACCATATAGTAAGTACTTGTAGTTCATTAATATTACTCAGTACTCAAATGTATAATTACACTGTAACTAGGACACCTTAAAATAAAGTGCAACCCAAAACACTTTGATGATACTAAAAACACATTAAAGAAATACAAATGTATATATGGCTCATAGAGTGAGAAAACCCTTATTACATAGTTTGCTTGTTGATATTATTATTGTTTAATTCAGAAATAGTGTTTAGTTAGGTAGTTAGATTTAATTAGGTATTAATGCTACTTCACATTAGCTGTAACAAACAGTCTTTCAATGGTTAAGGATGGGTGTGTGTCAACACTGTTGGTGTTTGTGGAGGCAGTGTGAACTAGTCTCCTGGTTGTTTATTCACCAATACGCTCCCACAAACACCTTTTTAAAGATTGTATATGTGTCTGTCACCTCTAAACTACCCTGTGTTGGCACGTAACATAAGACACGGCTTGTGTCCATGCTGGGGTGATAGATGAATCCTCGCATGTGAAGGGTAATACATCTGTGGTCACACATTATAGAAAACAGTTGGAGCAGTATTTAACACTGTCAACACGTTATAATGCCTTAACCTTACATAATCACTCTCGAAATGAGTTAAAATCCTGTATTGGGATGTATTTTAAGATGGCTTAAGATCAGGAATTGATGTCAGGATTATACCATAGGAAACCCAAACTCTATTCCTCTGGAGATCCTGCAACCTAAAAGGCTCAGCGGTAGCGGTGCGATCATCGGCGTAGGGAAAGAAAGCAGAAGCGGGGTAAATAAGCTGGCGTTCGAGCTAAGCTACAGGCTAATCCACACAGGCCAACACTGCCGAGTCTCTTTCTCACGAACTCTCGGTCACTCATCAATAAGATGGACGAAATACGACTAAGGATTACCTCTCACTGCATGGATAGCTGTGTAATGGTTATCACAGAGACTTGGCTGGATAGTGCTATCTCGGACGCCGTCATCAATCTACAGGGCCGCACCGTTTACCGGGCAGATAGAACTGCTGACTACGGTAAGAGTAAAAGTGGGGGAGTGTGCATATATGTCAGTAACGCCTGGTGTACATCTACAGACATAATTAAGACACATTGCTCTCCTGATATTGAATATCTGATTTTAAAATGCAGACCTTTTTATGTGCCAAGAGAGTTCACAGCTATTCTTATCACGGGTGTTTATATTCCACCACAGGCTAATGCTAAGATGGCTCTAGAGGAGCTGCATAACATCATTAACAGTCAAATGAATGCATACCCAGAAGGAGCTGTGATTATAGCAGGAGACTTCAATCGCACAGACTTAAAAACTGTAATGCCCAAATTACATACTAATGTATATTTTCCAACCAGAGACAAGAATATACTTGACCAAGTGTATACTAATATCCAAGGAGCTTATAAAGCTACTCTATCTCCACACCTTGGCTTATCTGATCATATTTCAATAGAAATGATTCCTTCCTATAGGCCTCTTATTTGCAGAACACAACCAGGTGTTAAAACTGTCCAAGTCTGGAGCGACGAGGCGATTTCACAGCTGCAGGGACTGCTTTGAGAATACAGACTGGGAATTGTTTGCACAGAGCACTGACCTGGAGGAGTATAGTTCATCCGTTTTGGCCCATATAGCCTTCTGCACCAACACTGTGCTAACCACTAATACCATTATGGTGTTCCCAAACCAAAAGTCATGGTTTAACAGGATCGTTCGGGCTTTACTCTGGGTGAGGAATGCCGCCTACAGGACAGGGGACAAGCTGGCCAACAGTAATGCTCGAAGAGAACTGAGGAAGGGCATACCTTCAGCATATAGAGGGCCATTTTAAAAACAACAACCTCCGCAGCATGTGGAGAGGTATAAAAGCCATAACAGTCTACAGGAGCAGCGCTGCACTGACATGCCATGATGCTACACTTCCTGACACCTTGAATCGGTTCTTTGCCCACTTTGATAATCATACCAGCAGAGTAGAAACTCAGATAGTACCACCACACAGGGAGAAGCCGGTACTGGTCTTGGAGTGTCATAAGGTGAGATCCACCCTGAAAAGAATTGACATCACCAAAGCATCAGGACCAGATATGGTATCGGTCGTATATTAAAGTCATGTGCTGAACAATTAGTAGGAGTTTTTAACATTTTTAACCTGTCATTGCAGCAGGCTATAATCCCCACATGTCTTACTGCTACCACTATTGTCCCTGTACCCAAAATGCAAGCAGTCAGATATCTTAATGATTATCGTCCCATTGCCCTGACACCAATTATTATGAAGTGCTTTGAAAGGCTCGTCTTATTTCACATCAAAGCCAATATCCCCATTGATCTAGACAGCCATCAGTTTGCCTACTGTAGGAACTGATCAACGGAGGACGCAATCTCAATTGCACTTCATACAAGCCTGTCTCATCTGGAGCATCCTGACACATATGTTAGGATGTTATTTGTGGACTTTAGTTCTGCGTTGAATACAGTAGTGCCTCATAAACTGGTGAATAAGCTCAGAAACCTGGGATTAACCACCAAACTCTGTTCATGGATTCTGGACTTTCTCACAAACAGACCACAGAATGTCAGGGTGGGTGATTAGATCTGAAGAGATCTTGCACGGATAGTTAAGAGTGCACAGAGAATTGTGGGAACCAAGCTCCCTGACCTGGACAAGATCTATGCGATCCACCTTTATAAGAAGGCTAGCAGCATTATCAAGGATTCAACTCATCCCGGCCACAGACTGTTTGAGCCCCTTCCATCGGGAAAGAGATACAGGGCAATTAGAACACGCACAAACAGACTGAGGACTTTTTCCCAGAGCCGTAGTCTGCATTACACCTCCTTCATTTACATGCACGGACACAGTTGTGGAAAACTGAAGACTGCAACGGAATTTAAGCTGTCTACCTGCTTCAAGCGCACTGAACACTTTACTATTTAATGTTTGTTTTTTGCACTACATTGTTATGTATGTTATGTTATTATGCTGTTGGTTCCGAGAGTTACCAAACAAATTTCATTATATTATATTATAATGACAATCAAGTTTCTATTCTATTAAAAACTGAATGACGGTATGTATGTGACACATGTGGTTCTCTGAGATTAACTAATGTAAGAAGCATGCATGCATTCCTCCACAGTGAACACATATCTGGGATTGATGACAGCATCAGGCATTCCTCAGCTGTCTCTTAAGATGATCGTCTTTTCATGAGAGAGCAAACACCAAAATCCTGCATCAATGCAATGGTGGGATTCTTCGTTCCAGCATGTGCAGAAAATCACTCATTAATTGAGGAACATGCCTATTTTTAGACTCTCTTTGACTATAGTGATCACACCTACGCTGTCTGCAGTGTTAGATTCATCCTCCACTGCTCTTAAGACTCATGTCTCTATCCACCTCCTCCGTGATGCTGGCTGCATTATACGCTTGTAGGAAATTAAGATGTTATAAGGTGCTCCTGATAAGCACACTATAAGCTCAAAGCCTTAGCGAACACTTTACCCAACAATTAAATATTGTCATCTGGTCTTAACGCTTTTACAAATAACTTTTCTGGAGCAATTCACTCAAGAAATGTAAATAATCTTCATTACTTATATATTATCAATGGTTTTTCTTTGCATGGAGCACAAAAGGAGATGTTAGGCAGAATGACTAAGCTTGGCTTCCCTTAATAAGACCCCTGAAAACGTGATTTGTGACATTTGGGGGGTCTCAAATATAATGACAGTATTATTTTGATGTGCAATTTCAGTTTTGTGTAATGTGATCATCGTGGATTATTATGTGTAAAATTGCACAAATATAATAAATTCATGCATGACGACGATTTCAACCTAATTCACTTCAATAAAGATAACTATACATGCTATTCTTGTCATGAGCATTGAGGTGTGGGGGGCATGCAGTGCAAATTCCACTCAAGTCAAGTACATGTTAACTCAAAGATTCGTAGAAAAAATATAAACTTTGGATTCAACATTGCTCGTTGATCTGCGCGCGAAGTCCTTGAAATCCATTCTGCTGTTAGCATCATACAGCCACCATGGCAACCAGAACACAAGGCAGTTTCATTAATTTTATTTTACTAAGAATTTGTGTAGTGATGACGTTAAAGGCACGACCGATTCACCTGCTGCAAGCCCTGTTAGCACACCTCCCGCCAGGATGACAACGCAAGTAGTAAGTCAATAGGCGCGTTCTACTTTAAGTGGCGCTGCATAGAATGCTCAATGTATAACATCAAAGTACCGCGAGAGCCATTCGAAAGCATAGGAACCACCTGCTCTCCTATCGCTCTCGCGGTACTTTGATGTTATACACTGAGCATCAGGGCCGTGCAGAGACCTTTGGAGGGGCAGGTGCCTTAAAGTATAAAAAGGGCACATGGAACATGGCTTTTATTAGGGCTATGCTCCTTGCTGATATGTCAAGTCAAGTCAAGTCACCTTTATTTATATAGCGCTTTTAACAATACAAATTGTAACAAAGCACTGCACAATATCAAAATAGGCAAATTTTGTCAATAATGTAAAATGACAGGATATAACACTCAATTATCTGCTGAATGCATTTCATTATTGAATTTAGTAATGGCATTGTCCAGCTTAGTTCAGTTTAAATAATATCTGTGCAATCAAGTCGATGATTGTGCTGGAAATGAAGTGTCCCCAACTGAGCAAGCCAGAGGCGACAGTGGCAAGGAACGAAAACTCCATCGGTTCCCAGTTCCCCTCCGGCCAGACAAATCAGTAGTTTGTTCCAACTGCAGCAAAGTCAGAGTGTAAGTGGTCCACTGGTTCCGGGGGTCTTTCCCCGATGGATGTCTAGGTGACGAGGTCCTCACTGGAGATCTGTCTCTGGGGCTCATCTCGGAGGTCCTCGGAGGGGTTGTCATCGTCTCTTCTCAGGTGTTCGGTCATCTCTATCGTTTAAGGGTAGGATCCAGACTGAAGCTTGTGTAATTCCTAACTACCACGGGATGTTAATCCCGTGGCAGTAACATAGAAACAGTAAGACAATTAGCGTAGCAGCGGCTCCATCCAGGAATAACCCTGGATGAAATTATCAGTATAACCCAAGCTAAAGCATAATAATGTGCATTTGTTCAGATAGACTGGCAGTACAAGATTGTGAGATGCATTATATGAATGCTTGGCTAAAGAGATGTGTCTTTAATCTAGATTTAAATAGCGATGTCTGAACCCCGAACGTTTTCAGGAAGGCTATTCCATAGTTTAGGAGCCAGATATGAAAAAGTTCTACCTCCTTTTGTGGACTTTGCTATCCGAGGTACTACCAAGAGTCCAGAGTTTTGCGACCTAAGGGAGCGGGTTGGATTGTAGCGTGATAAAAGATTAGTTAGGTACGCAGGAGCTAAATCATTTAGGGATTTATAGGCAAGTAATAATATTTTGTAACTGATACGAAACTTAATAGGTAGCCAGTGCAGAGACTGTAAAATTGGAGTAATATGGTCATATTTTCTTGACCTGGTAAGGACTCTAGCCGCAGCATTTTGTACTATCTGTAGCTTGTTTATTGAAGATGCAGGACAACCACCTAGCAGTGCATTACAATAGTCCAGTCTAGAGGTCATGAATGCATGAACTAACTTTTCTGCATCAGAAACAGGTAACATGTTCCGTAGCTTGGAAATGTTTCTAAGATGGAAGAATGCTGTTTTTGTAACATTGGAAATATGATTTTCAAAAGATAGGTTGCTGTCTAATATAATACCCAGATTTTTAACTGTAGAGGAAGTAACATTACATCCGTCTAGTTGCAAATTGTAATCCAAGAGATTCTGTGTACTGTACTGTATATGTGTATCAATATGGATGTTTCTGTATTGATACAGCAGCAAATAGCATGGTACAGATTTAAAAAAGAAACACAGAACAGAAAAGACCATTTTAAGTTTGCACCTCTTAATGATTCTGGAATTATATTATTATTGTTATTGTTATTGAGTTTACAGGGTATGTGTAATAAATCAGTGGGCAGAGGCAGATCCATATGCAACAAAGTTTATTTAACAGAAAAGTCAGGTAAAAGGTAACTCAGGATGATGATAGGCTGAGGCGTGCGTAGAATCAGGCAGGGGGTCGTGGGCTGGCAGCGAGCATTCAGTATCCAGGGACGGGCTTAGGTCGAGGCAGGTGGCAGAGAATCAGAATCCGGAACGGGCTGGAGGTCGTAGGGCAGGCTGCAGACAGATAGACAATGTAAGTTAAGCGTGGGTCAGAGATAACAGGTAGACTGAGTAGAAGGAGAAACGCTCGGACATGCACACGTAGAGAGGCAATACTTCGCAAAGCCTACATGGTGAATGGAGCAGATAAACGCTTGGTAATGATCTCTGATACAGAACAGGTGAAAGGCAATCACTGCGCAAATGGAGCATACTGCGCTAGAACTCGGGAGAGGGCGCTCGTGATTGAGAGATGGAGGAATCCGGGAAACTGGAAGCCGTAACAGAGCCCCCCCCCTGCGAGCGACTCCCGGCGCGAGGATGCTGACGGCGCCGTGGTCTGCCCCGAGCACGGGGTGCAGGCTTCTCAGGGTGATTACAATGAAACTCTTGAGTGAGCATAGGATCTAGGATGTCCCTTGAATTGACCCAAGATCGTTCTTCTGGACTGCAACCCTCCCAATCAACCAGATATTGAAGGTGACCCCCTCGGCGTCTTGAATCCAGTAGCTGATGAACACGGTAAGCTTCCTCACCCTCTACAACAATGGCTTGAGAGGTCTGAACGGCATTAGATTGAGAGGACGGTCTAGAAGAATCTCCCCTCTCTTCCTCTGTGGGTGGCGTGGCGGGTTTGAGTAGTGAGACGTGGAACGTAGGAGAGATACGAAGATGCCTGGGTAGGGCCAGACGGAAGGACACAGGAGTTATCTGACGTAAGATCTTGTAAGGACCCACGAATCTTGGACTGAGTTTCTTGCAAGGGAGGTTGAGACGGAGGTTGCGAGTGGATAACCATACCCATTGACCTGGCAGATATTCTGGGTTGGAGCGGCGATGACGGTCCGCCTGCCTCTTACCACGATTGACAGCTCGTTGGAGGTGTGTGTGTGCTAGATTCCAGGTCTCCTCACTTCGATTGAGCCAGTCGTTCACGGCGGGGACGTTGGTGGGCTCACCGGACCAGGGAAACAGGGGTGGCTGAAAACCAAGGACACACTGGAAAGGAGTCAAGCCCGTGGATTGCTTCTGGATGGAATTTTGTGCGTATTCCGCCCACATAAGGTACCGGCTCCAGTCCTTCTGGTGGAGTTGACAATAGGACCGGAGGAAGCGGGAAACCTCTTGATTGAGACGTTCAACCTGTCCGTTAGCCTGAGGATGGTAGCCGGAGGTAAGACTCACGTTGACTTGGAGCATTTGGAAGAAGGCAGACCAGACACGGGACGTGAACTGAGCCCCTCTGTCTGAAACGATGTCTTCGGGTAAACCATAAAACCGAAACACCAGATTACAAAGGTATTCAGCGGTCTGTAGGGCCGTGGGAAGTTTACTGAGGGGTATGAGACGGCAGGCCTTGGAGAAGCGGTCGATGACCGTGAGGATAGTAGTGTCCGTCTGATGGTGGCAGATCCGTAATAAAATCGATGGCGATATGTGACCAGGGTCGCTGTGGTAAGGGCAATGGTTGAAGCAAACCGGCGGGCAAGAGACGGGACGATTTCTGAATATTGCAGGTTTTGCACTGTTGAACAAATCGGCTGACATCCTGGGACAGGGTGGACCACCAGAAGCGATTCTGAAGAAGATGGATAGTAGCAGTAATACCTGGGTGCCCGGAGCTGGGAAGGGCGTGAACATGCTTCAGAACCTTTTCACGGAGGGTCTCAGGTACATAGAGTTTACCAGGGGGACATTCCGGATGGATTCCGGTGTGAGCGTTGGCCAGCTCGAGTTCGGTCTCGATATCCCACTGTATGGGCCCGATGACTAAATCTGGACTGAGGATGGTTTCAGGATTCGTGATGGAAGTTTCAGAATCAAACTGACGAGACAAGGAATCCGCCTTGGTATTCTTGGAGCCTGGGCGGAAGGTAATTGTGAACTGGAAGCGTGAGAAGAACAAGGACCATCTGGCCTGACGGGATTCAGCCTCTTCGCGCGAAGGTACTCCAAGTTCTTGTGATCAGTAAGGACGAGGAAAGGATGTGTGGAACCTTCCAGCCAATGCCTCCACTCGAAAGCTGCCTTCATGGCCAGTAATTCGCGGTCACCCACATCATAATTCCTCTCTGCGGAACTGAGTTTCTTGGAATAATACGCACAAGGGTACAACTTGGGAGGTGATCCTTGACGTTGAGATAGTACTGCACCCAGGCCGGTACTAGAAGGCCCACTTCAACGACAAAAGGTAACTCAGGATCTGGATGATGCAGGATGGGGGCTGAAGTGAAAGCCTGCTTGAGACGACTGAAGGCTTTAGTGGCCTCTTCATTCCAGGGAAGACACGACGTGCCTTTGCGAACCAGAGCCGTGAGGGGTTCTGCCACCATACTGAATCCTCTGATTCAGAACCCAAGAAAGCGCTGCAGCTCCTTCAGCGTAGTAGGTCTGGGCCATTCCACCACTGCCTTTACCTTGCCCTCATCCATGGTCACGCCTCCTGGGCTAATGATGTAGCCCAAGAATGAGATAGAGGTCTGGTGAAAGTCGCACTTTTCGATCTTGGCAAAGAGCTGATACTGGATGAGCCTCTGAAGTACCGCACGGATGTGCTGGACGTGGTCCTCTAGGGTATCAGAATAAATCAGGATGTCGTCAATGTAGACGACGACTTGGCGATTGAGCATGTCACGGAAGACATCATTTATGAATGATTGGAACACTGCAGGACTGATGGAAAGCCCAAAAGGCATGACCAGATATTCATAGTGCCCAGTACACGTAGAAAAGGCCGTCTTCCACTCATCCCCCTCGCGGATACGAACCAGGTTGTAAGCACACGCAGATCCAGCTTGGTGTAAAATCTTGCTTTGCGGTTGTTCCAGAGCAGCTGGTACCAGGGTAGTGGATAGCGAAACTTGACGGCACGCTCGCTGAGCGCTCTGTAGTCAATACATGGACGGAGTCCTCCATCCTTTTTCTGGACGAAAAAAAACCCAGCAGATGCAGGAGACGTGGATGGACGGATGAAACCTTTGGAGAGCTCTTCCTCGATATATTTCTGCATGGCCTCGGTCTCGGGCTGGGACAGAGGAAAGACACGCCCCTTAGGTGGTGTAGCATTAGGTAGGAAGTCAATGGCGCAATCGTAAGAGCGGTGAGGTGGTAATTTCGTGGCCTTTGATCTGCTGAATGCTTCTGCCAAGTCGTGGTACATGGAAGGCAAGCATTTCAAAACGGCATCATCAGGGTGTTCTCGAATACTTCGTAGAGTAAGCGGTTGGATAGTAGACAGGCAATCAGAAAAACAGTTCTCTCCCCAGCTGACGATCTGGCCGGAGGTCCATTGCAGAAGTGGATCATGCTTACGGAGCCATGGTAACCCCAGAATGACGGGAGTGTGAGGAGCTTGGAGAATGTAGAACTGAATTAATTCTCTGTGCAGCAAACCGGTGCGCATGTGTAACTCCTGAGAGAGATGAGTGACGCGACCGGTGCCCAGCGGTCTACCATCAACAGCCTCAACAGAAAGGGGAGAAATGCATGGAATTAGAGGAATTTTGTGAAGTTCAGCAAATTCTAGCGACATAAAGTTCCCAGCAGCACCTGAATCCAACAGAGCAGATGTGGAAGAGGATTTGCCGTTGACAAAAAACTCAATGGGGACGGTTACACATGATTTTGAGTTTAGACAATTAAGAGTTAGACTCACCGCAGCATTATCTCTGTTAATGGGTCGATGAGGACAGTTCTGACGAAAGTGACCAGCTTCTCCACAATATAAGCACAGCCTTTGAGACCTTCGCTCCTTTTCCTCCTCAGTGAGCCGTGTAGCGTTAATTTGCATAGGTTCGCTGGAATCGGCAGTCATGTGACTGTAATACCGGGGCAAAGGAAGGTTGGACGAGGTTGCTGAGCGACTGCCTGGGCGGCGCGAGCATCAGATTATCGATCTGGATGGCGAGATGGACGAACTGGTTGAAATCCTTTCCCTCGTCGGCAGGCCAGTTCCGTCTGTAAATCGTGACTGAGACCCCGCCGAAAAATCACCTTTAAAGAGTTATCAGTCCAGTTAGTCTGAGCAGCTAACGTACGGAAATCAAGTGCATACTCAGCGGCAGAAGTCCGTCCTTGTGCAAGCTCCAGCAGTAGATCCTCCGCCCCCTTCCCTCCTTTAGAGTGTTCGAAAACTGCTTGGAAATCCCTTAGAAACTCGTCGTATGAACGAAATGCTGAGCCATCCGTTCTCCACACAGCTGTGATCCAGTCCAGAGCGCGGCCAGTCAGCAGAGAGGAAACGAAGGAAATTTTGCTGACATCCGTTGAGTGAGGTGAGGGCTGTTGATTCAGAAACAGAGAGCATTGAAGAATGAAGCCCTTGCATTTACCTGGGTTCCCGTCAAACTTCTCAGGTAGCGCTAGACGAGGGCTCGCGGCGGTCTGCAGCACGGGTGCTGGTGCGAGAGACGGAGAGGCAGACGCTGACGAGGTATCCGCGGATGAGGTTTGGAGATTTTGCATAGCTGTTACCAGTTCCTCCGTTAATGAAGTTAGTCGCGTCAGCTGATGATGA